>VZSZ01001648.1:93948-120695 GCA_013398815.1 Ibidorhyncha struthersii | reverse complement strand
AACTTACTGAGGGTGCATTTGATCCCCTCATCCTGGTCATTGATAAAGACATTAAAGAGAACCGGCCCCAGTACTGAGCCCTGGGGAACACCACTTGTGACCGGACGCCAACTGGATTTAGCTCCATTCACTACCACTCTCTGGGCACGGCCATCCAGCCATTTTTTTACCCAGTGAAGACTACACCCATCCAAGCCATGAGCAGCCATAAAAATATATGAAAGTATTAAAAAATACATAATAGATAATAATATATATATTAGAAAAATATATGAAGGTATTAAAAAACCAAACCAGAAAGTAGCTATGGAAGAGCAATGCTGATTTCTCAGTATTAATGTTTAGAAAGAGAAGTTGAAGACATTGTGAGCCTTTGGGAGGTGCTTATGCAATGTTGTGATTTAATGCCAGTTTGGAACTGAACTTACACTGATAGCGTTGTTCCTTTGTGGAGCATTCAGCTGTCTCTCAACCATTCTGTTCCGATGGATTGACGACCTGTTGCAAGACTTACATAGGACATAGTTTGGCAAAATATGGTCAGATTACAACTTTTTATTCTAAATAATAGATTGTTCATGATTTCCTTAAAACCTAGGTTACTGCTCAAATGCAAGACCGACTGGACATTAACAGCAATAACTGTTGAGGCCTTTATACTAAATTCCTACGTACTAATTCCTTACTCGGGATTTAGTTTTTTCTGGTCTTTTATGAACTTGCCTAGTTGTCTAAGGAGATCTAAGCCTTTGTGAAAAGGATGCAGTACATATAATGACACAGTTATTAAAGGGACAGAGTTAAAATCTGCCCCAGCTGCCCTGGTAACTAGTGGTAAGGATCAGTAACCATTTCATGTCTGCTGACTGATGCTTGTGTCTGCAAAGGGCGTAGTGATTAAACTGGCTCTGGAGACTGAAATACCCGCTATGCAAAGACCACGTTTCCCCGATCATGGCATCTTTGTCACCTTGACAGTGTTGTGTCTTTAAAGGTTAGAAAACTTGAGATTTTTAAGTTAAATTTCAGTTTCTGCTTTTTTTCCTATAAATGGTTAAACCTAAAAATCAGATTTTTTTTCCCCTCTATTTATAACTGCAGCTTCTTAATGTGCCTTTTAGGGGAATAGAGTGATCTTTTATCTTGTACATGTTTTGACATGTTATTCCACAACATGTTTTTGAAGTTACTCAGCAGAATAACTTTAGGAAAAGTTTCAAAATTGCCTGCTAGTGGTACCTCATCTACTGTCTAGCATGGAAGAGCATAAACAGGTTTAACTGGCACAGTGACAATTCTGTTTTAATTATTTACCCCTTGGAGCCTTGTTTACATCCAAAGTCCAGGTTTTGACAAACAATAAGATAGTGAAGGAAATGTTTTGGGCACTGGAGTGGGTGGTATTAAATAACCAACTTAACAACAAAATAATCAACTGAGAAGATGATGAAAAATAAAAAAATAGATTGAAATGAAAGGGGACTCAGCGTGAGTCTTTGGGAAGTCTTGAAACCAAGTTGGTAATTTTGCGTTAGAATTCAATAAAGGGTAAGAAAGATATGTAGATGAGGGTCAGAGAAAGCGTTTGCAGCTTTTTGTTGGTTTTGGTAGTGGGTTGGTTTCTTTAGGAAGAGAAAAGAAAATATTTGACACTAGCGTTCTCATTGAGCTGCAACCATAATTTCAGTTGTCACAGCAGGATGTGATTGCAGAAATTGTAAGCACCCAGATGGGGTTGGTTTTGCTTCAGGAAAACCAGTTTTAGGGAAAATGAGAGATAAAATCAGATGGGGCGATAGAAGAAAAAAAAGTTAGGTTTCAAAAAATATTTTAAATTTCTGGCATTCTGAGTAACATCACTATCCAAGTTAAAAATAATTGTGAAGATAAAAGAGTATCTTTAAAGCAAAAAAGCAATATTTGGCTTGTTAAATGAGAGAATATTGCAAGATCTTACGTCCGTCCCATGCCTGGGAAATACTCGAGAAACTTCATATCACAAGGTTAGAAGAATAACGACTGATGTTTGCATTCCAGTGAGATATTTTGGGGGAAGGCAAACTTGACAGGAAAGGAAAAATCATAAGGTATGCAACGTACAATTTCTTTTTAATTAAAAACCTAAAAATTGAAACCAAGAGTATAGTGTTGCAGGAGCTAGCACCGTCTCTTGTACCTTGGGGATCTCTGCGTCACGTTCCACAGCGTATGCGTACCAGCCTGGAATGTATGGCCCAAAGCATTTCTCTCATTTACTTCCTAGTAATTCTTTTGATAATAGAAGTGTTTAAAGACATACTGGTCCCCAAAACTGTGTGGTCCAGGCGCCTCCCGCTGCTGGAACAGCTCCTGTTTCACACATCCAGATAACGTGGCGTGTCAGATCCAGAAGCTGTACAGGGCGAGACTGCGGCTCCCTTGGTTGCGGTTCCTTTGGGGTTGTCTTCCCGGTACGGGAATAATGGGGTAAAGCAATAGTGGCACAAGGAGGGGCCATCTTGTATACAAACACCTACGTAGAGGGCAGTCTCTGTAAAGGCAATATCTGGAAGAGGCAACTCACAGCCCCTGTTCGTGTTTGTGGTAAGGCCCCGCGGGCTGTTGGTTCCACGCCTGTGCAGAAGCAGAGACCTCTTCATCTGTCTTTGGGGGTTGGTACGGGAAATCGCAAGAAGAGCGAAGGAAAGTCTTAAGACTGCAGAAAGGTCAAAAGCCAGACTGAAAAAAAAAAAAATCGCTTTACATCTGACATGGTGTGTGTTGTGTGGATTTTCTTAAAAAAACAAACAAAAAAACAAAAAAAAAACCAAAAAATCCAACCCCAACCCAAACCAAAGCCCAGGTCTTTCTGTAGTAAAAGATGTGTTCCTGGTTGCTCTCATAGCTGCACCCAAAACCTGGAAATGCCGTTTCATATGTGTCAAATTGAATGAGGTTCTGGTTCTGGACTAATAATGGAAATATTTCTGGCAGCAGGAGGAATAGTAGTTTATAATTGGGGTTTTTTTCCTTTGGTTTTATTTCTGAATTGTTTTTTGGAGAGAGTGGCGCTTTCTACAGTAAAGAGGTACAGCTTGGGGTTGCCCTTGTTTTCAGAAAATCAATCATACTTCTATGATATAACCTATAATAAAGTGGATCATGGTAAAATTACTGTGTTAATTCATCTGCTTAAACTGGCTAAATGCATGTTTATTTTACTATCCAATTAATTTTGAAAATTATTTTCCAACATATACATTCTATGAGTCTATTATTTTGAGTGTTCTGTATTAGCAGCACAAGCCTGTCAAGTTTTGGGGTCTTAGGTATGACTATCACAGGAATAAGATCTATTCTGTAAAAAGCATAATTACATGAGTAAATGGAAAATCATGTCTAACGTTGTTTGCAAAGTTAATTAATATTTATGGCTGATAGTGATTTTTATAGTGCTTTAGGCTGAAGGGCTTTTTTATTGGAGAGAGATTGTTGAAATTTGGCCGTGCAGATTTTCTTACACACGCACCCCGTGATTACTTGACGGGGCTGCCTCTGAGCCAGAGCTGGGTTCAGTCGTCATGCCAATTTAGTGCTTTCCCTCTTCCGAGAGTGCGGGGATGTGATGCAGCTTTCTGTGAGATGAAGTACTCTCTGAACGGAGAGTTATAACTCGGTTCTGATGAGAGGAGAGCAAAGAGGGAATTATTGTGTTGAGATAATTTTCTGAATTTTTAGGAATGTGTTATTTCAATTTTAATGATTTTAAAATAAATCTTTTTTTTTTAGACCTGTGCTCTTGCATTCCACCTCACTATGGTCATAGCTCTGAATAGGGTTTTACCCTCAGCTATGCTGCTTTTAACTTTCACTTTTTATTAACAAAGCTAATGTGAAAGCAAAGTGTTTCATGTTGCCAATTTAATTTCTTTAATTAAAAGTGAAAGTTATAAGCTGGTACAGCCGTGGGTGAAGTTCTAATGTCATCAATGGGGAAAAATAGGTTTCGAATTGAAACTGTTGGCACAGCAGTGGCTCTCAATAGTACAGCACCTGCAGTTGTGACTCTTAACTTTATTTAATGAAAAAAGATGAATTTGAGGCATTAAAGGCTCCCAGTATATGTATTGGGAAGGGGGAGTAGAGCTGTGAGTGCCTTCGCTGGGATCAGATGTTGCTAAACGCAGAAGACGTATTTAGGAGGAAAGACCCTGTGAGACGTTTTCTAACACAGGTTTAACAAGCTGAGACTTCAAAATTATTATAAAACTAATAGAAAACTTTTTTTGTTAGTGGGACAAAGTGTAACAGCGGTGCAGCTTTGACATTACAAATTACAAGGAAATACTGGATAATGATCATAATGAGGGACAGTTAGTTTGCTCATCTGCAGAGATGCACAGAGTATCCTCCAATTTTAAAAATAATTATTGCATATATTTACTGAGTGAGTTGTAGATATCCTTATTATTTAAAAAATACTGTTGCTTTCTAATTTAAGACAATTCTATGGGATACACTATCCCCCTCTTAAAACTGCGCTGTTACATGTGCAATTAGATGTCTGTTTTTATGGCATTCTTCCTTAACGCAAGCAAGGGGAAAAGCTGAGGTTTGGAACATTAGGGAGTTTGGTAACATCTAAATGAAACCCCATATTTCTAATGTGTTTTGAATACACACATTTAACATATGCTGCTTTTCATACTTTGAAAGTCTAATATTTCCGTAGACCTAATGTGATCTATGCAGTTTTCAGATAAATAAGATAGCAAGTTCTCGAACACAAAGCACTTTCATTCTCAACAATTAAAATATCAGGCTGTCTGGTCTAATAAAAGCACTTGTGTTTGGGAGAAATGTTAACAAACCTGGTTTGGTGGATAAGTTCTCAGTAGGAGACAGCATTTAATGTATTTAAAAGTATGTTGTCTGGTTAGGATCAGTCCTAGCTTTCTTTAAAATTACTATGGGAAGCTAGCTTGCTTCTAAAGGTGTTTACTCATCAACATGAAAATATATTAGGTAAACCCAGCTTGCTTTATTTACAGATCTAGACATGGAGAATAGAGAGGGGAGGGGAAAGGAGTTGTGATAGGATCCTTGAAAGTATTTGAGTTGGGGGTTCTGTGATTGGGGGCTGTTTCCGAAGCTTTAGAGGAAGGAGGCATTGGTGCATTAAAACATTTTGGGAAAACATGTTTCACAAAACAGCTGAGATGCAGCATGTTAAGATTTAGATGTTAGAGGGAAAGGAGAAGGGAAGACAAAACCAAAAATATGAGATGACTTCGAAGAAAAAATATTAACTGGAATTAAAGAAACCTAGAAATGCTTAAGTAAGTAGCTTGACAAAAGTAAATGCAAAATATTAAAATAACTGGTGAGTAAAAACGGTGACATACAGACAAGTGCTACAAGAGCTGAGCAGCAGCAAAATTGTTCAGACCTTCAGAGGAAGGAAGAGATGTTCACGTGTGGAATGGAGTGTAAAGAGAAGCCAGTGACATTTTTAGAGCTTATCTAGGCACCTCTGTTAAGCTTGACATTTTCGTTTGCTTACAT
This sequence comes from Ibidorhyncha struthersii, assembly GCA_013398815.1. NCBI lineage: Eukaryota > Metazoa > Chordata > Aves > Charadriiformes > Charadriidae > Ibidorhyncha > Ibidorhyncha struthersii. The sequence continues at coordinate 115,151 of VZSZ01001648.1, read as the reverse complement.
TTGCCTTAATCTGTGTTGCATCGGCATTGAAGCAGCCTTTCGTAATTTACATTACATCAGAAAGTGAAGAATGAATAAAATAGTTCACGTTTATACTTTTTTTTCCTTTAACACATTTTAGCCTTTATACGCTGATGATTTTATTTCTGAAGCTCACCGATTTGCAAACTGACGTGGTAGTCAGCGGCAAGTTATTTTAGTCTTAGCAATCTGTTTAAAAAAAAAAATCTATTAAAATTTATCTGAACACAAAAAGAGAAAATGACAGTTAAATTCCTTAATTTTTTCAGTGTTACTTATACCGGTAGCGACACATCCAGTGTAAAGTTGGAATTCTACTTGTTTGAAACAAGAGCTAGGCTGAGCTCTTTGACAAGGCCATTTGGGGTGTGTTCAGGGAATAACGAGAAACTCATTACGTTATTCTAATGTAAAAGTTGTTCTACCTTCGCCTTCAATCTGGGTTTCTACATCTAGCATCACCTGGTATTTTAAATCTTCATTACTGAAAAAAAATCTTGAATTTAATGTCAATCAGGAGCTGAGTACCTGTTTTCATCTCTGCAATAATTTTTATTATCTATTTATTGTGAATGAGCTGGAGGGTTACACAGAGTAGATCATCTGCTTTTTTGCTTGCTTTTGGAATCTGCTTTTTCAGATTATCCTGAAGTCCAGATCTACTTTTATTTGGTCAGTTTGGTGGGGGGGAAGCAAAGCCCCAACTTTTAAATGTGTTATTTTTTAATCTGTAGCACTTCCAGAGTTTTTCTTCCACTTACGGAGTCCAGGAAATTGGCAGTGTTACTTTGCATCTGTTGCTTTACAATATCCCCAAACGCAATGTAGATCTGGTATGTTTTCCAGGATTCTATCACTTTCTTGTAGAAACGTGGTAACAATATTAGAAGTCTCAGTCTGATTCTCCCAGGACACCCTGCTTTCTCCTTAGGCTGAAGTGCTTTTAACTTGTGCTTTGCAGTTGGCAAATGATTCTGCTTCATTCAGTAGTATAACAACACTTTGCATTTCCGTACCGCTTTCACGGCGAGACTCAGAAGGCAATAGAAGTTCATTGTACATTAATAAATTTATCATCAAAACCCATGAAAGGGCTAAATATGATTTTCCATACATCCTGCTGGAGAAACTGAGGCACAAAATGACAGAGCAGGGACCGAATTCAGCTCAGTTCATAAATACTTACTGAAGCCCATCTAGAGAAGCAACTCATTGATTGGGCTTTTTTGTTTGGTTGGTTTTTAACCTAATAGGTATAAATATAATCAAGTTCTTAGTAATTGCTCTACCGAATGGAGTCCCAGCTCTCTGGCAGGTCCACAATTTCACGAAATGGCTTTTCGTTCTTTAACTAGATCATAGACTCATAGAATCATAGAATTGTTGAGGTCGGAAGGGACCTTTAAGATCATCGAGTCCAACCATTACCCTAACCTGACAAAACCACTTCTAAACCATACTCCCAAGTACCACATCTGCCCTTTTTTTAAACACCTCCAGGGATGGCGAATCCACCACCTCCCTGGGCAGCCTATTCCAATGTTGGATAACCCTTTCAGTAAAAAAACTTTTCCTAATATCCAACCTAAACCTCCCCTGGCTTAACCTGAACCCATTTCCTCTCGTCCTATCACTTGTCACCAGGGAGAAGATTACCAGATTATCTACGCTTTTCTTCTTGTCTGGCCACAGCAGCTGGAAGGAATCTCAGTCTGCGTTAGGTTGGAGTTTCTTTCTTGGTTGGCACAGCTACAACATGAGAGTCTAATTTGGTCATTAGCGATCTCCAGATTTTAATGTCTCGTTACTTTACTCCAGGCACTATCCTGTCAAACTGCCTTTTATGCCAACGGGCGCAAAATCACTGGTAGGTGGTGGTGGAAGATGAAGCTAATGTGCACAGTGGAAGAGTCAAGCACATCTTCTAAAAATCTCATTATTGTTGTTTAATTTGGCCATTCTTTGTCATCACTATGTTTTATGTGTGTGCTATATTAGCTGAAAAAATAATCCCAGTTTAAAAAAAAAAACAACCAAGGAGGAAAAGGGTAGAGAATTCAGTGTCATTGGTGCCCTGTCTGCCAAATCATAGGGCTCTCTCCAGGTGTATCAACAATATTGCATGTCCCCTTACTCTTAAAACCTATCTCCTTTTGGTGGTGTTCGTGGATTTTTAGCTTCTGAGCAGAGTATATTATGAAAAATTCAAACAATGGGAAGAAATCTGAACATATGTAAGTTTGCAAGCTAAGATTCTTTCAAGTCTCAGCTCTGTCTTCTGCATAGAAAGAGGCAGAAAAAGACAGGTAGGAGAGGGCATAGCTATCCTTATTCCTTTAGGAGTTGTGTAAATGCTATCACTTCAAATCTCAAAGAAATACCGAAATAAAACAATTAGGTCTTTCAGGTATTGGGAACAACAGTTTTCCATGGATGTCCCAAGTGTTGTTGCAGCTTCTTACAGCTTTTTGTGCAACCTTTCCTGAGTACTGACCAATCGTGCAATTAGAAAAATATAATGCGTATGTTATCTACCTCTTGAGTTTTGAATTCCATCAATTTGAGTATGCTTAGTGAGCATAAATAAGAATTTAATAACTTCAACATATGGTTGTAAAACAGTCTGTATCTGAAGAAATGTACTGTTATGGGTTGTTATTGTAATTAAACAGTTACTCTTAATGGGTTTTTAGAGCTATTGTTCCTGGGTTTGAAGGAAAATGTGAAAGTTGCCACTTGGCAATATTTCTCCAGTTTCAAAAATTACACCGTTAATATTATTAGTAGTGCATGAATGAGTTTACCTAATGTGTATTTCTGTGCTGTACTCAAAGTAAGCGCATACGGATAGTAACATCTTTCTTATGAAGACCTACTGCTCAGGAGGGTGACTTTACAACTGTTTTCTCCACATTCTCTACTAACAGCTGAATGAAAGCTTAGTTGCAAAAAGTAAATTATTTTCAGATAAGTGACTGTAAGGAGTTTAAATGTAAACGCTCAGATAATGGAAAGGGTGTCACTTCCGCTCTCGGATGCTTGAATTTGTTTGTATTAAATAATTGAAATCTAAACCTGTACGGAAACTTTAGCATTGACAAAAACATGGCTGGTTTGTTTTTTCTTTTTAATTTAAATCTAGGGTAGATCTTATTTACAACTGAATATTTAACAGTCTTTTGGGTGAGGCCTACGGGTTTGAAATTGCACTTCGATGAATTTAAGCATCCCATCTTTGACACCTTGTATCCTGTTCCCCCTTCTTTGCTATTTCTTAACTTACTGCAACAGATGAGGGGTTCTTAAACCATCTGTTAACCTTTTTTCCCCATTTTTTTTAAACATGTAGAGTCGCTCAAGGCAAGAAGACCCAGAGCAAGCTAGACTGAAACAAAAAGCAAAGGAGGTAAGCAGAGCTAGAGATCATTACACTTGACATTTCAAGGCTTGAACATATTAATTTTTTATGCCTTGCTACTTGTATATCGTTAATAAAAATCTGACTAAAAACTTTTTAGGATGTATTTGTTGCTTTGCCTTTGATCTTAATGTTTGCAAACTAATACATTAATACATGTGAAGCCTAAGGAGATTTTTATAGGAGAATATTTCCATACATTACATTTTCATTTCCATTTTAGGTAGCTGTAGCTTTTGTTGGGTTGTTGATGACAGCAGCACTAGATTTTGGTGGAAAATATATGCCTTTGTCTTCTTGTAAAATGTCACTTTCTTAGAAATGTGCTACTTAACAATTTTGTTCTGGTAACAGTCTTTCAGGTAATGTAATTGCCAGGCGTTTTCTCTGCAGTGTGGTTCAGTGGACTATTTACTTATCAGTCTGAATTACAATAATCTAAAAATTATCAAATAATTTCAGATGAATATTTGATATGTTATTCTAAGAGTAACAGTTTGTGAACTACCGAGTACCTTAATTTGCTGTAAATGACAGCGGCTGTCCTTTACTTAAGGCATCTCATGGCTTAGGATTGGGTTGTAACTTAAATCAACTAGAAAGACTAAAATATCCATCAGTTGAAAGTCGTTCCTACTTAAAAAAATTAGCAACATCATTTGCAGCAAACTGCTGCTTTTTTTTAGCCAACTTCTTTGGAGGTATGTATTAGGAGGTAATAATTATACATTAGAAGGTAATAGATACAGAAAAATGCATATAGCAAGTTCTTTTGTATTGACCTGTTCTTCCTGTTTTGTTTCCCTTTTGGCAGTATTCTAGAGTTCCGTTAGCTGTACAGATTTTATATATATATAACAGTCAAAAAAATCCAAGTACACGGTTGAGTTTTATTTGTCTTCTTTTTTCATTATGTGATTATGTAGTCAGATTTGCTGAAATGAGTCCTTGTAAACATTAGACCATGCCTTAGTGTTTCCAGAGTGGGGTTTGTCAAGCAAGTATTCAAATGAAATGGAGTAGTCAAGTTATTTGGCAGGAAAAGACAGGGGATATTAATACTACTTGAGTTTACTGTGTAGCCAGCGTATGCAAAGGAAGAATCAGATTTGTGAAAATAATTGATGGCAGGCAAAACTTGCTGCTGAGCTGGGAACTAAAACTACCGTGCTGCTGGAAGTGAAAGTGCGCTAGAAATAAATGCATTTCTTCCCGCCACAATATTTGCATTCTTTGTAATTCTTTTTTGGCCATTGGAAACTTGAGGAAGCAAAAGTAAACAACAGGGCTAGTAAAGACACATTTTCTAGTAGTCAGAGTGAAATAGTGTTTCTCTTTATAGCCGTGATAGGAGACTGGCACTCGAGCCAGCGTTGTGGCTTTTGGTGTAGCTGCAGGAGTGCTTCTGCCTTGGATGAAAATTTGGGTTGTCCGTATAAGCTGTGTTTCTTACCCACTAGAGGGAGTGACGCTGTGCTGACACGTGAATAAAAGCAAGCGTATGAAATGTGTTCTGAGTAGTGGTAATAATGGTATTAGTAAAGACGTAGCAGATATTTTGGTGGTAACCCAATTAAAAATGCTTAGATCAAACTGGTATGTGATTTTCAAGTAATGGCATTCCCGGATACGATAACGTGTTTGAGTAAGTGCAGAATGAATACTGGGGTTGCTGCTGCAGTGCTGCACCCTCTGTTTTTGTACATTAGCCCTGCCTTTTTTCCCACCCTTCTCATGAAAGTGCATAATTTGCTGGCACCGTGCCTCTCTCTGAAGTTGCATTTCAATCTACACATTTGAAACCATAAGGAATGGAGGCATGCCTCTGTTTTTAGTAATTAGGGTTCTAAAGCTCTTTCTTCAACTAGTTTAGAGACTTTCACCTAAAATATTCAAATATATTTAATAAAAATGTATTATTTTGCATTAACTTTTGCAAAGGGGAGTGGGGAAGTGGGACTGGCAAGATTTTAGTTTAATATTGTTCATTTTTTTTTCTGCATTGGATACTGAATATATGCTGNTGTAAAGGGTTGATTAGATAGAGTGTCTTTGGTATGGCTTTGTTACTTTAAATTGAAAGTTTTGAATCAACTCCTACAAAAATGTAAAAATTTCAAAACTTCACTACCAACTGGGCTACTCTTAAATGTGCATATGACCCATAACTGAGAGAGAAACTGGATTTCTTCCAGGTTTTGTATAAGCTGATGAATATAATGCTGTCAGATTTGATAACAAGCTGGATTTGAAGCTGTGTTTCCATGATTTCTGTGACTTGAATATTGCCTGAAGACCTTTGTTGCTCAGATGTTCTTCTGCCCTGTAGTAAGGGGCTACTAGGTAGTGATTTAAAAAGCATAAAGAGGGCATCCAAGAAACCTGCAGCATTTTTAGCTTGTGTTTCTTGTTTAATGGTATGATTGTTAGTTTTTTATTTCGTATCAGCAAAGCGGCTGATAATTCCATTATTATGTTCTGGAAATGGGTAATGTTTCAGACTTCGCAGTGTGCCCGCCCGTGGTTGAACAGTGACACTGCTGCGTTCCTTCTGCTCACCCGGAGTCCACAACCGTCCTCTCCAAAACTGAATGATGTCATTTCTATACCCTGGTTGCCTGCCGGATGGAAATGGGGGAACGTCTGAACCAATGTAACCCATATAGGAAGTCTGATAGAGAGAATACAGCCCAAGATACGTAATGAAGACAACAGTCAGAGGGAGAAATTGAAATGCCAAAAAGACGTAATTTAAAGTCTTTGAGAAAGTCTTTTAAATCTTTAAGAAAAGCTTTTCAAAACATTCAAAGACCTCTAGAAAACATTATCTTGGAATGAAAAATAAGGGTACCAACACAAGGATAATAGGAAGAAGAGGGAAGAAAGAAGACTAGCAGAGGGTGTTTCCTCCAAAACATTCTGCTTTATGGATATTTTGGAGTCTTTCATTCCATAACATTCTGGTTCTCTTCCTAATTTAAAAAGAAAAGTTCAATTTCTTTCACAGAACTTCTACCATTAGGAAGTCTCCTTCTTGCTTATTGGTGTCATCAAGCAAATGTCCAGGGACATCACTGTGTCCTTTGAACACATTTAAAAATGAATTTGGCAAGGTGAAGATTATTTTATGTTTTGTTCTGTAACTCCATCTTACTCCATTTATTAGCCAGTCTTCGAACCACTCTGCACATTGTGTAAACCAAACTGGCAGAAATCAAGTTTAAATTGCATTTAAATATTTACCAAAACAAGCAGAAGGTCCATTGCATGTGGTCTTGTTGGAGAGACTAGCCATAACAGTCCGGTTCCATCCGCACGCAGAGCAGCACTCTTGCAGTTAAGTCAGCGCGAACCCACTCTTGTTTCAGTTTGATTGACTTATTTTGCTTTAGCATTAACCTGTTTCCAATGGACTTGAGCGAAAGCAGTAGGAGAGTGTGCCTGGGGGGGTTATATTGCTTAAAACTCTGTCTCCTTTCACACTTTTAAATTGGTGCAGCTTTTTGTCAGTGGACATTATATGATTGTTTTAATGGCAAACCTGTTTAATAAACTAGTGAAAAGTATTTTCCATTGAGACTATTTCAGGGAAAAATGCTCCTCTTCAGCTGTTACTTGTTACATTGTTTTGTAACATAAATTCCAAAATGTTTGACTCCCAGTACAGCTTCATGTAAGAAATAGCGTCATTTATGAGTGGTGTCTACTTCATATTGCATGATTAAAGCTTTTAAAATCAAGTTTTAGAAAATACGCTGATTTATGTAGTCTGTTGGAAGCATGGAAAGTCACAAATACAAGTTAGAGAAATTATGAGTTCTCTAATTTCCATTAAAAGGATTCATTAAGTAGGACATAAAACAAGCCATATAACTGACAGCAGGAATAGGTCAAGATTAGGAATAATTGAGTCAACACTTAAGAATTAATAATAGAAATGATTTACAAGAAAGGCAGGGAAGGTAAGATCCTAAACGTCCCTTCTGTTACATTTCTCTACATATTCAGTGTCTCTTGGCTAAAAATCTTTTCATTTAAAGGTCAAGTAGCTGAGTTTGATCCTGAAGGATTAACTTGGTTAAAATCTTTGTGTCATCACCAACCAATAATATTGCGTAATAATAAAAACTTAGAAGAGCCCTCAAATTAACGCAGCAGCAGTGCAATTTCCTTAGATTTTGTATGACAAATATATTTGTCCTGATGCAGTCTGCTATTTGAGACATCAGCAGCTGTGTACGTAAATGAAATGGAGTAATTGCCTTGCCTTGCTACCAAAAGGTTCCCATGTGTCTCTGAGAATTTGGGGACATTAAACAGGTAAGAGTTGTATACATTTGTAAAAGTTGGCTTTTCTTTTCAGGATTCTTGCTCGTTTTCTCACCTTTCTCAACAAAATTTTAAGTAAGTGTGTGCTCTAATTTGCAAATAAAACTGGTGAGGAAGACTTGAGACTCATTTTCAAATTGGAGTTTAGCTCTGTTGTGAAATATATTCAGTTTGTGTGTGAGTATTTCCAAGACAGCAATACCCGTTACAAATTCTGCTCTACCTAATGGACTTGATTTTTTTGAAAAAGCTGAAAAGGAGGCTGGGGAGGAGAAATCCATCCCTGTTGTTTACATTGTCATCCAGATTGCATGCACACCGATGGAATCCTGCCTAATACAGATTGTTGTAACAAGCAGTCTCTCATTATAAAGCAACAGGACTACTGAAATAGGAATTTCCAGAACTTGGGTTTAGAATGATGTAAGCTTTTTGTAAAGAATGCCTGAATCTGAGGGTGACTTTGCTTTTCTGAACCTCACCAAAATACTCCAGCAGGAGCTTTCTCTTGTGAAATGAATTCTCTGAAGGTGGTGTCTGACTTTTCCACTGCGGGAAAGTAACAGTAGAATTTTCCGCCCTTTAGATGCCCTGCAGTTTTCCTTCCGTGTCTGTAGGAATAACCAGTGCTACTGCTTTTGGATTTCGAGGCGCTGCTAAACAAGTGGAGGGTGGCAGCCCCCTTTTTCTAGAGATAAGAAGATATAAGATAAAAAGAGGTAAGGGAGGTGTTTTCTTCCACGTCTGTGGTGTGAGGTTTGTGACAAGGATGGTTTGGCTTTGCCTCTCCTCAGTATCGACAACTGCATCCAGTGGTTGTGCGAGAGGCAGCGAGGAACGCATGCAATGGCACTTCCTTTTCCGAGAGATCTTTTTAAAATTCTTTTTGTATATCTAAATATATACATGTGTAGATATATATAGATATCAAATCAGTTTCTGCAAGGAAGATGTCCAGACTGGATTTCCAGTTCTCCTTCCTTCTTTGTTGCTCTGGCACAGGAAAAAAAAAATAATTCTTTAATTTGGAGCAAGCCGTGAACGTGGAAAAATCACGTAACTGTTTTATCTGAACACTGCAACAGCTTTACTTCCAAATAATAGTGCTTTAGACTGTAGAATATGATCGCCTATTTAGTAAGTAGAGGGCAGCAAATGTCAGCTGTGTCTGCTTGTCAGGAACTGAGGAGGTTGCTTGGACAACAATCTAAATTATTATTTAGATGGTTTGGTCCCTCAGCGGAGCCTGCCCTACCATAGAGAAGCTTGCAAGGAGAGGTCAAGGTGTACTGAGGCTTCAGCCCGCGGGGCGAGTTTTCCCCCATCCTCTGTATGCACATCGGCTTCTCGCTCCAAAATAAACCTGAACGAGGGCTTTAATTCTGCCGCTGAGCTAACATGTTTGTAAGCCCTGTTTGGCAGCCTCGCGGCGCCCGAGGCGGCACGCAGCTGCCAGCTTTCATCTGCCCCCAGTTCCTCCGGGCGCTCCGCCTCACATGATGGAACCTCAGGGGGTTGAGACGCACCTACTCCATCTTCTGTTCCTCTGCCCACTCAGTCTGGGCGCTGCACATCGCACCGGCAGCCGGCAGCTGGCCGGCAGCGATCAGCTGCGTGCCTCCTGCTGACAGACCTTCCGTCTCCTCTTTGTGCAAGACCCACGTGCAAAGACCTACCCGTGGTCCCCACGTCTTCGGCCCGGCAGTGGTCTGGAAGGGCATTTGCATCTTCTGTGGTGGTACAATGGCGGGACCCCCTTTGAAATGCGTACGTCTCCTGGAACGGGCTGCATCTCCCCAAATCTGGGGTCTGTGGCTAGCCTGTTAGCGGAAGATGAGAGAGTGCAGGGGAGCAGAGTTAAAGCGAAAGTTGGAACCACAGTAGTAAAATTTTAAAAAGAGGAATTTGACACTTCCTTGCCAGCACTCTTCTGGGAGAGGTGGTAGATGTGCATGCAACACTTCCCTGTATCTCCGAGTAATTTATAAGGTACACCAGACGTTAATTTTCACAGCTCTCTTGAAGAGTATGTTATTTAGCAGATTGTAAAGTCGGGTACAAAGAAATAACCCGGTTCTGCAAATCTGCTTTGTACAAGTATGCTGTAATTTCCTACACGGTCCGTCCGCATCTCCCAGCTGGGCTGGGGCAGTCTGTGTACTTGCATGCCTCTGTATTTGTGGTGGAGCAATGTGAACATCAGCTTTGTTGTCCTTTTCAGGTAGTTTATTGTGGTAGAGCTTTAAGGAATGTTTAATATAGTTAACAGTAGCGTAAAAAGTGTGAGTTTTGACTGAGAAAATACTGAACGTTTCTGTCTGTAGCTGGGTTATGTGCATACTGCTCTCCTAAACGAGGAGCTGGGGGGTGGCCAGTGACCTGCGGATGTCAAGAAATGTGTGTTACCATCCATGTCCTATTTGTAGTGTAGTCTTGTCATTAAAAATACCTTTGTGTCAGCCTGTGAAAGCGTCTCCAAATGGTGACATCATCTTAGGTGAATAATGAGATACTGCTCAACATAGCCTGAAAAAGTAGTTCCCCTTTAGTAATAGTAATTTTTTAAAATAAATAAAATGTATTATTGCCATTCACAATGTAAACAGGATGGTCGTTTTTCCCTCAAGTATATGTTTACTAAAGGTAGGTATGATTATCTCTAAAATGTAAACACTTGAAAGGTATTACTGTATTTTTAATGCTATTAGCCAGTTGAGTAATGGCTTTGGTTTTCATTTGGTGCTGAAAATTGCTGCTGAATCGGTGGTTAATGTCTGCTTTTCCATGGAAATGGTCAGAAAGATGTGAATGGGATTTTCTGCAATGGGAAAGTATGTTATGTGTTTGTGCTGACGAGTGTATGCTGAGGTGTTACAGACTCCTTAAGACTGATACCTCACTATCTGTAGGATTGAAGCAAAGTGAATTGAAAAACAGTGTGATGCAATTACAGTTCATGGGTTTATTGACTCTGCACAGCCATGCGAAAATCCAAATAAGCAATCTGAAGTACAGAGGAGGCTGCCTTTACATTTCTGTGTCCTTTCCCTTCGCAACTAGTCAGTCTGTTTATTTTCAGAACAGACATTTATATTCTCGAAACAGAAATAACGCCATGTAGATTTCTGAAGGTTTCTCTTAATCTTCTTTTTTGACATACTGTCAGGTTTTTTAAAGGGGTTTTTACCCTATGTGGCCAAAAGTCACGTTCACATGTCAAGGTGCATGCAAATCTATTAATTCCCCCAAAATTAAGGATAATTAAAAAAAATATTTAAATCCATCCTGGAAGAAGTGCTCGTATCTGGCAAATCTGTCAGACAAGTCAAGTGAGCTTTAGGAAGGTGTCCGATACCCAACATGGGAAATTACGCTGACCAGAAAAACTGAACCGGGGTGTTAATTGTGTACGGGGAGACAGGAGAGAGGGAGAATGTTCACTTTATAAGAAACGTAATAGAAGTGAGATTGGTGAGAACAGAGCACATTTTTATGAGAAATTAGAGGATATTTATTTATTTATTTTCAAAATCTGTGTTTAAATTCTGGACAAGTTCGAGGTATGTTTTCGTAAGGAGCCCTCAGTCTTAAGGCAGCCCAGCACGTTGGGGCTGTAATGGCCGTCTGCCGGCTCCGGAGCCATGAGATACGCTCCGCAGTGCAGGGTACCTGGGCAATATATCGGGATATCTGCTGTGTCTTACCATGGCAGGTAATAGTTAAGAAGGTTATTGAATATACATTACTACTTCACTGTATGTGCTGCTGTTTAATTAAGTAAAACACTTTCAGCTTCCTATTTTGAGGAAGAGTATTCAGTATTCAACCAAATTGTTCTCTGTTTCAATAATGTTCTGTCATTAGCAGTTGCCAGTTTTTCCTCCTTCAGCCATATGTTCCTGGAATCCATTGTTTACTAGGGTGTGCCAGAAAACATAAATACGGGATGACTTTTTTCCCCTCTCAGAATACAAATTATTTGTATCTTTTAGCTATTTTACCTTTTTGACGATCTAGGTGACCGCAAGATAGAGTGATGCAGACCTCCAGCTTGAATGGAAAACATCTAAAGAACATGCAGCTACACTAGTTAACTCTATAAACGTCTCTAATTTAGTCTCAACGTGAAAACTTGTGCCTTATTGTAGGATACGGAAGTTGGACAATGGTCTGGATTATACTAGAGAGGGCACTTCTCAGAGGCGAAAGGTACCTTCAGGCCATGAGAGACTTGGGACAATTTTCTGAGACCGGTGGTTAGTCCCAGTTTTGTCAAGGTTTAATCTTAGTCATTTACATAGAGATAAAATACACTTTGCTGATGAGCTAAACTTTTGTGTGTGTGGCATGCAGTCATGGTGCTGAGCTTTCAGTAATAGGTGAGAGCGTTCTGCTCTGTATTTTTTGATGTTTTGGATATAGAGCAATTATAATGTCTGTTTAAACATCTTGAACGTTGTTATGTTATCTAAAATGCACATGTTTCTTAAAGTTGTCCGTTGGTGTGATCTGCTTAGCTGTGCAAAAGGAAAAAAAAAATCATAAATGTACTTTTCATAAATATCCTCAGGTAATATTAGCTGAGACATTAAAAATAATTCCTGAGTAAAAAACGCTCATCTGTCCATCTGGAGAGGTTGTAGTTAGTACTGAAAGTTGGGGGAAAAAAAAAAAAAAAAAAAAGAAAACCTGGATCTGATGGAGATGGAAATCAATGCGTTCCTGCCGGCAAGGCAGCGTTGGGGAGTGCCGAGAACACGTGGTGGACTGTGGCAAACCTGAGAATGACCACACTGTTTTGTCTCCGGGATTGTTATTTGTGCCCTGTTTGCCTCTTAGTGCATTTTTGCTCCTGTCACTTTTTAAATATGTGTTCCTCATATTTAAAATACTAGAAATGGAATTCTTCTCTGTCGCACCGTTGTAACTCTGGAGTAACTCTACTGACAGCAGCAGCAGTACTCAAAACAAACAGAATTTGTCCCTCTGGTATTAGATACAGCCTCGTATCAAAACATCTCCTGTAGACAATTATGATTTGTTGTTATTTAGCATTTTTACTTAAACACAGAATATTTTTGCAATTACATATATAAAATAATCTGTGTTTATGTATAGCATTTATTGGAAAATCAACTAAAAATTTTGTGGGTTTGCATTAATTTCTGGTTCTGCATATTTAGTGTGTATTTCCAATCTCGCTTTGATTTTGTTATTTAAGATTCAAAGAAGAATGTAAAGCTTTCTAATGCACTGGATCTGTTTTCTTTTTGCAGTAGTTTCACATTTAATTATGGCTGTCTTTGATAATAAATGGTGTGCCAGAGTTTGTAAGGTATTTTGTAAAGCGAAGCCCTTTGGTGAGTTGGTTACCGAAACAATAAGCGTTTGTGACAGGTTGTTTGCCGAATACTTCCTCTGTGCATATGGCAGATCCTAGTTCAGTTGTTAGCGCGTTACCCAATGTGCCTTGATGTTTAAAGAGAGTACTTTTCAGCCCGTGTTGAGAGCTGTTCTGCACTGTCCTAGGAACGGTGGGATCCAAGAGAAGTTGGGGAAGTTCACGTATAAGAAGAAGGGGAAAAAATGAACACAGCAGATAGCTTGCAGTGATTTCTGCTCATGATCTCTGATAGTATTTATTATGAATTTTTCTGCTGAATTTAAAACTGCTTTGAAACAGTTAATGAGTTCTATAGTAGAACGTCATTAAATATTCTTCAAATTTCTAGCCAAAAAAGACCCTTTAAAGGCGTGTAGAACCATAATTACTTAGGAGCCAGTATTTTAATCCCATATTTTTAAAACTGGACTGGTCAGAAAAGTGAGGGTGTCTTAGACATCGGTATTTTGAACATCAGTTTGAAAATGTGAGGAAATTTTAGCCAATTAGAAGAGGAAAGTCAGAGACAGTTGTTTTCAAGATTGTGAGGAAGAGGAACCTGTAATGAGGGGATAATCTGTAGCTTTCCTCGCTTATTAAAATGTGCCAAGGAATATAGAGAGCAAAGAATACAGTGGAATTTTTCTGTGAAGAATTAGAATTTGCTGTTGGTGACACACATTTTAGACTTGTAATATGTTGAAGGATCATTAAGATCTAAATCAAAGGTTCAATTTGCAATAAATTGAAAATGAATTAAACCCCCATGTGTTGTTTTGGAGATGACGGGGAGAGTATTTTTGGGAAAAGCAGAAGGAAGAGTGCAAGATTAAAAACATTTTACTTGAAAAGATGAATGTGAGAAGGTACATTTTAGATCATCTCGTTTCCTTTTTAATGCAAATCTGATTCTTTGATTATTCACTTTTATTATTTATTTATTTATCCTTATCCAGGAGTTAGACATTATTACATATTGGGAATGTAGGCATTTTTATAATGCCTAATAACAGTGCAACTCTTGTACTCGTTTCATCTGTCGGTGAAAAAGGATTTCAAGAAAAAATAATTTTGGATAGAATCATTTAAGGGATTCTCGAAGTGCTAAGCGTAATGTAACTGCAGTTCTTTAAAGCAGAAAAACAAGAGAGAAAACAAATAATGCCCCTTAAGCAGATGCTCGTTCACGTAGGATAGCTCCTCTTTGATTTTGGAGAGGTGGTGTGACTTGCAGTGGGAAACCTTGATTTATTGTGGCGTTATTTATATCTGCAATAAATGAGGAATAAGCATAAAACATGAAAAGGGAAATTAGGTATGATGCTAGTTCTCTCACTTTTTGTATTTTATTTACATGAAATATACATATTTCTTTAGTGGTGTGTTGCTGTGCCTTTTGTTGACCATATCTGTACGCCAGGTCTGTCTGCTTGTTTCCATTGGCTTGTCATGTTCACTAATTAGGGAACTGCTGCATGATTCACCTTGTTAATTAGAGGGACTTGCACACAAAGGCCCTTCGGGCAGTGCGAAAGAAGAGCCTAGCACTAGTGCCCTGAGAAAGCTACAGCCTGTGAAGTAATTCTTCTCATCTACCTTCTATTTTTTATTTGAAATGAATAAATCATTGAGATTTTCCTTGTGGAGTGAGAATGCAAGAATTCACATCTTTGTAAGATGTAAATTATATGTGATCAATAGAAGGGGATGACTACTGTATTGTACTTACAAGATTCCCTAATTTACTACTTGTCAGTGTATGAAAAATTGCTTGAAATATTTTGTCCCCACACTGTGGTATGTTGTTCCCTTGATCTGCCGGAGAAATGAGCGGTAGCGGTTTTGCTATAGTTAAATCTAAAACAGAAAAGATGTAGATTATTTAAATTTTGAGCTTGTTTTGCATCCCCAGTGGAACTTCCATTTTGCAAGTGAACCCCCGGTACTACCCCCACGACTTTTAAGGGGGAGAAGAAGGTGGGCGTCTGGCTATTTTTGTTCCCGATACTGCGCTGCCTCGAATCTCACTTTTGAAAAGAGGAGCGTACTCGCTGTATTGTGTATTCTTTAGGTGAATATAGTTTCAGAATAAATTAAGATTGTTTTTGTCATGTCACATACACTTGATCAAACCACAATCCAGACTGCAAAAAAAAAAGGGTATTGCGTTAAAAGCGCACAACCAGTCTCTACACTACACATTTCCCATCTGTTTGTGACACTTCAGAAATTAACTTCAATGCCGTTCTCTCTAACTATTTGATTAAAATTACTTATTACAGCCAAATTATTTTTAGTAGATTGCTGCATTTGCCTCGTTTCCTCAAATGAGGCCGGCAGTTTCAAGATGCAGATTTCCCATAAGGATGGTAGAGGACTGGTATCAAAATCTGGGCGTTTTCTTTTGGAATAATCTCGTTAATAAAGCCTCTTACCAGAATTTCTGATCTAACTGGTGTTTTGAACGCACTTAAAATTTCTGCTATTCTGAAGTTTTGTGGTAAGGGCATATAGGTAGAGAAATGTTGCCAAAAAATAGGACTGACTATTTGGAAAAAATGGGGAGAATGCTCCAGGCTGACTCCAGATTTTATGGGATGACATACTGTCGCTCTTCACTTCCACGAAGCCAAGATCTTTCTACCTACCTCAGTCTTTGGTTGATGCCCGTGGTGCGCTAACCAAGAGAGTACTTCCCTCATGGTTTTGGTACAGTTCTGGTGTACTGGTTCTTAATTATTGCAGATTTCAAGTGTGTGCCAGGGAGGGAGTAGAGAGAAAAGTAACAAAAGCCCATGCTATGCTGTTGACACTCATGATGCATGGAGAAGACCATGCGGACAAAATTCTTGATCAGAGTCTCACAGCGCTAACACAAAGTTGTAGCGGCCACAGAGAGTTTCCACTATCCAAGTAGCGGTTGTATTACTCGGATATAATGAAAGATTCTTTAAAGGGTATTTTCAAAAATGTTTATTTCGGGGACACCGTGTGAAAAATCGAGCAGTCGATTCATGTTCTCGCACAACCTCTTCGGCTGTGTAGCAGTGGACAGCACAGCCTCTGGGAGTCTCTGCACGCCCTCCGGCTCCAAGCGTGGGGGCTGAGGAATTGGAAGGATATCTTTCTAATAAAAGTATTTAGTATACCTTGTATATTATAGATAGGAATATGTCGCTTAAGAGATGGTTGGAGAATTGCAGAAATAAATGGTTTTAAGTTAAACTAAAATAGTGCATTGTACTTGGAAAATCAAAAAGGCAACCAAGCAAGAATATGCCAGATTACCAAAAAAGTTCATAGGTACCCATAAAGAGCATTATTTGATTAAAGGAACTGGTGAGATGAGGAGAACTTCAAACTATTCGGGGAATACAATAGTACTAGAGACAAAAAATATGTTAAAAAATTACAAGAATTTTTAAAATCACTCTCAAAATTCTTCATGCTCTTGATTTTTTGTAAGCTGTGAGCAATCTCTTAAGGGGACTTCCAAGAACATTAAACCTACAGCTACGAATCAGGTCAGGCAGTATGTGCTCTTGAGTAGTAAGGAGATAAAATTGTAGTTTTGCTGATAATTATTTATAAAATTGCATTTAACTAGGTAATGTACATGACTTGAGAAAATTGCAATTGTGTCTTTTCTTCAGGGAAAAATAAAAATGAAAGGCAGGATGCACCTGGCATTTTCTGTATCAGAAGTTTGACATATATTGTGTTGAAAGCAGTAGGGCAAATGTTAATGGAAAATTTGAGTAAACTTCTAAAACATAATGAAATTAGATGTAATAAACATAAATGCCTGTTGTAAGAAAGACACTTGGTCAAAAGTACCCCAGTCAAGGTTCTAGAACTGTATTCAGATGCTCATTATTTTGAGAAACATTCATCTTGGGGGCTGAGATGTTCCCAGCTTAGTCTTTGCCCGGGGTGATTTTTTCAAACACTATGCAATAATTTTCGACTGTTGTTAAAAGTGTGTGGGAAAGGAAAAGAAAAGAAGAAAAAGAAAAAAACTAACACACACACCTTTTTCAGTAAAGTAAAATCTTGATCTGCTTCAAATAGATGTACAGCCGTCGCAAGGGATGATTGGAGCTTTTAGCGAGTTGGGAGAGAACCCTGTGGAGAAGCAGCATCCAACTTTGTACTGAAGAAAATGAGATACAATTTGGCAGAGCTGTGAATGTTTAAAAGTCTCACAGAATGTGTTCAGTGTAGGCTTTGCTATTATACGTGTAAAACTTCTCTGGTATTGCATTATTGCAGTGCCACTTCTAAACTTCAGCTGCTTTGGACCAGTTTCTTAACTGTTGGTGTGCTACTGCTGTACAACTCCTGACCGTTAGAGACTTTGGTAACACAAAAGAGAGGCAGGAGCACAGCATGGCCGTTCTGCAGACATTCTCTCTTCTGCAAGACTCCCTCTGAAGTTCGGCGACGTAGTGATCCCTTTTTATTATTGTCCTGGCCTTGTTGAGGTTACTGCCAGCATTTTTAATGAGCTTCATTTTTTTAATTGCACCTTCTGTTGTGGACATCTTAGGACATGTGTAATGGTTCCACATCTCAGGCTCTCCTCGGCAAAAAAGATGTTTTTCCGGGGGGTGTAATCACTGGCTGAGACTGATAGATACATGTTGCAGGACCATCAATTAAGACAAGCTTTTCCCAGCATATGACCCTGTTATCAGGAATTAAGCCATCCATCGCAAACAGAATTAGGAGGGATCTCCATTGATGCCTATTGGCTAGAAATCAATGCTTAAATCACTGTTTATATGATCTCGCTTTCATCAAACGTTTCTGTCGTTCAGCGTGCTCTGTTGCCAGGTTCCCGTTTGGTGTGCATTCCTGGCCGTCTTCGTTCTTGATCGCAGTTTACGGTCTGTTGATATTTATGGCTCCTGTTGTGCTGTTATCTTCTTCTCTGTCCTCTTTTCTTCTTCTTGGGCAGTATTTCTGAGCTGCGTTGGGAATTGTAAGTGGCCAAAGCCTACTTCTTTGTGGGCTGGTTTGGCTCTGTGGCTACAGAAACTTACTTTTACAACTCAGCCTCTATTCCCTTACCAGAGCCTATATTGACAGTATTTAAACATACTTGATGATTTCGTCAAGTTCTTCCTTCTTCTTTACTTTCACAGTCATCTCTATCTCTCTGTCACCAGGTTATTCTCCTTCCAGGCCAAAAAACATCCCTGATTTCTGCCTGTAGGTAGAGAAACACCTTGACCTTTCTCTCGCTCGTGTGATGTCCCTCTTCTCCCTTTTATTTTTGAAGGTATTTATGTGTAGACTTGAATTGTTAGAGTTCCAGTCATCCTCTTACTTTGTGATCAAGCTGGAGGGAATTTCTCTTAGTGCAGTCCTTAGCAGCTACAGCTCAGGGCCTTTTTCCATCTGCATCTCTGCTTTAGGTTCTCCCTCCATTTGGAGCACATTTCCCCTTCCTTCCAAGAGGCTTTTTGCTCATGGTTTCGAACACCTCCTGTCTTTCTGAGGAGCAGCACGGTGCCTCGTTTGCTGTCTGGCATTCCCTTTTCCTGTGGATTCAGGGGAGCCAGCGAGATTCGCTGGGATGTTTGCAGAGCTGACGGTAACAGACGTATTTCTCGTGGGAGATTCACTTTTGTGCTCACTGAAGAGGAAGAATTCTCTGTTGACAGTAGAGATTAGAGCCGCACTGGGCCACGGAACGTTCGGGATTGGAGGTGGTGTTTGACCTGAGATCTGTGGATACCAAGGATCCAGCATTTGTTTTACACTTGTCTTTCCAGACCAAATTCATACCTTGAACAAATCCATAGAATGTATTCCTCTAGCTGTAACTTCCTTGAATTTACTCTTGGGTTAGTTGATCTCCTAGAAAAGGGGAAAATAATCTTTGCTGTTCTCTGTGGTTCTTATAATGCTCTGTAGAGTAATGGATGGGGGATTTAGTTCTTAAAGAAATCTTGAAAATTAACCCGTACTGGTCTGTGAAGCAGTTGGTTTCTTCCAGTTGCGTGGACTGCCACAACTGCCGGTGGAAGTAAAAATCTAAGAAGAAAAAAAAATTCACTGAGTGTATAGTCACACCATGTATTTATTTGTTAATATCTCGGTGACTGTTCTCAGGATGGCTGCAGTGCAGAAAAGGCTTAAAGTGACAAAGGCTTCAAATAAATGCTTGGTTTCTGTCGCAAAATTATATACAAAGTGTGCTATGAATAAGTGTTTTCTTGCGTTTTGGAAGTTACTAAATCTAGATTTTAAGATCTAATGTTGATATTTCAGATAGACATATGGCTGTCTTCCTCGTGGCATATGGCTTGTGGCACTTCTTTCTGAAATACCTAAATGTATGGTAACAAATAATGATCTAAGGAAAACAAACTAAAATTTTAGAACCTCTGCTGTTAGCTTTACTTTATTAAAGTGGTGAAGTAGTGTTCCTTCTGTGGTTTTAATGTTATGCCACTGTCACAAAGAAGAAACTTTCATTGTGTGGAATAGTATTGGTGCTTAATTCTTATACTGTACTTCTCATCAAAGGGATCTCTTTAAGTTAAAGTTGTCATTAAGTAATGAAATACCGCTCAGTAAGTAAATGGCATGCTAAAAATAAATGGGGATCAGATAAGGAGCAAGGAACAGCATCTCATTTGTAAGCATTTTTCTCGTATAATATATTGGAATATTTGTCTGTGTTTTAGGTAAATATTTTGACTTTCAAAAAAGTTAATTGTTGTTGATTAGCGTGGTTCCAAGTGAAGCATTGCTTCCTTCCCAGAGGGCAGAAATTTTAATATGCTATTGATAAATATATCCATATTAATTGTGACGAAGGCAAGTTAAAGAATTATATTGCATCAGCAGTCCAATATGAAAATGAGTGTGAATGAATGCAGCTATCAAACAGTTCCATCTTGGTGGTTGATGTAGTGAGTTGGATTCATTTCTGCTAAATCATGTTAATTAACAGGAAATTTATTTATTTTATCAGTATGTATAGATATTAATAGGTGCTTCATTTGTTTAAATATGCAGAAATTATTAACTGGCTTAGTTAGAAAAACTATATTGTAATAACAGGCTGCTTTCTTACTTTAAAATGTAATTGATCACGTAAAGTAAGAAGCTTAAGTAGCTTTAGTTTCACAGGTACTTTTAAGAGTAATTTCAGAATATTGAGGATGGCTACGTTTAATTCACATTATTATTAGTGCTGAGAATTCAGAGGGTGATGACTTTGGAACTGTGTATGCAAACCCGGTTGCAAAGTCATTTCTACTTGATGTAGAGAATATGGTTCCAGAGTATACTGCGGAAAAGAGCCTCCACTGGTCAGAGTCGTGCAGTTGGCATCTGGTGGTCTTAAAAGGAATCTGTTGACACCAAAGCAGAGTAATTAAATCTACATTAATTACACAACTCCTACAAACTATTTGACTGTTCCTAAACTTCTTGCAAGATACCTGCACTGACCATGTCAGGTTTTATGACTATTAAAAATTGTTTGTATCTCCATGGCATTCATTTTGAAAGGCCCCTGTTGAATCAGATGTTAGCAGCCACGTTCCGTGTGTAAATGTCTTTCTGAAAGGTATGGTGTCCCCGTCTTTTGAACTGAAGCTAAGATACTGCTTTTTTTTTTTTTTTTAACAAAGATTGTGACTGCGGATAACCTTTTTGGTGAAGATGATGAGTAGGAAAGAGGTTTGGTACAGGTAATCTGGTGAAGGGTATGAAAAAAGCAGAAGTATGCGACTTAGGAGATGGAAAGAGGAGAAAGTTGGAATGGGGGTATGAAGAAGCCAACAGTGGTGGTTAGTCTGCTCCGGGATGTTAAATAACATCCAGGAATCTTGTCAAATGTCTGTTGTGGATAGAAATATTTAAGACGGTTATGATTTAGTAGCAATTTAAAATATATTAATGATTCTAGGGCTACGAAGTTGAGGAGGAGATTGGAGCATCTTTATTAGGAGCAGAGGCTGAGGGACTTGGGTCTTTTTAGTCTGGAGAAGAGAAGACTGAGGGGGGATCCTATCAGTACTTATAAATACT
>VZSZ01001648.1:0-93824 GCA_013398815.1 Ibidorhyncha struthersii | reverse complement strand
GGCGGGGGGGGGACTGGGTGAGCTCCAGAGGGCCCTTCCAATCCTGACCAGTCTGGGATTGTGATTCAAGGTAGATCAAGAGTTAAGTCTTATCAGCACTTAATCATTAACCGATTTAAGGATTTACAAGGCGATTTAACAAAATAATTGAACAGCAACTTAATTACAGATTCAAAGACAGCAAGATTCACATTGACTTACTATAAAGTGTCCTAAATCAATACATATATATATATATAAGCATGAACATACAAACACACAACACTTAAGGGGTTACACACACTCTTACACCTGAGTTTTTAACTTAGAACTAAAGGTCTCTTCACAGCGTGTGACTCCAGTGAGCCAACGGGTCCCCCTTTTACATGTGCACGGACAAATATTTGGATGCAGTAAAATATAAGAACACCCACACTCGTAAGAGCTAGTGTGTATGTAGAGAGGTGGATGACAGAGAGGCTTGCAGAGAGTTAAAATTTCCCTTTTTGAGTTTAGAGCAGATGCTCCCAAAGCATCGGCATTCCTCAGCGGGCGATAACGGGGACTCGAGGGGGGTTGACTCGCCCCGGCCTTCCAGTCCCTGAGGGGTCTACCTGAGCATTGCCCGGGCTCAGGGGAGGTGCTGGTCACAGCCCGCTGCCATCCAGGAGAGTTCTAAGGGTCTCACTGGAATTGCTACTTATAGGGTCTGAGATAATTGACTTTTGTCAAGTATTTTTCCACTCTGGCCCAACTCGGATGATGGAATATTCTGGTACTTTCCACCAGTGGTGCAAGACCAGAGCTTGCTAGATCTGCCAGTTCTGGTATCACCCCCCTCCTTGGGCCACGGCTCAGGTACAGACGTGGTGGGCTGTCAGGGAGTGATGGTCCCAAGCGACGGGGGGGCCGGAGCCAGGCCTGTTACGGGGCTGCCTTCACACTCTGGCCCTTCATCTTTGGCAATTCATGCCTGACACCCCCTCGGTTGGTGTGCGGCCCAGGGATGGGGAACCACACCAGGCACCGAGTGGGCAAAGGTGTGGGAGGGGGAGTTGCACCACCACAGTGTCTTCCTAGTGAGTATCCATACGCTGTAAAGGTGTTTTATTTAGTTAATAGTGAGTGTGCAAATATGTTCCCGTAAACCAACTGGAGTACACTTAACTGCCGCAAGATGAATGCCTTTGTTGGTAACCGGTATCAGGATCATAATTCTTTTATTTTAAAATGTAACTTTCTGATCCTCTGCCTTCAGATGAGCATTTTTTAGAAAAAAAGATCAGTGATACCTAATGTCTAAGAGTGATGAGAATTTGTGTAATAGAGTATCAATCAAGTATTTCAGCACTTCAGCCCTTATTTTATAGAACATCTTACTGATGATGCATGTGTGTTTGATGCATTTGATATGTTTTGACCGACATTCGTTAAGGTTTACATAAGAAGGTTGCTCTTTTCTGTTGTAGTATACCAGGGTAAACCAATATCAGAAACTGTATTCAGTTTTTGTCCGGAGTTTTTCTGCCTGGCAGCATAGTCCTTATTGTATAAAAGTAGTGTCTATTAGTCCCACTGGGGCTAGGGTGATAACTAAGGCACGTGGTACAGGAGGATCCGCGTCTGGAGACCTTCTAGCCCAAATCGACGAGCAGGGTGAAGCGGGGCGAGAGGCTCGGGGAAGCGCAGGGGAAGGTCTCGCCGGTATTCGCGCAGTGTCGGTAGAAGGCACTTTGGCTCCCTGGCTCTCCCGCCGCATGCTCAGGTACAGGCAGCGGCGAGTCTTGTGCCTTTGTTGGGGCAGTCAGCGCTAGGCTAACACGTTTGTCAAAAATAACTGTGTGATAACAAGAGCTATCTTTAGCTCCTCTCACTGAATAAAGAAGAAGGGACGAAGAACCTGAGGAATGAACGAGTGCAAACCCTTCTGCAGCCTCTTGAATCTGTTGCGTGTTTGCTTGGTAGCACAGCACCAGGCACTGTGCAGGTTTTGAAGTGAGGGCAGGATTTGTCCCACTATGTGGAGTTTAGAGAAATGGCATGTTTTGCTTTACAATTTGCATGTGCAAAAATGAGCATTTTTTTAAAAAATGATCAGTGATACCTAATGTCTAAGAGTGATGAGAATTAGAATACTAAATTATATTTCTTAGAACAACTTTTCAGAGGCACTATGTACTTATCTTACACATTGAAACAATCACTGTATATCACAGTACAGGTGGTACAAAGAACCAAGGAAGTGTTAGCTTGGTTTGGAAACGGTGACTTTTGGATAAGATACTCATATAATAATGGTTGCACGATACCAGTTATCTATCAGACTATATTTCTGCACCTCCCAGGAAATGAATACTTTCTCCAGTGCAAAATTTTTTATTCTGTGAAGCCATCCACTTTACAACTCCGTCTGAGATCACTCTGAGCCAGTTGGCCCTCGCTTAAATATTCATCAGACTTCTGATAATTGTGATAACCCTTATAGGCTGGCAAGCATGGCAAATTAGCAAAAAGATGATTGATCTTTTTTTATATGCAGTTTTATCTTCAACCTTTCCTGGATATATGTTATACTATAGTAATAATTTCTTCTCTAAGGTATTTGCCAGTATCTGGATTTGCACATCTATTTACAGTTGCCTTGAAGCCTCATAATTACAATACAGCTGAAATGTCCATTTTCTTTCCCTGACTACAAATAGGGATCAATCGAATTTTAAATGACTGCTTACGGGCTAGCTTCCGATCATGACCTTTGTAAATGATTAGAGCTCACCACTGTTGCTATCTACCTTGAAAGGGTAAGCGGGCAGGTCTGTCTAACTGGCATTTAATCTGGAAGAGAGCCAAAGATATTTGAGCTAAAAACCTAATATGAGTTGGCAAAGAGAAGTAGGTATAGACCTTTGCACTATTATTTAGGTATTTTTCCACATTTCTTTTTTGTATTTAGGAAATTCTTTTATCCTGTAGATAAATGGGATGTGTATTTGTAGATAATTTTATATTGAAGTTATGATAATAACTGAAGTTGCAAAATATACAGTGTAAAAATGTGAAACTCAACACATTTTAGGGTTTTCAGACTCTAAATGTACTAAGTTTTCTTTTTCTGAACAACGTGAAAATATGTTGCGCTGCTGCATGAATAAGCCTGAAAACTGCACTAAATAGGATGCATGAAGTGGACCGGCTTTTTCTAGGCAGAAGTGAATGGAGAAAAGATACCGTACATTGGTACTTTTTTGTTTAAACCTCCTTTCCTTTTAATGTTGACCAAGATAGTTCAGCTCCACTTGTATACGCAGCTCTCACGTAAGTGATGGCTGAGACACTTCTATCTACACTTGTCAGTTCAGTTTTATTTTAATGAAGAATTGTGCCTGTACCATACAATGTTTTTATTACCACTATCGAATTTCTTGAGGTAGTGTTCTGTGCGTTTCTGTTGAAGTGGGAACAAGTATGACATCAATGAGATTAGAAAACAGCACATCCTCTGGATTTATTGAAGGATTTTGCAAACCCAAAGTTTTGAAATTAATAAGAAGTATTACTAAAAGCTATGAATGCATTTATCTCATTGAAATCATATGTTGCGTTACCTAATTGATTATTCTTGTGTAGTATTGATGATCAGAATATATATTAAAGTAACATTGTTCATGGGAATATGTCTTGCCATTAACTCGCTAAAAGGATTATACAGTGCAGAAATGAATATGCAGTCCTACCTCCTCACCGTGTGGTGGCCAGAGTATTTTCTCTTCTGTAGCATGCTATGCTGTTAGATAATGCAGCTGGCAGATTGTTTTCTTAGCATCAAACTAGTTAAATGTGTCGTTATCTGAATCCTAATCCCAGAAAGCAGTTGTAAATTCAGTTTGTGGGGCTTTTGTGTCAGCAGTACCTTCTGCTAACATTTAGATAGAGGGGGTTTATTCATTTAGATATGAATTTTTTTTGGAAGCAAAAATCAAGTACATTTGAAATATTCAATGGAAATCTAAGATGAAAGAAAAAGTTTGAGATATTTTTTGAGGATTTGAATTGGTATTTACACTCTTCATATCAGTCTTAAACTGGAGATGTGTAGTTAGTGGGTAGTACTTACTGCTAAGGCAGTTCTCAAGGATAAGGACGGAGTTTTCAAAAATGATTGAGTTATTTGGAAGCAGAAATCCTGTGGAAAGTCAAGAGAACTTCGGTACCAAACTACTCCACTGCAAGGCTGCATGCTTGAGCTGCTGAAATGGTATTTCTAGGAACAGCAAAGTACTGTTAGGGATTGCTCTTGTGTGATTTTTGCCTAATGCACGCAAGTCTGAGAATAACTTTTTGAAATGACAAGAGAATAAAAGCTAAACATTGTTTTTTCTCTCTGTAATAGATGCAGCAACAAGAACTTGCACAAATGAGGCAGAGGGATGCCAATCTAACTGCATTGGCAGCTATCGGTCCCCGGAAGAAACGGAAGCTTGACTCGCCTGGACTGCTCACCATAGGAGGAGAGGTATGTGTGTATACGCGCAATCAGAGAATTGATTATTTCAAAACCTGGTAGGAATAACCAGAGATGCTGCATGCCAATATTTTCAGTGAGCTGTGCAACTTGGAAAACGCGATACAAATTACTAAATTAGAAGGACTGTGAGTCCAGTTTATCTTTGCCACAGTTAAAATGACATCTTCTCTTAGTTTTATTTTTCAGGTGTTAACTTTAAACAAGATATTTAAAGAATATTTTAAAAAGAAGTTAAACCTGAAGTGTAGGTCTCTCCCTAAAAACGCTCACTGCCTCTATACAGGTTTTCTCCTCTGCATAACGCAGCGGAAAACAGAAAAAAGAGTAGGGCGTGAAGCAATATCTGGAAAAACATAACTGTAGCAGTGCTTAGTTTGGACCAAGAGCTTGTAGCAATGCCAGTAAGAGTGTTTTTATGATGAATATGCATCAAAACTTTTTACAGAATGGCTGTTTGTCCCCGCAACTGCAAAGACGAGTTTGTAATCATTCTAAATTGTATGTAATTTTAATAAGAATACTGTGCTCTAGAAGTAGAATCAGATTTCTTAGTATGATTCTCTTGTTATCTTATATGGAGAAGTAGCTATACTACACAATGCAATGCAGAATCCTCAAAGCAGGGTATGTATTAACCGAGGTGGAGAACGAGGGCGGCATGGCTGCGTTACCGTGGCTAACTCTCAGAGCACTGTGGTGTTTAGTGCAGATACAGCGGCCGCCTTTTGTTTCGGCTGAAAATGCCTACACAAAAGGAGTCAAAGTAATTGTCCCTATTATATGTCTGTTCTGAGGCAAATGCAAACGTTTTGTTTGGAATAACTGACGAACAGTTTTGGCTCAGACATTTGACTGTCTAAATGCCAGGCGTTTCCAAAGGCCTTTTTTGTTTCCCATTTTGGGTAGCTTTTATCTGACTCCTGTTTCTCTTTTCATGTGCTAAGATTGGTGCTAAGGAATGAGCTGAGCTAGGAATAGAAGTGGATCTTGTTTATATTCTGAAGTTGACTTAGGACTTCAGGTATGTAGGAGGTCCTCTCGTTTTCGGGTCAAATCAGTTCCAGACTGAGGGAGCGTCCTGGGTTTTGTGTTGTCCTGTGACATTCCTTCTCTTTCGGTCTCCCTCCTTGTCGTACATTCAGTAGAGCATTCTGTTCTCCTCCGTGTGCCTCTGTAAGAAATCCTGCAGCAACAGGCCAAAAGAAGCTTGCGTTAGAAGCTCAATTGGAGAGCGATAGCGTTGGCTTTCACGCAAGATTCATTTAAAAATAATATGAACCTTCTAATGATACATGGATCCCTTCAGATTTTAACAAATGCACATTCCCCGCTTGTCTTTACTTGACCAAAGGAATATTTTCTCCCAAGTATGAGAATTTAATTTTTATTGCCTATTGCCCCTTTTGAAAAATAATCCTTTTTTAAGCTTTTATATTTTGATGGACAAAATTGTGGTCGCCTTCAGTGAAACATTGAATTCAGAGCTATATGCCTGAATGGATTCATGGTGAAGAGCTTCCCTCTCTCTCAGGAACCTCCTTACTCTGCTGGGGCAGTGCTTCAAGGAAAGATGAAGGTCTGTGGCAAATTCCAAAGGCTTCGGGAGATTTTTGCCTCCTTTTCTTGTTCCCCTAGCCCAAATTTTGCTGAACTTCTGTGTTATTCAATAGATGAATGATCCTTGAAGTTTTTGCCGATCCATGGATTTCCTGGAGTCATGAATTGTGTGGATCTTCTGCCAGTTCAGGCTGAGCTGCTCCCACCCCTCCCCTCCTAGCTCCTAGCTGTTTTGGCCAGCTGACACTGGTGCCTGGCTGCAAGCGCCTTTCGAGGACTTGGATACTGTCTCTGGATTATTCACTGCCTTTTCTGGGGAGAGGATGTAAAGGATTGTAGAAGCTGTGTCGTGCAGGTTGGCTGCTAGAAGTTCTCCTTCTGTTATTCTTCTGAGCTACTCGTTAGGGCGGCGATGCAGAAATAAACTCAACTCCTCAAAAATGTTTCACTCTAAAAAGGTACTGGAAATCTGCACTGTTTGTCTAAGAATATCTGATTCCTCTTTGGTTTTCTGGAGATTATAAAAGACATAGAAAACTATTGTAAGACTATGTCCTGTCATACAGACATCCCCTTAGCCCAGTTCCACCTTCAGATGTCTGACTTCCCCCGTGGTCTGATTTCTCTAAGCGGTTTCTAAGCTTCTTAAGTCCTTGCTACTGATGATCTCTGTTTGCAAGGTCTGACTTGGCAAGAGCTTTCTTGGCCTGCCCTTTTATTATTATTTTTTGGTCAAAACGTCCATTTTTTGTCATTGAAGTTGCTGGTCTCCTCATTAATCTCTTTTGATGAATATGTCTGCTTTTGTTGCAGCTGGAACACTGCACCTTTGCTGATCCAAAGAGATATCGCTGACAAATCATCCCACCCCTGCATGTTACATTTTTTCTTTTTCTGAACTACTTCTTGTTTGATATTTTACTTAGTTGCATTGGCCATTTTTTTCAATGAGAAGTGTTGGATTTCAGTCCAACTCCTTGGTTCAGCAGAAATACTAGCTCACAATTTCTCTTTGGAAATTGGATCTGTTTAATAATACCCTTTTGATCTGAGCAGGAGGTCAGTTTAGGGAGTAGTGATGGTTATTTTGCTTATGAGAAAAAGTTGATGGAAAAGCTTGGTGTTTCTGTGATCTGTTTGTTGTATACAGAGAAACAGCTCGTATACAACTTTTATAAATGTGAAGAAGCTTGTGCTCATGACTGCAAGTGTTTTTCCACCAGCACTTTGTGCAAGAGTGTTTTCTTTAAACTTACTCTCTGTCTCACGTTGCCAGGGCTCATTTGGACTTCCTTGCTTCTTTCCATGCCATAGCTAAATAGACTTTATTTCGGCTGGCAGGATTAGCTTAAGTTACCAAGGCCAGGCACATCACTTGCCTCTTCTGTACTTGTACAGCTTTTTTTTTTTTTATTGCTTTTACTTGGCTGATGGAAAATTAGCAGTTTTGGGGTGAGGTTATTTTTCCATCATATATGTTCTTTGATCCGCTTCTCCATGCAGCCATATAAAAAATTCCTTTCCAAAAAAATGGGAAAAAAGATCTTACAGAGAAGCAGATGAGCAGGGGCAAGACATCCTCAAATAACGCTGCCAGCAGACGCATAACTAGTTTCAGACTGTGATTGCGCAGTAGCCCGAGTTGATCTGATCTGACTGTGATCTCCATCCCGATCCTCAGTTGTGCGTTCCTGCCCCTTCCCTTTCATTGGCTCTGGCTCCTGATGTACCCGGTGCTAACCCCTTTCCATTTGATAAATTGGCAGAAAACTAACCCAACGACAATAAAAAGTGAATAGTTAGTGCTGAGCTTGCTGAAGTAGTTTGGCCCAGAGCCCAGTAGGCACGGGGAGAGGAACTTACAACAAGGCAGAGGCAGCAAACTTGAGATCACCTGCTCTTCACTCGCTTTCTTTTTAGTACCTTTCTTGTCTTCTCGTATTTTAGATAATCTGCCAGAAACACGGCTGCCTCTGTGGCAGCCAGCAGCTCATCAGTAATTCAGCCTGCTTAGTATTATAATGTGCTTTAGATCAAGAGCGAAAGAGAAGGGGTAAAGAGAAACGAGATACCTTTGGAAGAACTCAGCTTCTCTGCCTTGCTGAGTTGAAAATCTTGCATTGGCAGGATTTTGTAGTTTTTTAAGTTTATTTAATGATACTAGACAAAATTATTGGAAAATATCTTTTGATTGTTACTGCTCGGGGGGATTTAATGCATGGTGATAAGTTAGGTATGTAAGTCCTGAACCACGTTATGTGCTTAGCAGCCGTACTGCCTAATTCTGGTTTGCTCGTGGGTCCTGTTAATGCTTGTGTTGGTGCACAGCAGCGGCTGGGGAAGGTGCGGCAGGAGAGGGAACCCAGCAGCCTCTCAAGCTCTTTAGGTAGTATCCTTAAGCACCTCCTATGTCAGATTAAAAATAATAATTTTTGAGTTGCTTTTGTTTACCTTATGGATTTTGAATCTGTTCAGTTTGCCATTACAAGCTTTTTTATTGAATTGTAAGAATTAGGATTAAAAATGGTTTTGTTTATGAAATAGGTATTCCATGTAATTGTAAGAGTTAAAGCTTTAAGAAAAGCATTAACCATCACCAGACTAGGTCAGGTAACTTCACAAGTTAAATATTTGAGTACTGCTAAGGTGGCAAGAATGCAGAATTTGCTTATTTCCAAGTCCCT
Source organism: Ibidorhyncha struthersii (assembly GCA_013398815.1). Classification (NCBI taxonomy): domain Eukaryota; kingdom Metazoa; phylum Chordata; class Aves; order Charadriiformes; family Charadriidae; genus Ibidorhyncha; species Ibidorhyncha struthersii. Next base: position 85,079 of record VZSZ01001648.1, on the reverse strand, counting down.
CACTTTTTACTACAGAATTGAAGTGCAGAGGTTAAATGCAAGTATTTTTCTGTATTTAAGAATAATAATAATTAAATGATTTCGCTTTTCATCAAGACCTATGGCTAGTATCCCAAAATACATAAATATAGAGTATATGTTTGAAATATCTCAGGGTATAATTTGTTTAAATATCAAGTGAAAGCCCTCTCCTGGTACTTGCTGGCACAGATGGTTTTTGAATACTGAGCTTCCACAGGCAGCTTCAGGGCTAGTTCAGTGAATCACCGCTCATTGAAGACAGTCATTTTAGGCATAAGAAAAAACCCTCTTTCGCACACAGTGGAAGAGCAGTCATCTTAAGAATATTCGGCAAACTATCCCAAACACCATCTTCCACAATTTGCAGGACCATATGTTGGCCCAGCGCTCAAGGGAGATCTGGTACTTTGATATTCCAACCGTTACGGTAGTCAAGAAAGATAATGTTCTTGCAGACCTGGAAAGTCCCAAAACAATGACAGTTAAAATAGTGATGTTTTGTGTAGAGAAAAGCTAATTACTAAAGTGATTGTGAAATGTATGTCGGGTACAAGGCACCACATTTTTTTAATTAAATTAATCTTTCAGATGGTATAATTTGAGCATTTTAAAGCTGTTTTCATGTTAAGGTTTTGTATAAAACGTGATTAAGCTTCTGGATTGAGACTCGGAAATCTGTGTTATGCCAGCGACTTCCAAATGCAGACATGGAGAAGTTCCTTAATATTCCTCTCTATCAGATCTTTACACTGCTAGTAATTCCTAGTTTCTAAGTGGAAATGTAAGGATGAATTCATGATTATTTGGGAGGCACTTGGGTACCATGACGTAGCTGGAAAAAAGTACTTTTGACTACAGTCTCTCTTTAGTTATCCAGGACTGGACACGATTAATTGCTTTGCAGACGTTACAGCTGGCGTTCCCGCTTCATGCTTGGGTGAGCATAGACATTTCAGCAACCCCTGCAATTGTTCCTCAAATCCATTGTTAATATTTTAACAATACTAAGAAAAAATCAGGATACTAGGTAATTTTCTCTTTGGAATGGGTCAGGCACGATAAAAAAGTATGACAGAGCTGTCTCTTGGAAAACTTGGTCTTGTTTCCTTCCGTCCTTGCCCTTTTAAACAAAAAGAGATGTATAGTGGGTCTTGCAGAAGTCTTTGTTACAGAAAGGTTGTGCATTGGGTTCTCTCCAAAGTGTCTGCTGAAAGAATATCATGCAGATTTAGAAGTTCATGAATCAGCCAACATAACTGTGAGGCATAACTGCTTCTGACAGATCTGAAAGAATTAGAACCAATGAATAGTCTTTTATTTTGGGGAAAACCACCAGTCAGTGGGGTTGCCGTGCTCTGAGCAGATCTTGAGGCTATTCCCTCACCTTTTTGGAACTAAAGTAATTTTATGGCATCCACTTTCAAAGATCCTCGGAATGACTTGTTCTACAACTCAAGTCTCAGCTTGGTCTTCATACTGCATAGTTGGCTCTTGATAAATTACTTTTTGTTTTAAGTGGTCAAGCTGTGTTTAGAAAGCACCGGAGTCTAAAGATCCTTTACACTTGTTAAGCCTGAGTTATATGAAACCAGATACAATAGACCAGAACACCTTTTGCAAGTGTTTATGGTCCAAGAAGTTAAAGCTTGCTTTTTGCGCCTTTTAACCTGTAGACTACCAGCAGAACAGGAGGAATTTTTATGATTTATTGTATCATTGCCTTTGCAAGCGCTCTTTGCTCCATGTATCACTGACGTGATAGAATGCAGTGGTTTTCTCAGACCTCTGTTGGTGTAGGATCTCACTGCTGCTGACGGTTATGATGTCATTTGAGGTATCAAAACTGTCAGTTAAATATATGGGTCTGAATTTTCAAGGGGACAGAAGAAAGTTAAGGAGTCTGTCCTAATAATTTTTTAATGGAATTACATGCATACCACTTTATGAATCTTTGGAAATCTCAAGTTTAGGTTCAGCTTCTCTGGCTTGTCTCACTTCCTGTTTTCAAAAGTCAAATAAATATTAAGTAATTCACAAGGAACGTGTTAATACGTATTTGAAAATCAGTCTTTTGAAAGACTATACAGATGTTCTACTAATTAATAATTGCACCTGTTTTTCTCATTCTTAAATAAATGGGATTTCAATTTCAAAATAAATTGCCCCAATGGTTATTTTTCCATTTTTAAGAATGTAATTTCAAACTGTGTTCTAGCCCACGATGAACATGTTCTATCTTTTTAGAATTCTGGGTTTATTTTGCCAAACAATATTTGTAAACATTACTTTAATGCACTTTACAGGCCTAGCAGTAAAAAGCAGGAAGGTGTTAGAAATGACGGATAATGCGATGTTTACATTGATGATGAATAATTCTACTTTGGAGTGAATGTATGGAAACACATTTCTGTCCCTGTTGCAAACAGGCAGGAATACAGGCATGAGTCAGGAGGCAGCAGAACAATTTTGCATGGATCTCAGTTGACAGGAGGAAAAAGCCAGGCAGCAATGCAAGAAAATAGAAGGTGGCTCCGTGCCAGCAAAAACATTCTTTTTTACTAGTAGAACAGGTTTGCGTACTGTATGAATTCCTTTGATCTATGTAACACAAAATATTCTGACAGAGGTTCAATGATATTAATCATTTTTCCTTATTGGCCAAGACAAATTTGATTTTTACTTCATTCGGAGATGGAAATGGTGGTTGATCCCACCTGACTGCGTGGTGTTGATCCAGCACAGCGGAGGAGACCATTAGAGCATTTCTTTCTCTGCTTTTCGAAGGTTCCTTACTGGAGTGTGTTGGGTTGGGTTTTTTAAATTAAAATCCTCCTGCTGGTTAAAAAAGAGGAGAAAAAAAGACTGCATTTTTGAAAAGAAAATAATTTTATCAACGTGGTATTACTAAATGCAGTCTTTTTATTTACAGATACTTTATAAATCTAGTGTGTGCAGCTTATTAGCATGGCGAATGAGAGCTTGGCAAAATGACTTTTGAGTAGTTAATAGTTCATCCATTGTTTGTCAGTCCCTATAGAGGTCTACTGCTGTTACTGGGGAAGAGTATTGTTTTTCTCCTTGCAAAAAGCAGCTACCTTGAGGATTTGTGGGGACAAGAGGGTATGTGAGCTTGGTTTTTGTTTGGGGTTGGGTTTTTCTGTATTTTCAATTGTCTTCTCCATTTGTCTTCCTGATTTTCAGACACTGAAGGATAAAATACATTTTGCAGCCTCTGTTTTTCTGACACTTACAATTCCAGATTTTTTCTTTCTTCTGGCTAAATAAAACTGCTAAGACTAAGAGAAAGGAAGTCTGAAAGGGTCTAGCTGAGGGTTTGTCAAAATTGACTTGAGTCTCTCCATTGACTTCAGAAGGTAAGGCCCAAGGTGCTGTGACATTTTTAGATGTCAGTGAAAACAATTTTTAAAACCTGACCAGAAAATTTCCAAGGTGTAACTTTTCAACATGTACATGGAAAGATTTAGACCTATATCTTAAAGTAGTGATGTTTCCCTTTTAATTGATCCTCCTCTAGAAGTGTCAGATGAATGATCAAATAGATTAATTTCCTTCTCCCTTCCATCCCATTCAATGCCAGAAAAAATTTGTGGAATAGTATTGTGGGGTTTTTTTCTTTTTGGCTAAAAAATCTGTTACTGAAGCTGAGGTTTTGAAAAAGTCTGAAGAGCTTGAAATACATTAGGATGCCCATTCTTGGATATTTTCAGCCCTGTTCTTTACAGGAAGTCAAGTAATATATCGGTCAGGCAAAAAGTGACAATTTGGGTAACGGTAGTTACTATGAGCCTTTATGCAAACAGGCTTGAACTTCAAGGGAACCCTCTTGCCGGCTTCTCATGTAAGCACCTTACCTAGAAGTTCTGAACAGAATTTTTTGTTATTTTGCCTGATATAAATTGTAGAACCAAACCACTGTCCGAGTCTCCCCCAGCCAACAGTATCTAAACTCTGCTTCTCTTAAGTCTTGACCATTTTGGAGAACCTTTTCTTGTGGGGTAATTAAATCTACTTGGGAGTCTCTCTTACATTTCATAACATAAGATACAGAGAAAACAGTTTGGAATAATCAGACGAGCTGCTCTGTCTTGAAGATGCGGAGTTACGTGTACAAGCTTTCTCACGGCGGGCGGGAGCTCTGTATTGGTGCTCCTTACGCACATCTTCCACCGCTATGTGTTACGCTACAGTTGGATGTTGCCGTACAGTACTCTGTTGATAAGAAAAGGAGAGGTTCTTGAATAAAAACATTTTTAAAAAGGAAGAAGCCTGACAGATAAACATTTCGTTCAGAGCTTGCTGCCTTACTATGTTTAGTAAAATATTATCCCTTTGTTTTAAGTAGTTTCAATGGACAAAAAGCTCAGTGTGTAAGAAAGAGGAATGAAGCCAGGCTTTTCATGGTTTCCTTTTACCATATACAAGTCTTCCAACACTGTACTGTAAGTCTGAATGGTTTCTTTCTCAGGGAGTATTTCATGTGTGCATATCATTCATATGTATCTGTGCACAAATCTTAGAGTCAGGTCCTCACTGCAGGTTTCATAAGCGATGTCATCATGAAATGACCCAATATCAGTAGTTTGTGGTGCAGGCAACTTTATTGCGATGAGCTTTGCTGTTCAGTGAACATTGTGCATTTTCAGTCCCTGTGATCTGTTCTGTATCATAAGAGTATTTTGAGCAAACACTTGTTTAATTTGGAAATGAATGTTCACACTTCTTCCACGTGTGTTGACCGGTCTCCTACTGCCCACATTGCCCTTTCAGAATTTGGCTACAATTTGGCAATGATAAAATTCAAAGGTGTACTATGTAAACCTTGAGCTGCAAGTAGTCTTTCAGCTTTGTTAGGAGCTGTTTACCAGTTCACACGAGCAGTGTGCATTGCACGTCCCTTCTTGGTACAAGAGATAGTGAAGTGGGTCCTGTTTGGCCACGTTCAGGAGAAGTGAAGTTTGAGCTCCAGACCTGCAAGGACATGTGCACATGCTTAACTTTAAGCACAGTGGTTAGTTTGTTTGAAGTTAGTGTCAAACATTAATTACATGCAATAAGCTTTTGTTGGATGGCTCTGTGTGTCGGTGTTCCTGTCAGTCTCCTCGTGTTTCCTACTGTACGAACTTGGGTTTGCTAATCCGAAACGGATTCCGATGTAGGAAATGCTTTATTTCTCTTTTTTTTTTCAATGGTAGAAACAGGGGTTTCTTTCTGGAACTAGGCATACTGCACGCTTTTGAAAAGGCTCATGTTATTTGACCGCTGAAGTCTTTGGGACCATCAGCGTGTGTGCAATGCGGGATTACGAAGTTTCCCAACGTGTCTTGAATATTGCAGGCTGTATTTTGCTTTCAAAGAAATAATGTAGTAAAAATATCTGATAGTGGGATCTTCGTCTTGGCGTTCCTTTTGTTACATACTCTGTTCTAGTCAGCGACTAGGAAAAAAGGGGTTTTTGTTTTTGTTTTGCCCGGAGTCAGACAGGAGCATGCTGGTTAAAGGGATTCTGTGGGGGAGTTGGGCTGGAGAGGGCCTGAGGGGACTCGGAGAGACATCTACCACCAGCAGCTTGTCTGTGCTGGCTAATTATAGCTAGGGTACTGTTTACTTTAGTGGTATACTCCTTATTTATTAGTTACTGAGTTACTGCTTNGGGGGAGATGATCAAAGGGAACAGCAGACAAGTTAGAAAATGGGAACAACTTAAGGAAATTTTTTTACAGTCTGGAGGGGCTCTGGTGGTAAAATTATCATGAGTGTCTCCAGGACTGTCTCCACCAAACTGGGTTTTTCCCTTCTTTTCCTCTTGTCTTTGGAGCAAAGTCTCACTTTTTGGTCTATGGGAAGTTACATTGATTTGAATAAAATTATGGCTTTTTTATACCTTTTTTAAGTGGTACCCCTTTGTGGGAATCTGGAATTAGTTTCACGGGAGGGTTTCGCTCACTGATGAGTTGGTTTCCTGTCAGCACTTTTCCGAGCGTGAGTGAATGCACGCACACACATTTGACAGCTAACTAAAACTAAGTTAAGCTATTATAAAGATTGTGTACGGAAACCCTAGGTCATTTAGGAGTCAAGTCCTTGAGAGCCAGACTCCTAGGCCATTGAACTGCTTTGGGAAATCTTACCCTAATGCACCCTCTCGTTTTGAGGATGAGCTTTGAGCAGGGCCCGCGGGTGGGCTATCTGAGGGAGGCGGTGCCGTAGAGCTATTTCCACCGCTGTTTTTGCTGTTGCTTTTGTTATTCTGTTTGTAGCTATCTTGGTACAATAATTATCTCAGCAAACAAAAGGACAAAGAACAGCAGTGATGTATGGGGAGGCGAATGAAGAGAACGATGAGACTTTCTGCAACTGTGTTTGAGAAAGCAGAAGGTATTGTAAATGGTGAATTCCGTGCTTTAGCAGCATGGAAATAGTGTTGGCCCACGCCATAATTATCAATAAAAGAGATATTTCTCCAGTCTTTTTGAGCATGACGGTCTCTTGCAAAGCCAGGAGCATAACAAGAGCTGAACCTCTGCCTGATGGACCAATTACTGACCAATTTAGAGGAAGCTCTGTTAGGAGAATGAGCACGCTGTAAGATCCATAAAGAAGGCAAAGTTTCTATCTCCAAAGGAGAAGGCAGGGAATAAAAGGAGCACAACAGGTTAAACAGCCTTGGCCAAAGAAGTGAGTACCCCTAGGCAGACCAGCATCTCTAATCAGTGGTAGTGGTACTAGCTCTGAGGGGAGGGAAATTCAGGCTGGTGCTCTCATGTAACATTAAAAAGGACAAGCAGTCTGTCAGGGGAAACAGTCATTGGCGTGGGATTTCTTCTCTTGATCAAAAAGACAGCGGCACTGCAGCCTGCTTTATCTATAGGGGAGGTGTTGGCAGAGGGCATTTTTTTCCCAGGCCGTATCACTGGTCTGTCATACGTTTTTCCCAAGCTGTAAGAGAAGTCACCCACGTTCCTCTCTTAGCAAGGTTTCATTAGTCCATCGTTTTCTTCTTTTCATTTGTTTTCATTTTTATGTTATTACAATTTTTTAAAAAAATTAAGAAACGTCTTTACAAAGCAGAAGGTGAGCTAAATCTGATGGACCTGGAAAATATGCCTGATGCTTGTCTCCAAAGCCAACATTAATTTTCTCATCTGTATAAGTAATTCTTTATTAATAACACAAAATGCAAGTTCAGTACATTGTTTCCCCTTTCCTCCTTTAACTGAGCTTCAAATCACAGTCTTCTCAGCCTTTTTTTTCCTTTTTTGCCCCGGACAACACTGACAGCCGTAAGACATCCTCAGCTGTAGCTACAATGAGGTGGGATGAATTTTGTGCTGCTGTTGGCTTAGGTTTTATCTTGCTAAGTAACAGAACAAATCTCTAATGAAGAACTGCAGGTACTGTTCCTAGCATTGCTGTGAGCTATGCAGGTAGTCAAAGTAATAATAATTGCCAGTGATGATAGGAAAAAAAAAATCAAGATTTCAAGTATTCTTTTCGTTTCATAATATACCTTAAATAACTTCGAACCACCATGGAAGGGCTTCCAGAAGAAGAAAATTAGAAAGTGGGTTTTCTCAGTTTGAAGAAATTGCAAATAAAAATTGCATCTTTGGAAATATTTGACATCAGAGTGTCTGATCTCGATTGAGAATCCAGAAGAAGAATTATTTTATTTACTTCAAGAAGTACTTTGAGTCTGAATCTTCAATTACTTAGTTCTTACTATTGCAAAATATTCATTCATTTGGTGAGCGTACCTGTAATGGGATGTGTTCTGTGGCTCTTCTTGGTTAGAGGCAATGTGGATTACACAGGTGATCTGATTCTGTGCCAGATCAGAATGTTCAGTTTTGAGCATTTGTCAGGGTCCAAATCGCTTAAGCACTAATACATTATTTTAGAAAACTCTTAAAGGAGATCTAACTAAAGTGTCCAGAGTAAAGTCTTAAATTAATAGGCTAGAGTCAACTCTGTTTATGTTGACTGTGGTCTCTTCATAATCAAATCTATAGATTGTGTACATTCTGCGTTTCAGTTTGACATCTGATCGGTTTGCAGCAATTAATTACAGTTAAGAACGCTTAATGAACATTTTAATTCTTTCTGGTTGGCATTCTTGATATGTTCTGGAGACTCCAATGTTCCAAGACTCTTTAGAAGTCTCTACCTAGATCTCGTTTGTGGCCCATTAGTTGATGTTATCACGGTATTTATTTTAGCTATAGTGATTAATAAGTCAGTCTGGTCTATTGGGGTTTCTGTTCTACTATGCCATATATAAAAAATGTAATTTAATCCATAATTCAGCTTGTTTAGCCTATGTTGAGCAGTAAATCCTGGTTGGTCTGAAGTCAAATGCAGTTTTTACACTAGCTCTGCACGCGGTTTTCTGGACTTCAGAGAACTTTTAAAAGGTTATATATTGCCTTGTAAGCCATTTATCCTGGTGGTGATCAAGACCAATTACTTTTTAATGTAATTTTCTATATTTCTGCCCTTACTGTGTAAGTATTACATACTGCTGTGGGAAATTTATTAAGTTGTACTAAGTGGGGGGGAGGAAGCAAAGCAGTGTTTCTTCTTGTGAAATTCCTTCTCCAACTACAGGTTCTACAGAATTAGACTTTTGCTTCTCTTATTTAAATGATGAATTTGATGCAAGTCTTGTAATTTCAAAATAATTCTTTAACAATAACTTCTTTCATTAGACTATATATTGAGTCATTGCTTTTTAAATTAAATGTGTAATCATAAAAAGCTTAACAAAAATTATATACTTTTTTAAGGCTTTCAGAAGTATATTTTTATCTCCGGCATCCAGTTGGTATATCTGAGTAGCTCTTTTCTGAAGAATTCTGATTTGTACTGAATTTCTGATACAATTTTCCTGCAGAGAAGCAAAACCGAACCAAAAGCAACTCATTAACAGATTTTTCTACCTGCTCTGCTCTCTCCCTCTCAAAACAAAGGTACCTGACTTACGTCTGGTTAGAATGAGCATCACGTAAAACAGACAAATCAAGCTGTGTCAGATTAATCCTCCTTAAGCGGCTTACACTCCAGTTGCATAGAAAGACACCCTAACATGGAGAAGTTGTTCAGAATTGACACCAAACTAGAGATTGCATATCAAAGAAAACGCTTTACCTACCTATTCTGAAGTCTAGCCTTTAGTGTGAATTGTTCTTCTAGATCTGATAAGAGAACACTTCTGGCTGGCTGTGCCGTATCGTCTTGACATTTGGAATAGAGATACACGAGAAGCATGTCATGTTAACACAACGCTACAACAGTCATACTTTGTCTCAGTTGATGGGGGAATCGCAGCATACAGAGTAATTCATGTTGACAGTAAGAACTTGCAGATAGGCAGCCTAAAAATGGTGAAATCATTATAGAAATTTATTTAACTGGTTGAACGGCCAGAGCAGATTGGTTGAGCCAGCCAAATCAAAGAGGCTCTGAAGGAGATACCTTCTCTACTGCAATTTTTAAGATTAATTTGTGCTGGCTTATATATCTTTCAAATACATATATTTTTAGCTTTTAATAGATATGCTAATGTCAAAGTTAATAGTAATTGATAAAATATTAAGTGCATCTTTTCTTCTCTGTTGTCCAGACATATAAAGGTATTCTTTTCATGGTTAAATTGGGAGGAGAATTATTGAAAGGAAGGCAGCTATATAATTGAAAATAAACCCATTGAATTTTTATTTGTATTTCATTCTCCTTAGAAGAATGTGTTAGCGTTTTAATGACTAATATAGTTTTACATCTTGTTTTAATTCATTCACAAAATGTTTTCTGATTGCTTGTTATTCTGTGTTTTTAAATTTCTTATCTGTGACAAAAATCAGGTTTTTGTCTACAGAAACTGGATAAAGATGAGAGTTTACAGGAGAAGCTGCCTTACGTATGTAAACAATACTGTTTATTAAATAATTTATTTTTAAATTTTATTTCCTGATTATTTTTTTAATTTTGCAAGCTGGCACTATACTTTTCCCGCTTACGCTTTAAGAGTGTCAATTCTTTTGATGCGTATTCGCTGCAGCAGTATTTTACCTAGCTAAAGGAGGGATGTGGCAGCCTGTGTCGGTAAGCGTAATGCAGGGGCATCCCTCGGTGAAGGACAAGAGGGGCGATATTTAGTCACTGCATGTTGTTCGCAGGTAGAGCCGGCTCCTTGTGCCCAAGTGCGAGGCTCCAGGCTGCCTTCCTGCAGCTGTTGTTCATGCTGGACAATGGTGGCTTTCGGTGAGACGGGGAAGCCCCTTGGTCTGCCAATATTTTTAATGCATTATTCTTTTTCTCCGAAGCAGCCGGTTCCACAGTTGGACTGTGTATTTATTACGGGAGGCAGTTGGCTATGAGAGACAGACCTGGGCGCACCGCCTGTGCTTGACTTTAACCGAACCCTAACCAATCACCTACTTTTATGTATTTTCTTAGAACTTAATTTCAACAAGTTTTAGTCATACCCTCTAGGATCTCCGTAATACGATTCTGTAGGTACAGCAAATTCTTTAAATCGCCGTTAGCAGCAGAGCACACAGGCATGTTACAGACTTTAAGCACGAGAGACCCAAGTCTGTAGAGAGAAATATGCTTTGAGTATTATCCATATAAAAAAAGAGCTATCCCAAACTTTGCATTTAAAAATATTTCTCTAAAGTGTGTCTTTCAGTATAAATGCTGATGTGCGTTGGCATTAAACGCTGGTGTAGAGAACGCTCTGTAGCCCAGTAGGATGGGAATTCTCCCGTTGTCAGTCTGGCTCTGCTTCTGTCTGTGGCTTACTGTAGCTGACTTTATCTTCTGTGCTCTTATCTTATTCATTGCTATTCATAACCCATACTTGTGTGAAGATGGGCCTTTATTCATAAGAAATATTTGCCAAGTTCCTTGTTCCTTTATGTAAAGGAACAATAACTACTATTTGAACATATATACCTTTGATTTGTTTTCATTCTCAGTTTAATTATGCAGTGTGTGTTTTAGACACATACGTCTGATTCTTGTCTGGTATTAATTTGCCTTTGCACGCAAACAAGCATGAGGGGAAAGCAAGCAAAACCAGTACTGCTTTCTAGGGACAGGGCAGTTCTGGTGACAGCCCTGCTCTGGAAGACGGTAAGAGCCAGGTGGTTCCTGGTTTCTGGATAATTTAAGGAAATCACCTCCAAAGACATAGAAGATGAAAATTTGGCGAGTCAGCTGTCTGAGACGAGAGGTCTCTGACATTTGCCTCCGCTCCTCTCCTCCCCAAACTGCTGCTGTCTTTACTGTTCAGTTGGGGGGAAGAGGTCGACCACGTGGCGCGCTGAGGTTGTGGTCAGCAAGGGGAGAGCACAAGATACGCTTTTCAGTACCTTCTGCTAACTTGCGTAAATTCTATCGAGTACAACTAACATGTTCCGGACCTCTTCCCGTAGTGATTCGGCCAGCTGCAGCTGAGCTGACCTGTGTGGTAGGTAAGGGAGAAGTCATTACTAAGAATTCACAAAGCCAATGAAAGGTGTGTGGGTCTGGGACCGATGCGCTGCGGCGCAGGTACTGTCTGAGGTTGCCACTTCTGATGGAAGTCTCTTTCCCCTCTGTATGAAAGCAGCGTAATTAATCAGGCTGTAATGAATTCAGGTGCTGCCAGTTTGTCACCTCAAGAGAGAAGTTACCAGAGCAGGCTGGGATCCAGTGGAAAATATGGTCGCGATTAGTGTGTAGTAGTTAAAGAACTGTTTTAACATGTGTAGTGTAACAGTAGACACCTTTTGGTAAGGTTGGGCAACGTGTCTTGTATGGATACCTCCAAGAGTATCTCCTGAAAATTTAAAATGAAAAAAAAAATACTATTTTACAATGCATTTTACAGATTGGAAAGGGGATATATCATAATTAGAAAAGGAGTCTGCAGCTCTAAGTGTTATCTGATTTGTATATTTAATTTTGTCTTTATTAACAAAACTCTCAGCTCGTTTCAGTGTGAAATTCGTCGGGCATAATCTGTTCGCTCAAAATCAAGAATTACCTAACAAAACAATGTCTTGGCTTGTGGTTGAAGTTGTCGCTCTTAGTGATCCCTTACAAGCGTTATTTGAACAAAGGTGATGTTTTTGGTGCCGTGCACATATTAAATTATGGGAGATCTGTATCATTCCTGGTGGTGCTGTTTTCAAATGTCAGTGCTGTTGTCAGTCCTATCTGTAGCTCAGGAGGAAAATTCCATGGGTGTTTTTGTTGCAAAAGAAATAAGGCAGTAAATTAGGCATTGCTTTATTTGCTTAGGTGATTTTAAAAATGCGTTTTATTTATGTGGTTGGGGGAGATGGTATTTTAGCAGTGACTGTTTTCTGAGGCTTCAGAAAGACGATGACAGTGCAAGCAACTACACGAGTCACCATCCGTATGACTTCTTCCAGAGGTCACCGCCATGAAGTTCTGACCGTGGAATGGTTCGGGCAAGAGTACTCACTTTAGACAAAATCAACGGGATTATTCTAAATAACATAAATAGGTGGTATGGGTTAGACGGGCTGATATCGCCTGAAGTGAATTAGGAGCGCTCACAGGAGCTATTCTGCTGGCAGATCTTCAGGATAATAACTTCAGCAGGGGGCAGTGAGGAGCAGCTGGGGGGCATAAAGCCTTTGATCAGCACAGCTGGATCCAAAGCTAACATCTGTCTATAGTCTTAGACTCGACACTTTTGTTAATACTGTGAGCTATATTTGCATTTGTTAGATTATTTGGGAACAGTACTTTCCTGTCTCTAGTGTTCCATTTCTTTCCATAATCCCCCCTCACAGCAAAATCAGTATTGGCAATTCAGAAGAAATAGAACAATTATCTTCATGTAACCCTTTAACAATTATTAACTTTCCTATACTTTTCTAGCAACGGTTGTATGGGTAAGTCTCAGCAAAGAGCAGCTGTGAAATTAAAACAGAGGAATTACAGAGAGAAGCTGTTGAGTTGCGCTGCGATTGCCATCGAGGAGCGCGTACGCGTCCTCGCTCTTTCTCTCGCAGAACTGATGCGGAGGAGCCCATGTGCTCCGACACTCGGGATGTTTCAGGTTCCTACGGTCATGGAGCTCCTCTGTGCCTGTGAGTGGCCGATGGGAGGAGGTTCGAATTTACAGGCCAATGCACGCCTGACCATAACTGACTTGATTATAAACATCCTTACAATAATTTAATGACAATTTAAAGAAGACAGGGAAGAGAAGCTCAGATTTAAAAAAGCGGTGTTGTGAAGTAGCAGTCTCGGTATCCGTTCAGCTTCCCTGCATACATTTATTCATGTCTTTCGCTTTTCTTGTATGTTCTCTATATGCTTCAGAGAAACAAATCTCGTAAACATTTGCTTATTTTTGGCATGGAATAATAAAGCAGACAAGTGTCACATGAATGATTGTGACACTTGTACAAATGTCTGTGAGCTCAAACAGGACAGGCAAATTATGTTTTGACCCATTAACTATAGCTGTCATAGGTAGAGGGAAAAAAGCCAATTCATCTAAATACTTCAGTTCAAGCAAGCACTTCAGACTTACAAATCTGGCAGAATCACACCTTCTAAGATTAGTGTGTCTGCATATTAGAAGCATGTTAAGATGCATCGTTCCATCCTCAGTTTACTGAAAAACTGCGGCTTCGAGTGGATGACGGGGGAGGAAAATCAAGCTGAGCGTTTTGATTCCTTTTCGTACCGATACAGACCATCACTTTGCCATTCCTACTGTTTATGCGTTAACCGCAATACTGTAGAAAAGAGAATAGTGAAGGCTTTGGGCATGTCATTCTTTGGCATTACCGGCTTCTCAAATTTCCTTTCAAATTCTCATAGCGCTGCGTTAACGTTCTGGGGTGGTAGTAAGAAGTTTGCTACAACATAGTAAATACGGCGCTCTCCATAAATGGTGAAGTGGGGAAGCCCGGTTGTGGGGCTCAGCTGTGGTGCTGCAAATAATTTATTTTATTATTTACTACTATTGATGTTGAAAAATTTTTAATTTGAAAGAGGTCTTTTAAAGAAACTGGACTGTATAAATTCTTCTGTGTCTCAAAATAATTGCAATTTATCGTTATTTCCTTTTTAGTGTAGGTGTTTAGGTAGTTCCGTTACCCTGTCGGGTGCCGTGTGAATTTTTCAGGCCAACTCCCAGTAGTCTTAAGCTAGAAGGATCATGCAGCACCTGCGTGTTGCAGTAACTCAGGATCCCCGCCTTTTGCCTTTGTTTCCCGTCTTCTTCCTTACGTGGTCCTTACCTTACCTTTTCTTACCTTCTCTCCTCTTTCTTCAAATATGGACCAAAAAAAATCATTCAAGGCAAATTTTTTTAATGCTGGAGTTCATTTCCCAGAATTAAGACCTCAGTTGTGAAACATTTTTTGCAAATTGTATTAATGTTAATGAGTTCTCTGTTACTTGGGTTTGATTATATAGTTGGTAATATGATAATACAGCTCAAGAATTTAGGACAGAGAATAAAAGTTTTAAGTATTCATGTACTCTTAATTTGAGCATTCTAATAGGTCCTCAAAGTGTAACCTTTTATTAATGAGAATATTTTGGAACGAGATTAGCAGTCTGTAGCAAGTAATAAACAGGCTGAACGTACATTTGTGTAGACCTCTTTAATACGGACGAGGAAATGAGATTGGATCTGCTTAGCTGGGAGATAAAACGCCCATCTAAGCTAAAAGGCATAATAGGAGTGAAAAAGTGAGGCACAGTTTTAGAATGAAATGAGAGTGAAGACTTGGCAGGTTAGGTTTGCCTTAAGTCTGTGATAGTTAAAATAACCCCGTTTAAAATTTTGAAACTGTAATTTACATGTTCCTTTATTATTATTCAGATTAATACTAAAAGGGCAGAAGTCATCCAAGGAACTTGCGCATTCATTTTCTTCCCTTCCGCTACTCTGCAGATCTGTTTCAAAATATTTTTCTAGCACCTTGAATTTTGTTGTTATTTTGTGTTTTGACAAGAAGTAACTTTTCTTTCTGTCTGTCTGTTAATGCTACTGAGAAATAAAGATGCTTTTACAAAATGCTTTCAAGCACAAAAGGAGATGGTTTTCAAGAGATTATTTTACATATTTACATATTTTACCTTAAGCATTTTGTAGTCGCTGCCTACTGGTGAATGTATCAGATTTTTACACACACTTTCAAAATGAACCAGTTTTGCTTCTGAGCCATTGCAAAGGGAGGAAATGAATTCTAACTTTTTTCACTTCATTTTCACATCCTCACATTTCCTTATTTCACATGGTTTAAAACAAAATGCCTCCAGCATTATTTTTCCTTTCTCAAGAGCAAAGTGAATGTGACTTTTCTAAGGGGGTCACAGGATGCCTCTGAGGCCTGTGGGTGTTACTGGACTGCTGCCTGCTTTCAGCTTAACTGAAGGGCTTGTCATAGTTTTCATCTCCTAAGAAATTAGCCCTAGGTGCTGGCCAGAAGCAGGAGAAGGCAGCATTATGAGTCCCACGCTGGTTATTTCCCACTGACATCAAATCCTGAGGTTTTTAAATTAATCCCACACAAAGACAACCCTTCATTTTGGTGCCAGTTTGAAATTAGACTGCAATAATGACCTTTTAAAGATGTCTAGTTGCTGAGATAACCCCCCGTTGAAACTTGAAGGTAGCCGCCGCGCCCCGCGTGGATGCGAGGTCCCTGGCGCGTCAGCGGGTTTTGTAAAGGTGACCGGGAGTCGCGGCCACTGGCTCGACCTGTGCTGCCAACGGGAAGGAAAGCGATCGCCGCCCAGGCTCGCCTGCCTTCTGTCTCCCAAAATCTTGGTTCCAGAAGCAAACAAAGGGTCTTTGTAGACTTGCAGCCGGCAGATTAGTTACAAACTAGTAATAGAAGACTTGCGCAAAAGGGGACTGACTTGGCCACCAGAAGAAGTTAATAGTCGGCTCAGAGCGTGAATTCAAAGCGTACCTTGCCGCGCGTTAACGCTGGCTGGCAACTGGGAGAGCTTGGGACGTGGAGCACTGACAGCAACTCTAAATGCGAACAAGTAAAAGAAGGTGATTTGAGACATGCTACCCTCAAGTGTTAGACCTGACGTGAAAACTGGCCCGATAGACAATGGGAAACGCAATAGATCTGCGTAATGTACAGCAGAAAATAGAAATTTGTATTGGTCCTAAATTAAAATTACTCACCTAATTGTTCCTGCCTTTTCACCTTAGGCTTTTGCATCACAAACCTATATGAATTTACCATGTGCACAATTGTCTTTCATTACTAGTAATAAATAGGTATGAAGCTGGAGATGATATCTCATCGTAGTCAAAAGAGATGTATGTAAACAAAGACGAGACACTCTATGTCTATGAAAAATCATTTTGGTAACCAGTACTCTCAGCAATTGTTTTTGTACATTTAAATTATGAAAAAATATGACCGTCGTGCTATATATATTTCTGTTAAAATGCTATGAGTCATTTTTTTACTTGTAAAAATTGACTATGCTCAATTTTTCAGGCTTTTAAAATTTTGCAGTGCTTAAAGGCAGTTACAATTGTATATAGCATAACTTTGATTGCAGAGGCAGATTTGATTATGATTTTAACTATATGTAATATATGAAAATTTCAGCTGTTTAACCAGCATCAGTGGCTTTTTTTTCCTTTAAAAACTGTAGTAGGTCCTGTAGAATGAGCACTTCTCAGCTGTTTGAATACTCCACCTTTGACTGTTTACAGTTATTTTCGTTCTAGTCATCAAAAATAGAAAATATGCATTAAACATTTTATTATTTGATGGTGTACTACACCATCTGCTGCCATAATGCACACATCTCTTACTTGTTTTGAGAGATGTACTGTGAAATCTCAGTTTGAGTCTGTAGATTTTGAAAATGTACAGTACAGAGAGGTGTAAGTGTTCCTTTTTAACCCTTAGCATTGTTAGACATTTCAAGAGCTTCTTTACAGCATTTCACAAATTAAAGGCTTATCGAAATTCAGACGTAAGAAGAATGCCATTTATACCCTGTGTTTCTCTTTTGGGTATTGAAAGAGTGGGATTAGTTGCTTTATCAGTTAGAGGAGGTAGAGGGAAATTGAATCTCTCATTTTGTGATCATTTCTCTTCTTTAATACGTTTCACCTAGTTTAGAAGTATGGATCAGAAACTCACAAGGAAAACTGATGCCCTTTCCTGCAGCTAAATTAACAGGAATCACGTGGAAAACAATCTGAGCCTTGTATGAAAAGGGGAGCCATTAAAATTAGCCCTAAGCTATGGACTGCACCCAATATCACTAGAACTGCACTCGCTGCAGATGTGGAGGCTGGCTCTCAGGCAAACTGAGCCGTGTTGTATAGCTACAATTAAAATCAACTCCTCTGCCAAAAAATAAAAGGGAGGAGGGTAGAAGGAGAACATCAAAGACAGATTGAAATGTGTAGTTAGTAATAAGAGTGGTCTCCTCTTGAACCAAGCCCTGCAGCGATTCATGGCCCCCTTGTTAATGAGAAATTTTGACCTCTGGTTTGTAAGTTAAACTTGTAATCCCAGCTAATGAAGTAAATCAATCCCAACTTCAGTCTGTTGTTCCCATTTTTCTTTGCGCAGTGTGTCTGGGAGTTAGTATCCAGGTCTACAAATACGATTTGGGGGGAAAAAAAAAATTATTCTGCCGCTGTGTAACTTCTCCTGTTTTGCAGATTCACTTAAACATGTCTAAAGCAGACAGATTATTTTAACTTGTCTGTGCGCTTGTAAAGCGTCCTATTAGTTTGGGTGGTTTAGAGACATTTAAATAATAGGCCTGAGTTACCATTTTAAAAGGAGAGCTGGATTTGTAGCTATCCCAAAATATTCGTCTCATAAACAGATCTACGCTCTAGATACGCAGATCTGTTTGAAATGATTTGAGGAGCCTCATTTTAATTCTTGCTATATGTTTAAGGGGATGCCGACGATAGTTTTGTGCCAGAAAACAGCTCTCCCGCTGCAATCTGGAGTCTGAGAGAGAAGGGATTCAGTAGCAATAAAATGAATGCGAAGCTAAGATGCTGATTTTCATCCTGGGTGGATCATCCTTTGATATACCTACTTCTGTGTCTCGTAAGCCACAGAGTGACAAAAAGCCCAGCCCCAAATCCAGCCCTGGTAAAGCCTCCGAGTGGAGTCAGTGTCACACCCTGTTATTAAAGAATCTCTAAGAGATCAGCAGATGGTGTAAAAGGAAGGGAAGTCGCTGTGGCAAAAATACGGAGATGCCGGATTCGTAATGTGCTTCCTGAAAAGAAAACATAACCAGCGAGAGGAAAAACCCGCCTGATTGTAGCTGCTTCGCTCTCCTCCTGCGTGAGCAATTGGTATCGCTGTGGACCCCTCTGAACGATACAGACCCTTTTTTGTTCCAATCTCCTTCTCTCCAAAGAGAGTTTTTACATTATTTCATGGCTATTTAGCGCTACAGGCACTGTTCTACAGGGGCAGAAGCTTCCTAACAAAGCGTGTTTTTCTAAACGACGGGGTACGCGAGCCCCCTCTAACTGCAGGCGGGTTGCTGCGTCGTCGCCTGCCTCTCCGCTCTCCGTGGCCGCTGTGGCACGGAGCGGCGCGGAGGTTTGGCTCACAAGTTTTTGGCTCTTAATGTTAGCTTTTCATAGCCACGTTCCTGCGATTCAGTCCGCGAACCTTACAGCGTGCGACTGTCGTTTGTAGACCTCGCGCATTTAGATTTCTGTCATGACGAGGGAACAAATGACCAAGCGCCGCTCTATTTTATGCAGTTTTATTACTGAAAAGAAAAGAAGTTTTTTTACAGCAGTGAAGTGGGAGTCTCCGGCGGGGATTGATGCAGTTGAGCAGTTGTTTTTTCTGCGACGACCCCATCCGGAGGTGCTGTATTTTGGTGACCTCGGGGACTGAGCTGGGCCCGTTCTTTGCGGCAGTAGAAGCCGTATTATTTTTATGCCTTTAAAGAAAGGTGACTCCTGACTGGATTTGCTGCTGGAAAGCTGAGGGTGATTTCCTCGGGGCAGGCAACCGTCAGGAGGCTGTTGGTGCACCCCGAGGGGATGCGTTCCCCCCAGGTGGAGCTCCAGTGGATGACCTGTCCTCAGCGGGTGACGCCTGGCCCTTCTCTGCTCCCTCCCTAACTGGTGGAGACTGAGGAGCACTGGGAATGGTGAGATGCAACCTGGCTCGGAGAAAGGCCTCTCTGTAGCTACCTGGAGGCTGCTTTGAGGCTGAGACTTGCAGTGGTGGCCCCTGCGCAAGGTTCCTCCAGCCTTTCCCCGCACAGCCGAGGCCCTGAACGGATGGGATGATGAAGAGCGGCTTTTTCAGGGGACCCACGAGTTGTGGGTGCAGGAGGCTGTCCGCCATGGACAGCGAGGAAGGACTCTTCTGGAGAGGAACAAAACATTAATGCAACCCAAATACAGACATTGTATCCCCTAATAAGTTTTAGCCTGTAACGTATATTTTTCCTAGGGATCAGATGTGAAAATTTTTATTACGCAGGGTTCCTCGGTGTCTAGAGGGACTCCATTCGGGTTCTAAGTAACGCAGTCAGTGTTACATACGATCTTCAAAGTGCAGACGAAGGGCTAGATTAAGCTGTATACTGGTTTTGTTGGTGATAATACTGTACGATCATTAACTTTACCTGTGTTATTCTTTGAAGATGCTCACGAGCCTCATAACGATTTGAATCTGCGTGCTTTATACCGCTGCAAATCATTAGTACGCTATAAGCGAGAGTTCGTAATAACCTACTTTTTGTCTCGCTAAATCTTCAAGAAGCTTTGTTAATTTTGACAACAAGTGGAAAAACACAGCAGTGAATCTGTTCTCAAGTGATATACCTCAGTATAGGGAGGATCCTGTTGCGAAGAACTTCGAAAATAATCATGGTTTATTAGCTGCACAGCCTTTTCCCCTTTGTTTCTATTCATTTAATTTAAAGTGAAACAACTCAGCATGCAAAACTAAAATTAGCTGCAAAAAAAGGTGTAAGTGAATAAACAGGCAAATCCATTAGAGTCGATGGGTTATTGGATCCCTTGCCATTCCTCAGATGGCGGCCTATTAAAAGTGGTAATGTCTGCCTGCGGCACGGCCCGAGGGCACGAGGGAAGGCCAAGACAGGCATATTTCACATGCATCAGACACAAGAATTAAATAGACCAATGTTCCCTAAAAGACTGAAGTACATCTCTTTCTGACGTTCATCTCGGGCAAAAATTCATTGATCTCAGTATGTCCCTTGGCAATTATAAAATATTAAATCCAAGTCACACTTTTCTAGTTGGCTTAATTTTTTCTCTATTCACAGCTTTCTATTTGATCAATTTTAACAAGTTAGGAATAGCATCTAATAATAAAATAAAAACTGCAGAGGGAAAAAGTTTGTTCATTCGACGTTCTTATATTTTTGTATTTAGTCTTTAGACCTGCCTGTTATTTTATTGGATTTTAAATAAATTTGCACGCTAAATAGATGAAAAGAATATACATTTGTACACACACACCCCCCCTCCACTGTCTCCTTTGAATTAGCAGTTTCTTTTTAAAGCTGGATACTCGTATGTGGCCACGGTATTGCAGTGAAATCTCTATTTTAAAGCCAAATCTGTGTAGTTAATCACCATCGGTTTTCCTAGTGTCAGTAATTATTTCTGCTGCATGTTTCTCTTACTGTGTCAGGCTGGAAAATGTAATATTGGTGGAACCTTACTTCTGAATTACTACTTACACAACCTTTTTTGCTATTCTTCTTTTTTTTCCTTTTTTTTTTTCTGTTTTAACCGAAATTTGGGTTTATATTTGTAAATACCAGTCAGGTAGCAAAGTGAAAAATACCCTATCAGAACCTGGATCTATTTTAAGATAAATTTGGAGATTGTGACGTACAGTACAGCAGAAGGAGTGTCTTTGCTGGTGATCTTTGCTGATGAGAGACTAATTTGGGGGAAATTTTTTTCCGTAGAGGCAGTCTACCTGTTGTGTTAGCTCGTTCCCTTCCTGCTTAGCGTTCTCATCCGGCTGGCATGCTCACAGCCTTCCATTCCTTAAATGAGCTCCTTCAGTGGCCAACAGCTATAAGCAATCTTGGCTGAAAAGATGTCAAGAAGAATGCTCAGAGTCTCGGTTGGCTTTCAAAAAATGACAATTTTGATTATTTACTATCAGCAAAATTACACCATGGAAAGGTGGGGGAGGCTAACCAGTAGGTCTTAAATTTGCAGAAAAGTGAAGTTTAAGATTTTGCTTTACGTTTTGGAAACAAGACCCTGTTGCCATGTCACTACGTGTTTATTAACGACTTAATTTTTTTTTTCAGTAAGGAAAGCTATTGTAAGTATTA
The DNA here is from genome assembly GCA_013398815.1 of Ibidorhyncha struthersii. Lineage (NCBI taxonomy): Eukaryota > Metazoa > Chordata > Aves > Charadriiformes > Charadriidae > Ibidorhyncha > Ibidorhyncha struthersii. The sequence continues at coordinate 63,686 of VZSZ01001648.1, read as the reverse complement.
ATTAGCTAGAAAAAAAAGGAGTATGGCTGCTCGTGTAGCTCCGTTAGCGCCAGTGGAGAGAACTCAGCTTGCCCTGGGTGCCCAGTTTTAAACACAGGCAGATTAGATGTATATTTCTGTGCTTTCTCAATTGAATTTTTAACCTGGAAAAAACCCATGTACATTAAGGTCCAACCCAGCGTGTTCCTATCTTTGTTTATAGTCCTCGGCACAGGTTTGGACCCACTTGCCGTGAGTTGCAGCTTCCTGGGAGGCTGCGGGGAGTGGACGCGCTCCCTCCCGTCCCTGGGCGTAAAACGAGGATATTAGTACAGCTTCTCATCCAGCCTTTTCTTTTCTTNTTTTTTTTTTTTTTCAGTTAGATTGCTAATTGTGCCTGGCCCTCGCTGTGTCTTTGTACAGCACAGATTGTAAGGGCTCGTTTTCCGATGGGGCTTAAAGTGGGTATAGTTACTAATTGACCAGCCTCCATCTATCCTGCCTGTGACTAACAGAGAGGTGCGGGTATACTGTGGTATTCCAGGAACACAGGAAAACTGGGCCGGTGACCCACAATCCCGCTAGCTGTAGAGATATTTTTTTTTCCCCCTTTTCCATAGAAATTGTGATGCAGGCATTTAAAAGTCACTTCAAGAGCGATGTTACTCGGAAGCACATTGAGTCTTGAAAAAATGCAGATATAATTTTCCCTTTTTCAAATTATTTTTTTTATTCTTTTGGAAGAGCCACAGTTAAAAAAAGCTCTACAGTATAACCTGGACTAAAATGCTTCTGTCTCTCTCTATGTATATACACACACATATAGACATACATAATATTTTCTACCTACATATGTGGTTTACTATCAGCTGTTTGATGTAGCATTATAAGCTGTCTCAAACACGGCTGAGACTCATCTTCATGAAATCAGAGCAGTTGTGTTCTGTGTTTGATGACTGTTAAGTTGCGGGGGTAAATGGGAACTTGCTGAGTTTCAGCATACTGCCTGTTAGTGTCCTCTCCGTGCACACCGTTACGACCAGCCAAAATTTGATTTTGGTTCCTTACCTAACGGACTGACACGTAATACATTATTTATTAAAGCCATGATTCTAATCGAAGTTTTGTCTAAGTAAACATTAGTATATTGGATTCAAATGGTACTTCTCTTCAAAGTAGTTTCCTTTATTGAGTTCCTGCTGCCATCAACCATACACTCTTAATCTCGTGCTATTTATCTCATCTGCTCTGAACAGAACTCTGGCCTGTTTGTCTTTGAATTTATAAATTGCAGAACTAAGTTTGCTCTTGGAATGCACTTAAAATTCTGTATTTCAACAAAATGAGACAAAATAAGATGATTTTAACTCTACCTATTCTGAATGTTTCCATGACTTCACGTTATATGGAAAACTGTCCTTCTCCAGCTAGCAGTTCTATTTTATTCTGCAAAAATAAACGTGGCTGTTCTTAATTAAAAAAAAATAAATCTTTAAACGTCTATTAATGATAGTTTAATCAGTTTTCTGGCAGTTTACATGTTTTTTCCTAGTCAGTTCCGCATCATTGTATTCTTATACATTCTATTATGATGCTATGATCCAAAAGTAAAATTAATAGCTGTAAAAAGTGACAACGTTCTGCTGTAAGGATGTGCAATATTGTTTATTAAAAGGATCCCGTTTAAAGACCATTTTGCTGAACTTCATTTTTCTTGAACTGCATACTAATTTTAAAGGTCAGTGTGGTTAGTTACCATAGTAGTGACCTAAAAATAACCTTTCTAGTGTACCTGTATATTTCTGATCTGTAGTGTTAGCATTCAGAAATGTTCTTTCCCTTGGAGTTTCAGCAGCTAAATAAGTTGCAACCCCTTCAGCTATACTCATAAAAATTTGCTTCCAGACAACATGGTCTGTTTATTGTGTAATAATCGAAATGGCACTAAATTGCAATGATTGCTGAACACTTAGGAATTGCATTAACCACTTAACTGCTAAACTATTTTCCATTTTCTTCCTCACTGTGAAGTATTATATTGATTTTCCTCTTAGTTAGGGCTGCTTACTCAACCTCTGAGATGAGCAGCATATTTTAGTAGCCTCGTACACTGTCATATTTTGAGTCAATCAGCAGTGACCTTGGCTAAGAATTTTCTAGAGGTTTTTAAAAAAGCTATCAAGCAAAATAGCTCGCAGTGCATAGCCTTACAGAAAATAGAGGGAAACACAAACCATCTCTGCTAAATGAGTTTAAAAAAATTAGGAGGAGGATTACATTTTTCTCCTTCTGTATGAGCTGGGTTATTTCCTACCACCTTTAATGCGCCGCTACTCGGGCAAATCGGTTAATGGTTATAAGGCCTTACCCAGGGAGTTAATTGTAGCCTGTTTTGTGGTGTGGGGACTGTAATTAAAAATCTAAATCCAGTGACAGGTGAGGAATTTTAGCAGTGCCATTGTTTTCTAGGGGGACGTTGATGACTTTCTGTTTTCTAACTGGTTCTTTGTTAACTGAGGCAAAGCAGACAAACGTTTGAGCAATACCAAACTTCAAAGCTCCATGGTGATTGCTAGCTCTACTACTGGTTTTCTTCCCAAATATTTCAGTTTAAAATGGATTTCCTTTTCCTCTGGAAGGTTTAGAGAGAGAAATTCCGGTCCTGTTTGTTTCTGGGAAAACTTGTCAGGAAAAGCAGAGGGCTTTTTGGTTTGGTTTGTTGTTTTGGGGCGTTTTTTTTTAAGCAAAACCTTTCTGAATTCTTGCTGCAGAAGAGGGGGCGGCAGGCAGATGCAGGTAGGGAAGAGTTAACTGGAAATGGAGCGGGGATGCTGGGGGGCAGCAGTGCTGCAGAACAGAGCAGTGTTCGTGCGAAGGCAAGTCATTTCCCGAAACACTGCAGACACATGGCCTCGGGCGGGCTAAAACCTTTGGAGACCAAAATGGCTCGCAGGAGTTAGAAGTAATAAGGTGTTTTTCCCTTCTTTCTCCTTCACTGAAATTCTGTAAGGTTGCTATGCATTACCGAGGAACAATGCCACTATTTTTGTGGTTTATATGGGTATTAAGATCCATTACAATTTGACATTTTTAAGATTGGTTATCCTGTAGTTTGGTGTTAAATTGAAGTTGTTTGTTTTGAATTTAATTCTTTCATTTTTCACAGGGAAAAAAGGCAGCGCTGCTGTGCTGATGGCTTACTGAAGTACGCCGGGATTTGATGTTTGAACTGAATGTTTGCTATCCCAAAATGTAGGCAAAATTACCTGCAAAAGAAGTCTCGGGGTTTTTTTTTTTTTAATCATTTTTTAAGTCTGAAAGGTGCTTTCTGGCTAGCTTTTCACAATCGGAGTGTAGAAGGTATCGCACATGTAATATCTTTAAGGCATACCGTCTCTGGGATGATTTTTAACACTGTGTTACACATCCAAGATGTGTTGTGCTTAATGCAACCTGCTTATGATTATTACAACCCTACATGTTTGCAGCAGCTAAATAAACTCCACATCAAATAAATTACTGCAGCAACGTTATTAGGCCAGCAGCAATGTTAAGGACATCTGTTAACTCTTTTTCAAATGCCCCGTCCTCACTCCTTTATTCTCAACATTTCTGCTGTTGGTTCCGGGGTCAGTACCTGCAGCGGTGGCTCTGCCATAGCTGAAGGCCGCCCGAGGGGCAGGAGATGGGTTCAGGTGCCATTCCCAGCCCTGCTCTGACGGCCACCCCGGGGGACACCTCGTTGGTTTGGGGCCAACACGGGTAAATCGGGACAGAGCGGTGGGTGACCGGCATCCCTTTCCCTGGCTGTGGTTTGCTGCGACCAGGGAGTCTCCTCCGGACCAGCGTGGCATCCTCGGGGTGACCTTCCCCGCCTGGGCCCTAAAACTCAAAACTTCTCGTCGTGAGAGCTGGCGAAAAAAATTTGCAATGAAACTTTCTCTGTCAAAACATATTTCTGTCAAAGAGAAAATGTTTAGCAAAAATACATCTGTTTCAAAAACGTATTTGTCAAGAAGGTTTCTCGGCTCCGAGATGACATTTCTAGTGAGAAAGTGAGTCTATTGCCGAGCGGCTCAGCCCGGGTCTGGGGGACGCGAGATGAATGCGCCTTCGCCACTGGGATAACGAGTCTCTCTGCCGCTCGTGTTTGTTATACCGCAGAATGAAAACATTGTTGAGCATGGAAATGTTTTCTGGCTTCGTCTTTATTATGGGGCAAAATCTTACACGTAGAACCCAACTCATGAGTCTCTTAAAAAAATCACTTCTTTCCATTTGAAATTCATGTGAGAGCATGAGGTGTTTTGCTGGCTGGCACCAAGAGGGGCCCAGGTCTCGCCTTTACTTGTAATTTAGTGAATTGCAGATACTTGGTCATGAAAACAAACAGGGTGCTGTTTCTCAAAGCTTAGGTGGAACTTAAGAGCAACTCTGGTAAGTTAAAACAAACACGCAGTAATGAAAGGACCTGCAGAAATTGTCTATAAGCAGTGTCTAAAAGGTTTCTGTGTCTCTCGGGAAGTTTGCCAGAACAGTGTGACTGTACGTAGCTTTTCATCAGCATTGTAGGAAAAATAGATGCAAAGTGAGGAACACTCGGTAAGTGTGGTTTGGTTTTGTCATCCGAGCGATGTCTGATTTTTCAAATTACAGTCTTGCCTCTAAGCGCGATTGAAGCAAACCTGTAGCGTATACTTACAGTATTGCCAATTCCGGTGTTTTCTCTCGCTCGTTACTGCTGTAATTCAGTTAATGACAAAGGGCATGGGGCTCATTGCAGTGCGTGAGGCTGCAGAGGATCACGGCGCGGATGGAAACCTCTCGTTAAATGACTCACCTGCGAGTAGATGGAGCCACCAAAGACAGGACCAACTGTGCAAGTGCACAGGTTGCCGGTTGCGCGGTGGCATCCTCTCCTTTGCCCTCCTCCTCCTCCTCCTGGCAAGACGTGGGGGCCCAAGCGGGACGCTTGACCCGGCGTTGGCAAGGGTGGGGGCTGCCCCCAGCCCTGCCCAGGGATCCTCCCGGGGCACATTCCCACCCTGCCCTCTGTCGGGTACCATCGGGGTTGGCCAACTCCTACCTACGGGCCAATGAATTATGCAGCTGGGGTAATTAGGTGGTTTTCTTCTTCGGTGAATCGGGATTAGCTCCTGGGGTGCCCACCGAGGACAGTCTTCCGAACTGCATAACAAAAGTCATTTTTATGCAGAGGTGGAAATATTTGAAAGCAAAAGCCGAGGGGTGGGGGGGGGGAGATAACATCCTCATGTATTTGGAGAGGAAAAGTGAAGCTTAAAGGTTGGTTGTTATCTGTTAGAGCTTTTCTTTCTCTTGCATTGTGTAGGGAAGGAAGAGGCGGCTTTAGCATAAAGTCCAAAAGAAAATAAGTACTTCTCTCCTCCCCCAAGGAGAGCTGTAAAATACAGATGCTTTTGTGTAGTTGGAAAACATGTATGGAATTATATATGGATATTCAGGGACTCTCTCTATTTGCATAGTCACTGTATGCTATTTGTGTAATAGGACCCTGATTACAGCTAAATTCAGTATTCTTTAATTAAAGAAAACTTTCCATGATAACCTTCAGTTGCGTATTTTGAAAGACATTTGAGGTAGCAGACTAGTACGTAGTTTTGGCTTCTTTAACCTACATGCCTTATGTTTGTGCCTCAAGATAACATTGAATAACATATTTAAACTACTCATGTGTGAAAAAGCAAAATTATATCTCATGAACTGATTTTTTCACACATTCAAAAAATCGAATTCCCCTTTTGTTCAGACAGTAAATAGAAATCAGAAGGGAAACCACATTTGTAGAAATGATTCAATATTTCAAAATGGAGAAGGTATGAATACTTTTAGTGAGAAGGGATTATACTAATTTTGAAAGCTGAATCATTTTACAAAGGTATTCTTTCATAATTGTAGTTTTCATTGTGTAGGCATTACAGTCTGGTTGAGTTGATAATGAGTCAGAGAAGTTTACTGAGCTGTTATGATTTAATATTTTGAGTTGAAACTAGATATTGGAACATAGTAATTGGTGACAATCATATTTGATTCTCTCTTCAATTTCATCATCCAGAAGAACTAGTACTGTCAAGTGCTGATGCTTTATTTATATATAATAAAAACTTAGAGGTGCGTATGTTCTCATGGCTGTCGTTAGTATCTATTAAATATATGTATATTTTCCACATGTCTGTGTGTATGTGGTAGTTTTGTATGGGTATGTGTAAATTACACCAAGGCCACAGTCTTTCATGGATTTTAATTACTGCGTAGCTATTCTTTGAGTTTTTATAAACAAGGCAGACTTTAAATTTGAAAGCAGTCGCCAGAGGAGCTGTTCTGGCAGTCCCTAGAATTAAAGCTTAGTCTTTCAAACTCCAACATCTATATGGAATCAAAATTGATGATATGGGATGCAAGTCTTAAAAAAGAAAAAAAAAGAAAAAAAAAACAACCAAAACCCACCAAAAAAACAACCCACAAAACCAACAACCCCCCCCCAATAATAATGAAAGTTTCAAATATCCTCTCTCAATTTACAGAATCCATCCATTTTTCCAAACTTTGGGGAGAACTTTTGTGTAGTGCCATAAAATTAACATTTTATTTTTCAATATGGTGCTACTCTTCCGATTTTACGGGTATGCAGAGTAGCAAGATAGTAAGGTGTTCCAGTGATGCTGCTGTTCGTGCAAAAAACAAATTCTGCTTCATAGCGTGAGTTAGTTGGACGGAGAGTGAGTCAAGCACTGTGGGCAACGCTGCTAAAAACCGGGAGTTTGCTCTTGGAAAGTATTGAGAGAAATGTAGTTCCACCGAAGGTGATGCACTTTTCTAAATTAGGGTGTAATAGAAACACAGTACTTTAGAAATGAGGATGTAAAGAATATGGCAGCATCTTGAGCACTATTTTTCAGAATAAAGAATGTTCTGGTTACTGATTTGTTTTATTAACTGGGGAAAAAAACGCCAAACAACTGTAGTTTTGAAGGAATTATTTATTTAAAATCCTGACCAAATTAAGTCACTGGGGGCGCAGTGAAGGCTTCTGACGAGCAGCATATAGTCCGGCCGTCCATTTTGCTGCAATTTAATTTTAAAAGGGTAAGTAGAAGCCAAGCGCTAAGAACTGCGGCAGTTAGCGGGAAAAGCTGATATGGGAATGCCGAGGTTAGAGTTCAGATAGAACAGATGGTAAAATAGTTATAACCTACTGTACCATATGTTACTGCCGCGCACGTTCAGGTAGCGCATTATATCTACTGTGTGGAAAGGTCAGTGATCCCAACGCAGGTCTTTAGAAAGACCAAAAAAGCTCTTGAAAAATTGATTTCATAATTTCAGGCCAGGTTAATGAGAAAGCTGCAATTGGTTAAAACTGCACAACAGAACTCACTGTTCCGGAAAGGGATACAAAAAATTGGGCAGAGCATGCAACTCTATCTTTTCCTATTCCCAAAAAGCTAAAACGAAGCTTGTATTTCAGGAAGTCTGTTTCAGGCTCATTATACTTGAATTTCTGGGGAGAGTATTTAAAGAAAAAACAAATTTACAGCACTTGAATTCAGACCGCTAAAGACGGGTTGCAATTTGATTTATGATTTTTGTAACTTTTAATCGGGGCCCAGATTTTCAGAAGAGCACGCTGTCTTATTAAGGTGCCGATGAAGCGATGAATTTCTCATCGGAAACAACTGGGGCTTCACTGGGTTAGAGTCCTGCAGAAAGTCTGACTCCTCATCCGGAATCTCTGCTGTTGTTCCTCAGACGCGCTTTAAAGAATGTGATGTGATACCGTGAAAATAGGAAGGCAGAAGACAAGAAAGAGAGAAAAGGGTTAATCAAGTCAGAAGTACTGGGAGAAGGAGTGGAATGGTAGCAGAGAAGAAAAATGAAGGCAGAGAGTTGTGATTTGGAGTGGTGCTAAAGAGCCTCTGGGCTTGAGATTCATCTCGCATTTTATAATGCTCATGTTGTGTTGTATCATAATGCACTTGCTCCTACTAGAGCTAGCTGTTTCTCCTCTCCTACTGCCAGTGGTAAAAATAGGCCAGTAGCATCATTCCGTACTATTGAGCCCAGTCTGAATTCCACGGTGTTTTTTCACTTGCCTCCCTAATTAATTTAGTAATCCTCTGCAGTGTGCACGCGTGTGTACGTTGGCGTATGTCTGCTCGCTTGCCCTCTTCCGTCATCTGTTCGGGTTCTCACGTTGCTGATGATCGGTTGTGCCAGCTCCCTTCCAAAGACGCGGAATATATTACACTCCACTGCCTTTTGTTTGACTTGGCCAAAAAAAATGCCGTCGCGAGCCTCCGGTTTCGGCTAGTACTTTGGGAAAGGCTTTTCTTCTCTAGTTGCAGCCCTCTTTTTTATGTAATATTCGTGTTTAGTTTATTTTGGGAGTAATTGGAGCCGAGAGACTTGTCAGTTTATGCATTGATCATTGTCAACTTTGAGGACCTGTTAGTAGCAGCTGTTCTATATGTATCCCATGATTTCACGTCTGTCTTAGACTGATTTCCTATTATGTATTACAGTATCTGTTTTAATTGGAGTTGTTTGTAATAGAGCCTTTGATTTTGGCTATCTGGGTTTTAGTTTATTTAAAATAATTAATAACTATATATATTGGGGGGGCGTCTGATAAAGGAGAGGTGATGATAGCTGTGATATTTACTTGTCAATTCTTTTCTTGAGGTGGTCTGAGCAGTATCCAAACTCATCAGGACAGTAAAGATGAGACGTTAGAGATAACTAAGAGTAGAGCTTTAACATCTGAAAAAAATGTTTTTGCATATCACTGTGTTTCCTCAATGATCATCTGTAGGCTGAAGAGATTTTTGGGGTTTTTTTTTTTTAGATATTGATATGAATTGCTCAATCTTTTTGTTTACAGCAAGATACAGTTGGTTAAAGAATCTTCTGGAAAGTTTTTGTGATTCATTTAATGCCACTTTATAAAAAAGAGGTGGATCTGGGATCATTGCGAGAGTGTGAAAGGATTAACTTTACAAAACAATGACGTTTGGCTTTTTCGGATGGCTTCATTTGAAATTCGAGGTCTATTCTCTGTTGTTGGCTGTGTTGAATGTAAGTGCCTTTAAAAGGTTGGTTGTTAGCTTTGTGGTGAAGTCGGTTGGAGGAAGATAAGGATTTGGGAATTCATGAAGTAAGAGGGGATTACAGGGTTTTAAAGAGTTAGAGCAAAGTTTAAATTGTCAGTATAGTGCTTCTAAGTTAAACCGATCTGCTTTTTACTCAAGGCTTGGCTGTCGTCTTTTGTCTGATAATGAGAGAAAGGAAAAACCTGTATTGACACTAAGAGGTTAGAGGACAGTGTGAAGCAGAGGTTTGTTAAAAAAAAAGAATAAAAGGACGCTGGAAGTGTGTATGGTGAAGCAATTTGAAGCTGGGCGGCAGATCAGACTGCAGTCCGGAGGACAGAGGGCAGTGGGGGGCGGTGGAGACATGCAGGTGACGCGGCGAGTCTGCTTTGGGTCCTGGAGAAGTGACCCTGGGGTGGAAGAGAGAGAGGCAAGGGACTTCAAAAAGGACTTGAGAAAGCGTACAGCGTGATGGGCAGCCCATGGTGACCGTGACGTGCAAGGGACGGTCTTCGTAACGTACAAGGGGAAGCAAAAGAACGTCTTGCATGGGGGCTCCTCTGAGCTGACCGATGTCTGTAGGGCAGGAAACCCACCTTGTTTCCTTTCTGGAGCCACTCTTCCGACAGTTATTTATGCCAATCTGATTTAAGTTTTTCGAATATTTTATGAATGAACAAAACCACTAACTTAAAATTGAGTCAAGAGCGGGACAACTGCAAAAAAGAGAAATGTTAAGGAATCAAGAAATGAGTGGCTATGTTATTCAGCAACGTCTCCCTGCCGACCTCTGTCGTCTCTCCCTCGTGTCTGAGACGCACCCGCCCTTCATTATATTCCATGATATTTGCAGTAATAGAACGAGTGCTAGCCATCTTCCACGGTTTATTTACAAATGTTAACGTCTTATTTCCTGTAGCCTGGGCTGCGTTCTGACGCTGTGTTTATCCTGCAAGCTGAAGGTATTAGCATTTAGGGCTTAATTTTATTGCCACTCGATTCTGAGATAACCGCATCGCCAGCTTGGTTTTGTTTTATGGAATGGGCTGGGTGTGCGAATTAGGGCCGTATACTGCCCTCGGTCTGCAGAGGAGCCTCCGCTAATTATAGGGGAAGGTTTATACCGCTGTTCGTAGACGGTAACTAATCCACGAGCAAGTTTTACACGGGAATAAAATGTGCCAAGAGCTGGTAGATCTGTGGCTATTTTTGCCCTTTGTTTGGCAAGTGGTGCATAAAGTCACTTGATTGGCACTTGCACAATTGCTGGGAGTGCGCAAGATGGCCCACAGTTGCAAACGCAATTATTTTAAAGTCTGGGTGTTATACATCATAATTAGGCTTAAGAACTGAAAGTCAGTTGAGATGAATGAGGGCAATTCATGCTCTCAAGACTTGAGAAAGTGATTTTGGTTTAGATCTCGCATTTGTAAGAATTTCTTTTCCCACGAGCGTTAAGATTTAGATACTTTCTTCTGTCTGCTGCTCTTCCCCCTCGCACGCACGGGAGGGACTGGCAATATACGAAACGGCTATATGGTATCTGTGTCTCGCCGTATAGACATAGCTGGCACATCGAGTGTCACGATGCCCTTCTTAGTGCGGACTTCTTCTTCGTCAAAACCAGCTATGAATGAATCTAGGCCCCCGCAGTTACCCTGTCCCCTACAGTTGTTCTGCTCAGCATGTCTTGGGGAAGAAATCGACCAAAAAAGCAACCTTTCCTGGCTAGCAATTATGTATGTTTTAATTAGATATTTAAACAATTAAATTTTACAGTTATATGTGTCTAGAGATTGATGAATGTCAAGAATATTTTAATTATTCTAAGTTTCTGATTAAATGCAAGTGACAATCCTACAGGTTAGAAACGAAAGGGCCACCCACTATGTAAAACTGAGATCATTTTGAAGTAGTATCGAGGATTACCACGGGGGAAAATTCAGGGGGGAATCAAATATGATTAAAGGAAAATGCGAGTCCTGCAAGTTGGGCTGTAGGCCTTCTCCCAAAGTTGGTTCGATGTTTCTTGACTCCTGAGAGAGAGTATAGTGATACACAGCCTGACTGGGCTGGAGTAAGATGGGCAAGGCCTTTAAAAAAAAAGAAAAGAAAAAAAACCCCAAACACCTCCCCCCGTGCTATTATTCTTGAAAGATGAGAAGGGAAAAGCACCACAATGCTTGAAAAATAACAATAAAAAAATTTGGCATGATTAGGATTTCAAAGGGAGCAGCACTTGATTAAACATTTGGAAAGCACGGGAGGAGAAACATTCCAAACAGAATGAAAATATATGTGTATGATGGAAACAGGATAAATAGAATATTCCTCTTGTAATTACCACTGCAAGAATGCAGCCCAAACTGAGAGTTCTTAATCGGGTAAAATTGTCATCGCTTTTAAGTCCAAGTTAAGGCGGTGAGTTGTGGTAGGTACGAGATGTTTGTGGATAAAGATGTTGGCAAGATCTACAGCTGCAGCGAAGAGCGGGTCCATGAACAAAGTAAATGAGAAGACCTGGAGCCCGCACCGCCGAGCGAGTCACGGGTGTGTGGCAAGAAGTCAGAGGGCACGAGGCATCCGTTCCTGTCACGTACCGAGCGAGGGACATGGAGAGACCTTTAAAAGGTGAAAAGTCTTCACAGGAGGCAGAGCTGTACCTCTGTGCAGGAAAAACTGAGGTTTTCTGTCTCACAGTGATGCAGTGATTATTCAGAGATCTGCGTGGATACATTGATTAAGAAGTCAAAATTAGTTGCAGTCTGCTTTCTTCCTGGCAACGCCCTGTCGAGTTCGGGGCAGCTGAACACCCACCTCCCTTGAGCAGGTAAACGCCGTAGCGCAGCCGCCTTACCCGTCTCCGCAGGATGGCGGCTGTCCGGTGGGGCACACTTCTCCTCCTGGTTTCTCACCGACATCCCGCATAACCCGTGTTTTGCCCCTCCCCTCGGTTGGTCGGGGGGATGTTCCCTCGGCGCTCCGGTTGGTGACACACACTGAGGTCTCTCAACTGGAAGGTTTTGGTGCGATGCTGTTTCACAAAGCAGGTTTTCAATTATAATAGTACTTGCATATGTGACTTTCCTTAACGTAATAAAGGCAAAGAGCAGGTACGTATAAAGCGTTCTTCTTGTCGTGGCAGCCCATTTCTTTGGGTTGAAATAACATCGTGTAATTATAAACTCAAGTGATCACATCTAAAGAAAAAATTTTCACTGTATCTGTGTCTTGGTATGATTTACCTTCCTCTTATTATTTCTTAATATAAAAATTACTGCATGCTGTCTTTGAAATGTTGCAATTGTGTTGGTATTTGAAGTACCTGTAAATACTTGTGCAAATCAGGTTTTCTGATGTTTGTCTGCAGGGCGAGGTGTGTGTTTATGTGCCCAGGGGAAATGAGATGCATTTGCATCCAAGAGGGTGTAGCAAGCGGACGCGTGCCAAAACGGAGTCTGTAGGAACGGTTGCGCTAAAATCGTACCGGATAAAAATGTTTGCAAAGGGGGATCGCTAGCTTCCGAAGAAATAATGGTATCTAATCCTCCCTGTAAGTGTGGCTGATGCAGAAGGCCTGAACGATAGCTTTTGGTGATGAATCTTCCTGGAGACACTTGTAGAGCCACCATATTGTGCACATGAAGATGCACCATCTTTTCGTAGATAAAATTATATTTCATACAGTAGTGTTAATCTTTGAGGTGCTGACAAACAGTTATTACTTACTTTTCTGTACTTCAGGGGAATACTGATTTAAGGATGTTTCGGCGCTCATTTAAATCGGTGAAATCATTACTGTTAGCCTCAGTAGGTGCTGAATTAACCCCCAAATTAGGTGGAACAGCTAATCACACATCGTATTATACCTGTTTTTCATGTACAAAGTGCCTCTCAGCCAAAGATCTAATAGCATTTTATGCAAGCAAACATCATTGCTGCAGAATATCTCCAGAATATTTCTTATGATCCAAACCCTCTTATTCATAAGAGCAGACTAATATGCACCTTATCCTCCCACTCCTCTTCAGAGCACGGAGGGTGGAGAGACAGAGCTCCTGGTGGTTTTTTGCTCCGTAGATAGCTTGGCTTTGAATCGTTGCTGTGTGCTTCCCACTTCCAGGCCTTGGCTTGAAGTGCGAGTCTGCCACGAGGATGTGCCATGTAGCCTGGGAAGAAAACCAGCACATCTTTTATCATTATTGCCTTGTCTCTCTGGGTCACGGCGAAGCAATAGCCGCAGTTCAAGACTATGTTCAAAGGAGAGATGTCAGGAGTGAATTGTTTTCTGGTGAAGGAAGGATGGATAAAATATTAAATGCAGTCTTCTATTTGCCCTTATCTTTGTGTTTCCTGACAAGAATATTGCACTGCATTTCCATGGGTCTATAACTCAAAGCTGAAGGTGTACAAATTCGTGAAGAAATTTGATTTAATTGTTCAACAGTGAAATCGCAGTTATAAAAATCAGTGTAGGCTTTGTATTACATGTTCTTTCTCAAGTGAAAGCACTTCTGTCTCGAGCGAGACAGAGCGCACTTTTGAGAGTTACTGGGTTTAATTTCATACACTTGCTGCTGTCATTAGCGTAATTTCATGCACAGAGACATTTCTACTTTCAGAGCAGGAGGGGAGTTTGTCTGTGAGTGTCGGGAGAGGTGTGTGTCTGTCTCAGCCCTCTCTCCCAGCACCCTTCGAACCTTTGGGGAAATACTGATCAAATCCGGCGACGGGGGCCAGCGGGGGGGGACGGGGGTAGGAAGGCGCTGGAGATCTGAAGTCCCTTCAGCGTCCCCACGCAGGGTTGGCTTGGGCACGGGGAGGAGAGCCACGCTGGCGCTGCCGGCGCCCACAGGGCTGCAGGGTGAGCTCGGCGAGCTCTGGGGTGACTTTGCCCACGTGGTGGGTGCCAGGTGGCTGCCGGGGGGCTGAGGAGCAGATGCGGCGTGGGGCATCAGCCCGCCGTGGGATGGGCGGTTGGGGGGTGTGGGAGAGGAGCCCACCGCCGTGGAGTTCTGAGACGGTTTTAAAAAGGGTGGAGGTTTGGGAGGCCAGTTGTAAGTTGGGATGGGTGGAGGGGCGTACAGCTCGCTGAGATACTTCTGGAGGAGGTGGGGGGCGGTGAAGGCTCTGTAGGGGAGCGGGGTTGTGGTGGTAAGCAGGACCCGAGAAATGTGACTCGTCTGTCACAACACTGGTTGGTTTAATTTCTACCCTACCACTGTGAGAGCGCGTTTCTTTGGCAGGTTGTGTGTATTTACTTAGTGATCTCCCAAGTCTTTGGTCAGTATTTTATTCTGAACTGTTTTTACTCTGCTTTTCCAACAGCACGAGTTTTCTCATAGAGGACGGTCATGAAAACAGCAAAGGCGCTGAGATGGGTGGCCCAAACCTTGGGTCATATCTGACGTAAATTCGGAATTGCTTCAGAATGTGCATACTGAACCAATAATTGCTCAGATTCTTCTTCTTAAGCCATAGTTTCAAGCTAGGTAGCTTCTAGCAGTTGAATTAAGCTTGCCGGTCCAACACTGTTATTTAAAATACTGTAAGCGATACATACCTCAGCTGTGCGTGTCTGAAGGGCGTCACAGCCCGTTAAAGTGGACAGACTCTGTTCTGGTGGTGGTGGGTCACAGGTTAGCAGGGAGCACGGCGCTGTGGCGTTCCTGCAAATTCCTGCATTTGATTTTCCCTGAATTGATTTTCTCCTCTGTCCCGGCGGGTGGTGGGAGTGGCGGGGGGGCCCCGGGAAAGCCCCGTTGTCCCCCACCTCTCCGTAGCCCCGCCAGGAGCGGGTGGAGCGGAAAATAATTTGTTTGCTCTTTGCCGTCTCCCCTCGCTGTCCCGCGGGATTCGCAGCTGCAAATGGAGTTCAAGGCAGTGGCCGGGCGCCTCGCTGTGCGACAAGAACGTAGGAAGGAGCGGCAGCGGGGAAGAGGGGAGGAGAAGGTGGAAGGGGCAAAGAAGGTGCTGCAGCCCCTGTAGTGTAAGCGGTCTCGAAACGAAGAGGCAGAAGGAGCTCCTACATAAATTAATATATTTTTTTTTCTGGTATGGAACATCTTAAATTTCTCTTAAATTATAAACAGAAGTTCACTGATAGATGAACTAGTGCTGATGTATATTTGAGTGGGTGTGATTTGGTAATAGCTTGGGTGTGGCAGCCCAGGAAATAAAGGATGTAAACAATTTACAACCATTTATTTTTTTATTAGAGCTTTTATCTTTGTAACTCTTATTAGTTGCCATAGATACAGACAACACAGGGCTTGTTTGGGATAATGAAAAGTCTGTCATGCTGATAAAAAAAGTGATTTTTCTCGAGAAAAATCTGCATTACTTCAATTCCACTCTTCTTGGCAATTAATTTTAACTGTGCTTGCATTCATGTATATCATTAAAAAATTGTGGCATTTAGTAGTCTACATTTTTTTATATAGCGTCTGCAGACTGATTCTGAGTACAATGCAGTACCAAACAAATTGGTCTTTAATTTAAATTAGAGATCATATTGACAGATATCAATTACTGTTCTATCAGGTTACGGATGTGCTTCTGTACTTTCTAAAAATCATTCTTACGATTTTTTCCACCGTGTGAAACCATTACAGAACGTTATCAGGTAACTGATGGGCTCACAAGGGCGGTTATGAGTGTTCACAGCTTAATGTCACGTTCCGATGTTGCAGGAAGTCATATATGCTCTTCATACGTAAAAGCTGGGTCTCTCCAGTGAGAAATGCAGTGAATGTGACTTACCCCATCGTGACGCCAGCTACTCTGTCCAAACAGAAAGCGGTTATTTGCTGTAAATGTACCTCAACTGATTCAAGAAATGCTTTTATATGAAGAAAAACCTTAAAAATTAAGTAGCTCTTCTATTAATATTTGGTAAGCGTGTGCAGGACGGTTCTAGTCCGGTCTGCCATGGACAGTATGTTTTAGTGGGTTTAAGGTGGCCACACTTCTTACAAGCGTGTTTGTGGCTGCTCAGGAACTGCAGTCAGGATGGATCCGAAATAAGCGTTCCTTGGGGCAGAGGGAGGGGGAGAGGCACCATGTGGGGAACAGAGAAGAAAGGAAAATATTTTTGAGTCGGCTTGATTTAAAATAAAAAAGTACGTGGTGTCTCAGAGAGCTGGAGAGCGTGGCAACAGCCCGGGCAAGGGGGCTGCGTGGCCAGAGTGCGGGTGAGAGGCAGCTTAAGGTGTCCGTATTGCTCCAGACCTGTGGGAGATAAAGAGTACGAGATTAAATGATGATGTTTCTTTTAGGAATGCAAAGCGTTTTGGTGTAAAGGCTGAATTCAGAGTGCCGCTAAGTAAATGGATTGTGCACTGGGGATGTGTCCGGCTTCAGCGTGGCCGAGCAGCCCTTCAGCTGCGGCACACGCTTTGCCTACAAGCAGGGAGGTTGGGTGGTAAATCAATTAATCTCTTAACAAAACTACTCCAGACTGGAGAACAGAATCCCTCAGATCGAATGCTTGTGGTGCTCAAAGGTTGTGGGCTTCTCCCTCTCTCGCCTGCGAGCTTAGCCACATCCATTTCGCTACATTAAGCCTTTTGTGTTTGCGGTTACAAGAGAATTGGGTTTGGGTTTGCCCCACTGCTGTAATTTAATAATCAGATATAGGAGAAATAACTTGAAGGGTACAGTTCTGCACAGAGCCCGACTGCTGGGACACAGAGACAAAAGCAACAGAGAACACAGCGCTACGTCTCACTCGCGGTGTACCGCATTTGTTTCCCCTACAACCTTTTGGTAGTAAAATCACGCTTAACTGTATTTTTAATGGCTCGAATCAAGATCCTAGAATAAGTAGTTCCTGGGGAAAGAAAGGTATGTTACTAAGAGCAGCAGCAAGTAAATCTGGGATTTTAAAAGTATTGAAAACTTTGCCACATGTCTTAGAGGTTTGATAAATAATTTAAATCCTTTTAGAGATTAAAATGTATTTTTCTAAGTTAGAACAGTTTATTTTGTCAGAAATCAACTGGAATTAATAAAAACAATGGTCTTCTAAGGATGAAAAAAGGGTTGAACGTGTGCGCACCTATCAGGTTTCAGTTTTAAACTCAACAGGACTTCAGAGCCTGCAATTAAGTCCTTTCAATTTCTAAATATTCAGATCACGGTGTTCTCGGGCCCGGTTTGGGAGTTCCCTCTCTGTATAGAAAGCCAGGATGAGGTCTGCAGCAACTACGTAGCTTTGAAGCAATTTAAACGAAAAAAAAAATATTTAACATAGCTTTTGAGAATAGTGTACTGATGTTTATCACTGCACAACGTCTGAGTCTTTGTGATTCGTTCTGTTTCATTTTGCCACCCTCAGCCGGGGGCGGGTTGTGCGCTCCGGTGAGGTGGGTCGGGACCTCCCCACGCTCAGCCCCGTTCTTCAGCGGGCGCAGAGGGGAGGTCGGGGGTTCCCCGGGGCACTCGCAGCTGCAGAGGTTGGTGCAGTCGCGACTTCCCGACGCACCGCTCGCCGCCTTCCAGTCCGTACCAGGATGTGGAACAGGATGGGGACACATCTCATAGACTAGAAACGGCTTTACCTGCTGCAAAGTTTTGTCCTTAAAACTCTCCTGAAACTAAACTGGCCAAATCCATCTACGGTTAACGGGACCGTAGCAGAATTAGTCAGACACACTTGTTGTAAATGAACAAGATGGAGCCTCACGTGTGTTTTCACTTGAGTTTCTTTACTCAGGTTAACCTGGTGAGACTCAAAAGACTAGAAAAATAACCCCTCACGTAACACTTTCAGAATTAGGCTCGTAATAGTCCATTTAAGATGTTTAAAGCAATCCAGCAGTTGTAAACCTGAGTACGAGGAAACTCTTCACTGTCGCAGGACTTCTGACTTTGCTGTGTTTTCTCCGTAGGGCCTGGGAATGTCCGCTGGAAGTCAGGCTGGCCTGGGGACCCCTTCGTCCAGGCAGTATGCACGACAGAAAATAACTCGCGTAAACCTCAGGGACTTCATCTTCTACATGGAACAGGAACGAGAAACGAGCCATTCTCTCCTGCTCTATCGAGCTCTGCTTAAATAAAGCCAAGAATTGTACTGATTTCTCCATACAGAAGCTCAACTTGCATTGAAAAGCTGTCATTTTAATGTGCCTTCTATTTTTTTCAGAAGTCAATGTTCCAGTAATTTTGTTTTGTAAAATTGTCAGACACATGCAATAAATTCCCTTTATGTAAAAAAAAAAAAAAGTACAAAAAAAAAACCACACAAAAAAAAATGTGCAAAAGGTTTTGAAATGTTAAATCCAGAGATATAACCCCCATCAAAGCCTTGCTCCATTTGGCCGTTTTGGATTAGGCCGGGGTAGATAGCGCTGACGTTCGCAAACGGAGACGGCTGCAACGGTCACCTAAACCATCTCACGGCCAGGAGGGCCGGACGGGTTCGCAGGATTGGGGCCCGACCGTGGCGGTCACCTCTGTGTTCACGTACGGCGCTGGGTTTGGTCTCTGTTCGGTTTCCCTGGCACTGTTCCCACTGGCTAACCGTGGCGATCCCTGTTGTTATTTTAGATTAGTTAGAATTGCAGTTTTTTGCACAGTTAAGAGAATAGCCACTGCACACTCTCACAAATTTTATAGATTTAGGATTTTTTGCTTTTACTGCATGGCTCGTTTCCGGAGCCGTTTGCTGACGCAAATCCTAAGTGTATGAAATCTGTGTGTTTGGGTCCCAGCTGAGTTACCCTGACCAGCTCCCAGCTGTCTTCTAAAGCTCTTCAACCTTTTGCACATTTGTAGCAACTGGTTAGTAACATGAATCAAAGTTGGGTTTTATTTTCTAGAAAATACCTTAATTTATTTATTGCAAAGAGTATGGTTTAATGGTGGTTTTAAAAGAGAGTATTGTTCAGTGAAGATTTGAGAGTATTCTATATGGATTTTTAAAGTCGTGGCTGTAAAGGCAGTTTTGGGGGCCGGTTCCACTCCTGGCGCAGCAGGAGAGCGGGGTGTGCGCGGGCGGCCGGGGCAGCGCCGCGGGGACCGGCGGTGCCTTCGCCTGGGACGACTGGACCCGAGGACTGCGGTCCGGAGAGGCTCATGAACAAGCGCAGGACTTGAAGCATAATGCGTAGTTTTAAGTGCTTAAAACTGGGAGGAATGCTTTTAAAATGCTTTGCTGAATTGGAATTTAAGGGGCCCACACCGAAGGCGCGCGCAGTCAGCGTCAGTCTTTTAACGGGGTGTGGGGAAGGAAGCCGACGCGGGCAGGTGGGCACGAGCTGTCGTACTTCAAACCTAACAGTATTATCAGCAACCGTGGAAGGGAGACCTTTGCTTATTTATCTTTTCAATTTTTACTACGTTATGCTTGCCACTTTTTTGAGGCAATTTTTTTTTTTTTTTTTGATGGGAAACCATAGCGAAAGCACAAATAGAACTATTTGTCCAATAGTTTTAAAACAAAAGTTTTAATTATTTTTTAAGGTTTATGAAAAGCAGAAGAAAATTTATACTGCTGCTATTTAGCCAAAAGATTATTCATAAGGTATTTAAGGCCAGGAAGTGTAAAATTATGTTTCAAATGTATCGATAATTTGTACATATTGTTTATAAAGGCCTTGTGTTTATTAGAATTACGTTATTTTGATGATTTCTGTACATACTCGTAAATACCCCCAATTTGTGTGAAAACATACTCCCTTATTTGTACTTATTTTGTAAAGAAATAAAACAATTTACTAAAGTAACACATCGAGTGACATACAGTATTAATTTATCAAACATGAATTTCACATTGTCTTGTAGTTCTTAAGCACTGTTCAGAAACATTTTGCGTTAAAATATTAACAGAATACCCACAAAGAATTATTAAAACCAAATACTTCAATGTTTTGTTGTGCTGATTCTTATCCTTTGTCAAACATCTAATAAAATTGTCAACAAACCTCGATGCCGTTAATAGGGCAAATGGACGCGCTCAGCAGTTGCCTTCTCGGAAGCGCTCGCTGCAACGAGCGCAGCAGAACATCCCCTTTCACTCTCCGTCTGGTCCGAGGCTCGGCCGCGCCGCCGCGTCACAGGGAGGTACAGAAACCGCTCGCCAAGACTCGCGCTCCTCAAGCCACCGTTTCAGTGCTGGACAGCAGAGCATCAGAACAACTTTGTTCCATCGAATGAGGCCAAAAGCCAGGCTGCGCTTTCGTTTTGGTCTTCGTAATAAAAACAGGTGCTGGCTGCGCCCCACCGCCTTCCTGGAGTTTCTGTGAGATTTTAAAACCTGTTTTAGCGACGCTGAGCAATGTTCTTAATTAAGTTACGGTGCTATGGTTTAAGGCCAGAAGTAAAAATTCAAATCAGTTTTTGCTGGTATTGCTGCCTAAAAATATAGGGAAATAAGTAAAAAAGATATAAATGAGACTGTAATAAACTTTAAATAAGTGACCTGAAGTTACTAACTAAAAGAACATGTCCTAACTTTTTTTTTTCAAAGGCATATTTCTTCTAACAAAGTGATTGTTTCCACATGTCTTCCTTGCCTTAGTGCTATGTCGCAGTCAACGTTGTGATGTCACGGCTCAAACTTTCCATCTCAAGTTCACATGTAACTCGGCTGGCGCAGCCTCGACCCCTTTACGCTGCCCCAAGTACTGCAGCCGCTTTATTGGGCTATAAAAAAATACGGTAAATGCCAAACTGAAGAAAACCAAAGCAACCGGCCACAAATGCTTCCCGTGGCGCCCTACGGACAGCTCAAGCACTGTCCCGCCTGGAGCCCGAGGGGCGGCGCCTGTGGGGGCATTCGCCTTCCCCGCCTGCGCAGAGCCTGCGCCCGCAGCCGTGGTCCCTGCTCCGGAGGGCAGGACAAAAGCCTATATAGGATAAAAACACGAAGCTGAACGGCTTATTGAAGGATACTTTGAACCTAAAGTGAACTCAATGTATGAAAGTAATAAATAAAAACTTTTTTTTTTTTTCCTTTTTGCAAGACATGGCTACATCACGCTGAACGCAGCAAAAGGCCGGAGGAGACGCAATCAAAAGATCTCACCTCTTTCAAACAACATGGGAGATACAGTGAGTGTTCCACCCTACTTGCTTGGTTTTGATCATTTACTTTACAGAAATGTTTATGGCATGAAGTACTGTATAAGAAATGTGCATACACAAATACATGACAATTATACGTTGTTCTTTACAATATTAAATGTATAATATACAATTCTACAGATATCTTACATACAAAGGTGAATGTCGTGCCATATAGTCAAATATGGCAATGCCTAGCAACTTTAGAATGTCGTACAAGTATAAAACCACAAAATAAAATAACTTTACAACTCTTTTTGAAGTAGACAGATTTGCCCGCCTGCTCTGCTGAGCCAGCAGGCCAACGGGCATCCGCCAAGATTCCCAGAAGAGATTTCCGAGTAACCAAGGTGAGAAAACCGGCAGAGGTCTGATTTTCCACAGACAGGTATCCAGCCCTTTTCCAAAAAATGAGACCCCTGCCGAGGCTGGACCTTGGACAGTCAGTACAACTCATCGCTTTTGAGAAGACTACTCTCAAACTCAATTTTTTTTTGTTGTTTTGCCTGATTGCAATCATTTAGCCTTAAAGAACTGTTGACCACTTAATACTCTGTTCCTTGTTCTGCGTGGCCGTATTTATGCATCTAAAAAGAGTTTAATTAAAATTCAACATCTACAACAGTATTCTATAAATTAATGTGGGAGAAACTAAATTGCGATTAACACATGAATTCGTTACTGAGGACCCAATCATGCTAAACAGCAATAAACAGGATTTAGCAGAATGCTATTTATAACCTCGCACCTGCGGACACGGTGCTGTCTCCTGAGTTAGGAAACCCACAAGTCACAGTCGCTACTGATTCACGGAAGGAGCAGTAACCTCCTGCAGACAGCGGGCTTCGTTAAAGAGAAAATTACACAGATGGAGGGCAGCTACAGAATCGGTATTTTAATAATAGTTTAAAATAATAGAGGGAAAACAATCTAAACAAAAGGTGGCCTGCTTTCACCGGACAACGGCACTAGAGGGCTTTAACATCTTTTTGCAAAAATTCCAGACCCATGAAGAGTAGGCTTGCCCCAAATTCTTATCGTTTCCTCCTAAATGTGGGCTGAGAACACGGTTAGAACATGAGCAACAAGGGGTGGCAGAGCCTGCTTGGCAGCACCGCACGTGCTTGATGATGCAAAAGTGAAGAGTTTCCGTGTCAAAACAAGAGTGGCTTTAAGAGAACTACAGCTCCACCTTCGGTATGTCACCTTGTGTGATGGTGGATGGCCATTTTGTGCTTCCACATCCCTACTTTTGCAAATATTACCATAATCGGCCTTGTCAAATTTTTTTTGTCTGTTTTGTTCGGTTTGTGTGGGGTTTTTTTTAGTACTGAGCACCAGGTGACTATAAATCGGTCCTTTTCTGATTCTGGATTCTGTCCACAGAGAGATATTTCAGTTGGAAATGTTGTATAAAAATAAGCCATTTGCTAGCGCGAGCGAGTACAATCACGGAAGTGTAACGTCGTGTACGGAGGTGTAAAGCACGTCTGATGTGCAGGAGGTGTGGCAGTCAGGGAAGATACTCAGTGCAGTTTTTAGTGTACCATCTTCCTCTCGGAGGCGCCCACTTCCACGCGTCACAGCATCGGGGTATCGCTGGAAAGGCTGTCCGAGCCCGTTCTGCTGAGCTACTCAAATGGCTGCCGTCGGTCTTTCTGCAGAAGGCCCCGCTAGGGGCAGGGGTTTTGAAGCTTTGCCTTTTTCACCACCACGGCTGTTCAGCCCAGAGTACGTTCCCAGCGGGGCCGGTGCCCGGAGCACGCTCAGGAATTTCAGCGTGAAAAACGGACAACTGGTTTTTCAAATGCATTTCATGGCTGGCTATGTGACAGGTAGTTTCAGAATACCACTAGTTGGCAACATAAAGTCAAAATCTGTTTGCTAATACTGTTTTGCAAATCCTTAGTGTTTCACATAAGGGACTATTAAACACTTCTACGGTTACAAAGGAGTACGGGCAGGGTCTAGTCCAGGGGCTCCTGTTTTATTCTGATTGTTGGGGTGGGTTGCGGTCGTCTGTCTTCGCGACACAGCACGTATTCGCTGAACTGAGAGGAATCCACCCCACCGCCGCAAGAAGCTGCCACGTTAAATCCCTTCTGAAATAATCTTTCGAGCACCTGCAATGTGGGGAGAAAAAAAAAAAAAACCCAGATTAATATTTAGCAAATTTTAGTGATAAAAGCATTGAGGAGTACCAGATCTAAATGATGGATGTAGTCTTTCGAGTCCTCGATGAATGAATATTATTCAGCTATAATTCTATAACTTATTCTTAAATGACTACACTGTGATTAAAGTCTCGCTCTCAGCAAACCTCTGTAGAAAACAAAAATTAATCAAACAAATAAGCACTCTGCAGAGCAGCTTAGTACATTATATAGTAAAATACTGGACTGCAGTGATATTGATGCTATCTCTTACTGCTTATAGAAAGCAACATCGGGTTTAAGTCGTAATAAAAAGTGTCCATTATTCATTAGTAATATGAACAGTTCTACAGAAAGGGGCTGAAAACATTTCTCAGCTCTTCCTTGGCTGATGAAAATGTATTAGGAGTCTGAGTGACACTTCCACCAGATCTTCACGGCAATCGCAGCCGTGATTTTCCCCCACTGGAAGGGAGTGCTGCTTTCAGCAAAGCATGGCAGGGACGGGCTGCGGAGCCAAGACGTGGACAAAAAGGAACCGTTCTGGCCCAAGAAAGAGGTTAATTTGTATTGCCCAAATATGTATTTTCTTTTTCTCCTTCTAAAGAAAAGTTGGTACAATTTAGATGCATGAATTTAAGGAACCCAGAGGCAACTTTAATTTCTGAGACTGTCACACAGCGCGTTACCCGAGGCCATACTCATCTTGGCAATATGATAGGGGCCGCGCTGATACACGGTTTCCCGGCAGAGCAGGACGCACACAGGCTTTTCTCGGCGTTAGGTGAGAGCGGATGCCAGACCCACCTGTGGCAGCTCTGCAATGCAGGATCCACCAGAGGAGATGCCGGGCTCCCTCCCTGCCGCTGGCGGCTCTGCCGAGTCCAGGGCAGCAGCCCGGAGAAAGGGTTCCTGTGGTTTTCTCCACTGACAAATGCCACCAAGGGGAGCAGCCCCCTGTCCTGTAACAGTCTCGCCCAAGGTACCACTCCCACCGCCACAGCACAGGCGCCCGCTGCGCGGGGAAGCGAACCCGGTGATGTACGAAACCCGATGAACTTGGTAACACCAACGTCCCCATCCGGCAGCCGTCTGCCGCCCACCGCAGGGGCCGAGCTAGTTACGAACTTGCTCGCTCAGCCTGGAGAAGTGTCTAAGCAATGTACCCACAACTTCAGACGGAGTCAACTCGTCTGCTTTCACAGGTTTACGTTATACAAAGATTTTGGGGGGTTTTGTGTTTGGTGTTACTAGTGCTGTGCAGCACTTCAGCAGTTCGACCCCGTGCGGCAGTACTTCAGCGTTCCGAGGCGCAGGCTGACCGTGTCACAGAGCTGCACACCAGCCCTCTGCCCGCGCACACACCCCCAGTGTGAAGCCACAGTGCCTTTTGTAGTGCACCATTTCTTTTTTGACTGGATGTTGGCTTTGCTTTCTCCAGAAACGTCTGTTTGGAGCCTTTATTAAGCGTAACTGGTTTCAAAAGGCCGTCCGTGTCCGAGGTGCTACGGCAGTGCAGTGCAAAGCGTGGCAGCATTTGCTGCTT
The DNA here is from genome assembly GCA_013398815.1 of Ibidorhyncha struthersii. Classification (NCBI taxonomy): domain Eukaryota; kingdom Metazoa; phylum Chordata; class Aves; order Charadriiformes; family Charadriidae; genus Ibidorhyncha; species Ibidorhyncha struthersii. The sequence continues at coordinate 38,814 of VZSZ01001648.1, read as the reverse complement.
TTAATCTGTGGGGAGACCCTCCTTTGGGGTAGTCTGCGTTACCCACCTGCGTTTAAACCCACGGCTTGCGTTTCCAGTGGTAACGAGGACTCCGTACTTGCTACCCTGGCTGCTGAGGAGCGGCGCGGGAAAGCCGCTGCCGTAGCGCAGCTTTGCCACAGCCACGCAGAACCTGCTGAAAGCAGCTCGCCCGAGGAGCGCTGCCTGGCCGGGGGACACGGGGATGGGCGGCCTCAGAAAGTCACGTCTGCCAAATCTCACTGACTTTTGCCCTGATTTTTATATACTTCATACTGTAAGAAAGTTGCAGAACCAAAAGAGTGAAAAAGCACCCCCGTGTGTGGAAGAAAAATGATAAAAAGGGGCAGGGGGGGCCTCAAAATATATTTCAAACAGAGAGAGAGCAAGCTTACAAGTCTGTTATTTGTCTGGGCTGGACGCAGCTTGTAGGACAGAAAGAGGCAGCGGACACTAACACTTCTTCCTCGCAGAGGAAGGCAGGAGTCTGAGAGGGACGGAGCCATCATCAGGCTGCTGTTTCACAGGCTGGAGTGTGCGCCGACCGCTTTGGGCGTCCCCGTTCCTAGACCTGGCACCATCGACATCTCGCAGCCGCCCCAGCTCCAGGGACAGAGGCTTCTTCCATTTAACTGGACAGCGAAACACCGGACCGACAGGTAAGATTTCAGAGAGAGACGTGGCTCCAAAATCCTTGCTACAAACTTTTTAAAATCAATTTGCTTGCAAGACAAACTAAGCAGGCTGTGCCCCTGGCTTGCCTCGGTCCCAAGCTATGGACGACTGCCCGTTAACAGAGGACTCCTCTTGACGGAGCCAGCTCTCCGCAAACACCCAACCCGGGTAGACATTACACCTTAAAAGCACCGCACACAGAACAAAGCGATTCATTTTTGCTACCTACGCGCTCGAAGGACTAGGCTGCAGGCTGTCGTCTAGTGCTAAAACCCTCGCTATCATCAATTTTCTCAGCAAGAAACAAAACAGGCCAAATCCTGTAAACAATGTTTAAATATTGTAGAGTTTTAAGTGTAACTCGAATGAGGCTGAGCTCGGGTCTACGGAGAAGGGCTCCTAAATGCCGCTCCCATGTGCGCTGAGCACTGGTTCGTATGCGCCGGTGCCTGCACGAGACTGAGCGGCACGGGGAACATGAACAGGTCAAAACGCCATTTAGTGAACTCGGGTCTACGCGCGTTACTCTTTCTGAAGGTAAGACACAGACAGAGGGAAATCAGTAAGTGTCTCCGACTCAAATCGGAGCTACTTTCCTGTAAATCTCCAAAGAGAATATGCCAAAAAGTAAATGAGTATCAGCTGTGATTCCCCTACATACCGGGAGACACACACACAATATTAAAGGGAGGATTTGTGCTAGGATTTAATATACTCTGTCTTCCACTGTTCTGAGCACATCGAGATACAGACTCTAGATTTTGTTGGAAGGTTTTCCAAGTAGAAACATGATACTTTCACTTATTGCATTTTGTTTAAATCTTGCGGAATACTGACAAATACAGCCTTAACTACGAAGAGTCGATGTTCAACATTACAAGCACCACAGCATTTTCTAAGGTAGGCTCATGTATCTCACCAGAACCTGTTGTGAAGGGCTGAAAAAACAAGTGTCAGCCTTAAGAAAACTCTATACCTATATGTAATTACAAATGGGCATTAAATTAAGAGCTACTGCATTGTTTTGGCTGCCACTGCCTACTCAGTCTTGACATTCTTTGGTTTCTATGCACAGTTCTTGACACAAAACATTCAATGAAAATATTTTCCAAAGATCCAAAGGATTTATAAACACCGCCACTGCGGCACCTAACACATTGGGCAGGGCGCAGGGAGACGGGCGGTGCATCTGGGCGAACCGCGGGCAGGCTCACCGCATCACTCTTGGAGGCGCTTCGGAAACAACTCTGCACTTCCAACCACTACGCCTTCGAACCCTTCTCCCTTACGTCTCTGCACTTACTTCACTATACTTCCAACTTCTGACTTAATATTGTTTTGCCAAAATATCCTGGGAAGGGCAGTGCCCATGCGCTGACCAGAGTCCATCAGAGCCAATGATAATTACCTGCTGATTTCATCAGCCTTTGGTCTTAGAAATGCATCATTTTCCAGAAAGTGTTTGAAAACACTTTCTATTAATTATATAGTAAAATGATGTAATTTAGTAAAATGATGTAATTTAATAATATTATTTAGATTGTAGACTCTGACAGATTTTTTTTTTTTTTCACAACATGAACTTGTGAAGAGACTCTTTGATTCTGTCTGAGTTTTGACTGAATTCAAAACACATTCAAATAATAACATTAATTAGCATTCCGCTTTTACTACAAGCACACGTTTCCTGCCAGTACACCACTTTGGGTAAAACCGAGCCAGGCGCTAAGCCGAGTGGGCGCCCCGTGCTCCGACGGGCTGCTTGCCGTGCTGAGCCCTCCGTGGCTCGCACCGACCCCCTATTGATCCGGTTATTCTAACGTCTCGCACGCATCTAGGCGTGTGGCACGGGCAGCGTGGCTGAGACACCAACGCAGGTCCCTGTGCCCTTGCCTCAGCTGACTGCAGCTGCGCCCCTCTCCCCCAGCACAGCCACGCATCCGCACCGTTCCCACTGCCAGCGAACCCACCTCCAGCCTTCCGCTTGCGGGGCAGCCCGCTCTAAACCTTGCCAAACGTGGAACTTCCTAAGGACGGTGCAAAATTAACCACAGGCGTCGGACTCTTAAAGTTGAACCAAATAAAACACTTGGGAGTCCTGAACCAAAACCCGCCGGGGTTAGACTGGTTCCAGCCAAAAGCGTCGGTTAGTGCGGGGGGCACCAGGGAATGCCGCCGCAGGGAGGGAGGCGGCAGTGGCAAATGCAGGCTGTTACAGCTCCATCCACCTTTACACGTCCCGGTACCTCCAGGTCTCCCGACAACGTTCTCGGCTGGCAGCCCGGGCGACGGAGGGTGCCTCAGCTTGCTGCGCGGTGAGGAGAGAGGGAAGCAAGGGCTCCCTTGCCGTTCCGCCGCCCTCCCCGGCCGCTCCCTCGGGACAGCTCTTCTGCGCGCGTTTGCCCACAGGGAAGTTCATCGAGACCACTAAGGCATTCCCCACAGCCCAGTTCATGTCTGCGCCCACCGCCCGTCCGCAGGGGACGGTAACTTTGGAAATACTCCCCTGTAGGCTCATTCCGCTCTCTATAATACAAGTGTTCTTTGCAGCGTATTTTAAAGGCGTACACGCAAAAACCAAGAGCTCTGCTTTGCCCTTGTTAATTAAGGCACAAGTTAACAGCATCATCAACACCGTTCCTTCTCCGCAGCCCAAGCACAGCTACAACACCAAAGCTTTGGCCGTGGTGGCGGTGATCCCTTGTGAAATGGCATTTCTTGCCCATAAGGCTGCTGCCTAAACACAAGCCACATATTTATTTCCGCTGCCATCCACCTATCTGTCCAGTTATCTTCTTTTGTTTCGTATGTTTAATTTTAAACCTAATGTCAAAACTCTGAGTATAAAATGAAATACATTTTGTTTAAAATACTCTGGGCAATTTTTATAGAACATCCTTTTGAAAAAAAAAAAAAAGTGCAGAGATCAATTTTTTTAAGTCCATCCCGCAGGCACCATCATTTAATTATGAGTGAGACATAAATTATGCATTTACACATTGTTGCATTTTCTATAAAATGGTGTGGAGATTTTTTTTTGTAGTTTTTGGAACTCTCTCTTTCTTCCTGGGGGCACTTTGGAGGAAAAAAAACCTGCTGCAGGCTATACATTGATGAAAAAATTAGCATTTATCAGTATAACACCATTATGAGACCAGCATGGCACTAACATACACAAAATCTAAATCTATTTTTCTGCTTAGACTTAGGAAAACCTGAAAGACTGTGATCTCACCAGGCAGAAAATGTCTCCTTGCAGTATAAGCACTGAAGGTAATTGGGCAGAAGCAAATAATTTGCATATAATTGAACAAGAAATAATAAAAAAAAAACACCCCAGCAAGTAGATGAGCCAGCACCGAAAGGCCATTACCTGCACTGAATTCAACCGGCAGTATCCGTTCAAAGGAAACCTAATAACGTGGGTAGGGTCCTGGTTCCAGCCTGCATTTACGGAGTTGCACATGACGTCCCCGGTCTCCGGGAAGATCTCTTCTATTAAAGCTTTCTCCCCGCTCAGTGCAATTCTTTCCCCCAGATCTGGAGTCACTCTTACGACCAAGCAGTCACAAGGCTGGAAATGTTTCCTTTGTTCTTTCTCTTGTTTCCATCGCTCAAGTTCCTTAATCATTGGCTGCAGCTGGTAATACTTTGCTTCTTCATATAAAAGATTAAAGTCCTGGGAAAAAAAAAAAAAGAGAGGGAGAGAGAGAAACTAGAAATGCTTATAGTTCTCTTTTAAAAATGAGTATTGTTCCTGTTTGACCTACTTAGGCTTATGTATTGTCAGCAAGAGTGCAAGGGCAACAGGTATCCACATACTTTGTCTTCGTCTTACACCTACACAGAAAACCACACCGTGTTAGTGTTGAATCTATTTGAGCTGACCGTGACGTTCCCATTGCACTGAATTATTCTTTCATTTATTATCCCACAAGCCCAATGCCAGAAGGCTTTACTTTTGGATTAAGAAATCACAATAACTGGTTGCAATAAGCAAAGCCCGCTGATGTAAGAGAAGACGTCCTGAGCCCTAATCTTCACTCTTGGCCTCAGATACTCGCTTCTGATCTCACAACAGCAGATCTCGGGCTTCGCTGGCACCTCTCGCACACATGTTACGAGACGGAGATGTCAGTTCAGCTTCACTTCTCACCTGTCTTTGCTGACTCTGAAATTCAGCTGCAGCAGCTCAGCTGCTCCCTGCGTTTCATGATTATTCATGTATTTAAAGTGTACTTTGGAGCCCGGTAAATTACATGGAGGTAGCGACCATCCCGCTGGCTGGGAGCTCAGATGTGCACTCCAACTTAAAAGAAACAGTTCTTGCCAGCCACTTGTCCATCACCTCACTTGAGCTTTGGGCAACTGAAATTCCCAATTTGATCCGACTCCCAGTTCATTGATTGAGATGTCTTCTGCACATCCTCATTAATAACTTTTCATCAGATTTCCAACAGATCTTCCCACCTCAGCTTCAATGCGTGGGAGTATGTTGAGGCAAAGGGTGTCAGCAGCCCCTCAGAGCGAGCCAAGAGAGGGGGAAGCACCAGGGACGGTTTGCTTCCACCAGCCCCACCACCTCCTTCAGCCTCCTGAAGGGAAGAGGAGCAACGAGAGCACAGCACCAGCTCCTCCTTCCAAAGACCTGCCGTTTGTTTTCCTGGCTCTTACGCCTGTTTGCAGATGGAAACGCTGCACCGCAGGTACGCTACGTGACTTTTGTGGAGTGTGCTGTAGGTCAACACCTGGACATAAAGGCCAGTTCTCCACCACTGCAATGAAACGAAATGAAAAATCACGAGAGTGAAATGACTGGAATCGTCTAATCTGGAAAGAAGGGCATGACAAGAACTAATCAAGAAATGGGCACCAAAATTACATGAAAAATAACAGCAGTGCTGCTGCTGCTCCAGGACTGAGGGAAGAGGGGGAATCAAAGGCCAATGAACATGCAGCACAAAAACGCACAACTCTTCATGGCGGCTTGGAATTAACCTGTAAAATCTGCTGCTGCAGGACATTACTGAACAAAAGCAGTTAGCTGTGCTCAAATTTGGCACCACAGACCCACCGCCACCGGCCAGGTGCTCCTTCACCTCAGGGCTGCCTGCAGCCTGGAGACACGTGAATATTCACAGTGACACCGCAAGGTTATCACCTCACAAAAGGGACATCCGATCCTTTACATGTCTTTGATGTCTGTTAAGGCTGGGACAATATGCGCACCACTAAGGGAGGAAGAAAGGACCACAGAAAGAGAGAAAAGAGTGCTAAGAGCAAGTGGGAAGAAATGAGGGCAACAAACACACTCACTGGAAGGAGACGAAGACGAAAACCAACAGAAGATTAGAGAAGAAGCTGTGTCCCCTGATGGGTTTTTTCCCCCCTCCCCAAAATCAGCGCTCTGCTGAACCATTACTGCTTTTTCCTGTCCACCGGCAAAGCTCCCTGGTTACTGAGCACGGGATTGGTTTAAACCTATGGGGATTAGTGGCCTGAATTAAAAACCAACCCCTGCCCCAAACTTTCTGCAATCATCTTCCTCGTGTGGTACACTGAAGCAACACTTCACTACACAACTAAGTGTACCACTTAACTGCGGTCTTACAGAGGTGTGCGCAGGGGAATATCAAACATTCACTGGGCACCTACTGGTCCCACGTGTCTCTTTTTGGAGCAGAGGAAAACATGCAGTGCTAAGGAAAAATGTAGTGTAACGCTGCAGAGTGAACAGGAGCATCCAGCGCTTACTGAAGGCGATGGAAAGTCTCACGCTGTTTTCAACAGGTCCTGAGAAAACAGTTTTAGAATATCTGTGTTCCTGGTTGCTATAAAATAACATATTATTTGTAAGGTCAATCAACTGAGTATGTGCTAAGAAAACTCAACAGTAAAAGCCAGAAGAGATGGTACAGCCGTATAAAAACCAGTCCTTCATTCTGGAAGCAGAGAGGTACAGTGCTCCTGAAGCTGGATGCAAAGCCCATCACATTCATGAGAGTCTCTTTGACTAACTTCGCTGGGCTTTGGATGAGGCTGATGGTACCCTGAATCACGGGAGTTCAATGGTCCAGCACCTCCGGGCCAAAACAGTAACGTCATAAAGCAAACAAAACNCCCCCCCTCTTCCCCCCCCACCCCCCCCCGCCCCCCCCCCCTCCCCCCCCCCCCCCCCCCCGCCAGTTATCAGCCCTCTGCGTCCATGCAACTCTTCAGTGACTCCAGGTAACCATCATTTGTCCTAAATAAACAAGATACATTATACTGCTGATACCATTTTGTGATAAGACAACCAGTTTTCAGATGGAACAGCTCTTCCACTACTGTTCCCAGAACGATACGGCCATGCTTCAGATGGCCGTGTGAAACCAGAGCTGTACTGGAGCATCACGCGCGCAGGGGGATGCACCCAGTCGTAAACTGCCTGGGTCACGCCAACGTGCCTGGGTTAGTTTTTAAAATAAGACTCTCGTCTCTGTGTCCATTCCACATTTGGGTTGATCACGAATATGCTGGAAAGGGTTTTGCACCTGGAGGAAGGGGTTTGTAACAGAAGTGGGGAATCTGAGGTGTTCTGGTGCAAAGAGGCAACACGCACGTGCGGCGTTAGGGAGTCCGGGCACCTGCCTCTTAACAGGCAGCGGCGATTAAGGGAATTTTTTACGCTGTAACAAGTAGAGAGGATAAAAAAGCATCTTCTGCTAGGAACAGCAAGCGAAAATTCACAGCTGTCCACCAGTGACAGTGCTGGGAAGGGACACGTTCCGTGACTCCGTGCACCGCAGGCTGCCCCAGCCCAGCCACCCCACCACCCGCCCTGCCCCGGCTCCTGCGCGAGAAATACGGCGCTGCTGCACTGAGGGACTTGGGCACTGCTACGGAATTTCACAATGTGTTTAGGGAGGGAAGAGAATTTTGCAAGACCAGGAACGCTCACGGCGCGGGGGTCCAATTCGCTACAGCCTGTGCTTGGGCAGGGCGATGGCCCCGACACACCGCCAAGTACACAACCTTCGCGTTCAGGTGTTATACACTGTTCGGAGTGCATAACTCACACAGCCCACTGTGCGGCTGTGACCCGGTGGGAAGCGATGCCCAGCTCTGGGTTGTCTACACAGGATGCCCAGGTAATACTGACATAGGTATTCCCACCCTTGCGCTGTAGGTATAAAAATCCTACCCTGCTGATCTGCAGAAGTTTAACGTGAAACGTCAAGTAGAAGAATTTGACTCACGAGGGCCCTCACCAGGGAGGCGCAACGGCAGCTGCAAGAGAACATTTCCATGCTGCTCAATTTGGGTCAGTTACCACAGACAGATGCAGATACAACTCTTCCCAGACCTATCCAGAAGAGGCACATGGCACTGGAACGGGCACAGGAGTGGCACCGGGGCGTTAACTGCCGAGCGCAGTGGCAAAGTGCACACTGCTGCGTTGGAACAGTCCCCGAGCAGCCTGGTACGGCCGCTGTCCCAGGCGTACGCTGAGAAACGCATACAGAGACTGCTCCCTCTCCAAAAGGGAGACTGAAAGGGGGCACGGACAGTCCAGCCTGATTTTTCTGTAAAGCAGCACAAAAAAAGCCTTCGTGAGCTACCATGAGCCCTCAACTTCTTGTAGCTGCTGTAGGAACTGGTGGGGAAGTTGTGTCAGGTCACCTGGAACAGGGAGTAGGTAGCCAGCTGGGACGCACGCAGCCTTTCTCCATCCACATCTTCTGGACGACGTTTAGATCTCATGGGAAGGCTAAAAATCTTTCAAAGATGCAGCTTTTGGCCTTTCACAAAATAATTTTCTGCTCATGACTTGGTAGAAAAGCTTTTCTTGTGGTGGATTTCATGTTGGCCAAGTTCTGCAGTCACCTCAGACAAGGGTGACATCTTCCTGGGGAGGAGACGGCGAGTGTGACCGCAAGGCCAGCTGTGCCGCTGTTTCGACCTCAGTGCCAGCGGGTCAGTGCCAGAGCCGCTGACTACAGACAGAGACAGCCAGCAGAAACCCTGAAACCGTGTCTCCCGTGAACCTGATGCTGTTCCCTCAGCACTACAGAGGTCCGTTGTTGTTGTTGTACCTAACGCTGACTCCTGAACAGGCTGAAATGGCTCTGTCTGCCCATTTTTCACTCGTTACTGTTTACATGAAACAACAAACTGTCATCCTGACTCAATGTTTCTTTTATATTTTAGTGCTGTGACGATCTGACACATGGCTATGAGAGAAAGTTGCTCACTTCTAGGACAACTGCGCTGTTTGCTAAAGCCAGTTCGAAAGCACTTAAAATTAGATGCACTGATTTTAAAACGATATTAATAAATTAGCGCCGCCAGCCTTGCGGTTCCAGCGCTACAGGTGACCTCTATAATCCATACAGAACTCAGATGTCCTGTGCACTTGTGCTCCTCCCCTCCTTAAGATGGAGAAACAATACACACATTGCCTATGTCTAGTTTTCTTTGAAGATCTCTATGCAGGGAGCGAGTCTCAAATAAGTAGGTACAACAGGTCCTGGTCTTGCATGAAGTTTGGTACTGGCAGTGAAGGGGACAGATGCTGATCACAGCTGTCCTGGGGAAACACCTCTGACGGCAGCAAGGGATCACGGCAGAGAATATTTGGGCTGCAGAGGAGGGGCAGCGCCTGTGCCAGCCATCCCCCGACCCCGCAGCGTGGCAGACGGGGGTGCTGGCTCCACGTTCTGCTCCAGGACGTTTGTTGCTCGAGGTGTCGCGGTCCCCCAGACGGGACTGCACCGGTGCAAGGGAGAGGGAGCGTAAGCAGCGCCGAGCTGCTCGCCATCACCTCGCTCAGCACGGGCTGCCTGCGAAGGAGAACCGAGCCAAACTACTCATGGTAATTTCTCAGCGTACTTCATGTGGCTTAAACTCCCCCAAACCCAGGAAAATTATATGAACTATTAGAGTGTTGCTTTCAGCGAGGAGACCTGTCAGATACTAAACACTTTCAAGTTCTGGCTTATTAGTTGTTGGAAGTGTAATTAAAATTCACTGTAAACACACCAGTCAGACCTGATAATAAAGAATCACTAGTCTAGGAACACATACCCCACTTTCTCTGCATTTCAGTGTTAACTCAGTCTGAAAACAACACTTAAATAGCAAACACAATAACGCTGGTGCGGTACTAACATTCCAAACTTTCCAAAATAACCATCTGAGCAGCAATTCAAGTTGAAAAGCAACTTGGCTAAACCTTGAGGCTAATAAACTGCTTGATTAAATTAAGGGGTAAAACCTAATAAATATTCAAAACACTTGATAATGCTTTGTTTGACATAAAGAACATTTAATGCAAGTCTCACTGGAAAACCTGTCAGGTTTTATACCTTAAATAGAGTTTTGCATTTAGAAACACCGAGTGATTCCATTTGCTGCCTTTGATTATTGTCTTCTGTCACTTTAATCATGCTGGTAAAATTACACGATTTCTGTGAAGTCAAATCCGTTTACAATGCAGTTTTAATATAGCTTTGCAGCGCATTCTTCTATGCATTTTTATTTAGTTACTCCCTACCTAGCAATACTTTGCTTTGTTCTTGAGCCCTCATTAGCCTGGGGTTTGCTCTAAAGCTCTCCCAGGGAGGAACTAAATAAAATACAGTTAACCCTATGCAAAGAGATGGTCTGGAACAACGGACTGAGCCCGGGCACCGCGCCGGCTCTCCCGAGTCTCTCCCAGCCCTGACAGCGGCTCGCTGCGCAGACAAGTCCTTGGCATCCACCGGCACTCTCACCTCCAGGCTCTTACCAAATCCTGCTCGTTTTGTTTCACAGCACCTCTGAAATCTGGATGCCAGTCGAGGCCATGATCAGCTCGACCTTCATCTCTCCTACCCATGCTTCTCACACCTTCTTGTCCCACCGGATTGTCCAAAACACTGCTGCTAAAGCATCGCTCTGGCATTTCACCTGGACTGCTGCTCCATCCACCCCCTTTCAGTCCACAGAACTGCTCTGGTCTTTAGCGTCATACGGAAAAACTTCACTGTGAGGGTGGCAGAGCACTGGCACAGGCTGCCCAGCGAGGCTGTGGAGTCTCCTTCTCTGGAGACACTCAAAACGCGCCTGGTTTAGGGGAACCCAACCTGCTCTGGGTGAGCCTGCTCTGGCAGGGGGTTGGACAGCTCATCTCCGAAGGTCCCTTCCAACCCCCGCCACTCTGTGATGCACTCCTGCCTGTGCGTTTTCTCTCATTTCTCTGGAAAAAGCTTTTCTCACATCCACCCCTTAATGTGCTGGTCTCGCCCTGCTTCACGGCACCCCAACGCGCAGGCCGGCCTCCCCGACCTGCCCGCCGCTCCCCACAAAGACCGGTGCCCAGGTCAGCCCTTCTGGGCTGCACCTCCAAAACCGCCCGTAAATGCCAAAACTTCTCCCCGCCTTGGGACTAGACGTGCACTCCCACTGCGCAGCGCGTCTGCTCAGCACGAACTGCAAAGACTCCCGTGCCGAGGTCACGTACGATTATTCCTGTAACTTTGCCAAGAATGGCTGCAGAGCGCTTTGCAGCATGAGGATCAGCTGTGCTCCAGAGCTAAAGCCGTCACAGCAACCACAAATCTGGACCGACTCGCTACCGACTGGCCAAATTACCGTGCCTACCAAGTCCACCACGCAAAGCAAAATCATACTGCACGGCACGGGAACTTTCCTCTCCACGCTCCAACGCTCCACGTCCTCTAACTCTGAGCAGATCCCCGTTGCCATCCCAATTTATTCATCATTTCATCTTGGAGTCAGTGCTTTTGTTGAATCTTGTCATCTACAGTTTGGACACTTTTGTCTTCTAATTTTCATACATAAGGATGACAATGTTGCAAGTTTCGTAAGTGCAAAGCCAAATAAACAAGGCTAGGAGGAGAGCGTTTAAACAATCAGGATTTGCAAAGCAACAACCAGCACCATTATTTCATAGAAAACACGTATTGCTCCTTAAAAAGCCCTCAGTAAATTCCATCTCCCAAGAATACTCCGACATTCCTAAACTGTGTAAAAGATTACTTCCTGAAATCACAGTATCTGCATCGGTTGTATCTAAAACAAATCCTCACGGGCTTGTTTAAGGGTCTTTCTATTTTACACCAACCAGAAAAAAATTTATACAATTTAAGTCCTCTAAGTATCAAATTTAAAACATTTCTTTCAGATTCTGAGCATTAAACCCTGGTAAGTGCTAAATGCTGATGTTGCTTCTTAATTGTTGTTATACCCTGATAAATAAGCTAAAACTGTGAGAAAATACAATTAGTTTAGAAAAACTGATTTAGCCGTAAGCTTCATCGCTTAACTTTTTATGGTATCCATGACAACCATTGGTCCGTTTATTAAATAATAGCATCCCTGGTGTAATACACAAGTACTAAAAAACCTAACAATATACAGCAACATTTAGTTAAGTGTGTTTAGGCCACGCACACAAACCGACCTGCACCAAAACAAGTGACAGAATGGGAGGAAAAAACAGATTGCAGACTATAGCTTTCCTTACCTTAAAGTCATCTGGGAGCAGTAGCTTAGATGTCCTTAGGAAGCTTAATATATATCTGAAAATTTCACCATCTCGATCAATGAAATAATGTTGTTTTAAACTGTCCAAGACAATAGGCTCTGTGCCATTGAACAGACGACTTATTCTGAAAAAAGAAAAGAAAAAGAAATGGGCAAAAGAGGCAAAATCTCATTACCCCCTCAGGGCTTAAGAACATCCAGCCGATTTAGGTGCATCAATTTAACGTGCATAAGGTAACGCAGTATCTTAATTTGGTGGCAAACAAGTGCACAAGGATAGATGCCTTTGACACATGTGTGCACCCGCACGACACGCATGCGCGCACACAGGCACGCACACCAGCAGTGACAGAATTAGGCCCATGACCGACACGGGAAGTACCTACAAAACGCTCACCCCGCAGCCAGCAGAGTAGTTTTGGTGAGAACATGCATCACCGGCTCCGTTACCTGTCCCTGTCCGCCCTGTCCTGCTAACAGAGAACCCAACGGTTACGTGGAGGTGGGTTCCCAGCCGTGAGCTTTTCCTCCAGCTTGGCTGTCGTGCTGCTCAAACGCCATCAAAGCCTTTCTGTGCTAGAGGAGCGGCTGCCCACAGGTCCAGATGAGCCGCACGGACCTGTCAGTGCTGGGTACACAGGAAACCAACGCTGAATGTTTCAGCAAACCAGCAACCGAAGGCCCGTGCAGCACCTGCAGCGCTGCCTGCGGGACCACCGTCCCACCACCAGTAGTCCTGGGGATCAGAGTCTGGCAGAAGAAAGCAACATGGCAAATCTTTCGTGAGCAAAGAAAAGGAAGGGAGACCTATGAGGGCGGGGGACCAGCTGGTTACCGGACCGAAAGACCACGTCAGCCACATCACTGCAGCTGTCTCCACATTCCGAGGAGCACGCTCTGCAGAGGGCAAAGCAGGCATCTGCCTGGCTGCTGTTCCTCCCGCCTCTCCCCTCCGAACGCCTGGCTTCTCTCACAACGCTTTGTCTTCCCATGAGAAATAACCCAGCTGAATATATGTTCTTGAAAGGAAAATCGCAGGAGACAGACAGCAAGGACCTATTAAGTAATTGAGTCCATCTCTCTGACAGTGCAGCATTGTTCCCAACTGCAGTGTGTCTCGTGTTTCAAAGTTGAGTCTTAAATAACCCTGCCAGTGAGGACTCCTCCATTTCCCAGAGAGCCTACCCCACAGCCCGCTGGATTTCACTGCCGAGCCGTCCCTTCGACTCGGCTCTGCGTCTCCCCGGTGTCCCTCCCTGTGACCAGGGCAGGGCTTTCTCCTGCCGCGGACAACGAGCTCCCCAAACCCTGCCTGGCGAATGCCACAGCCGCAGCCTCGCTGCCTCCCTCCTTCCAGCATCAGCCTCACACTCCACGCTTTCCAGCCCGGCAGCAAGGGCCGCGGACGCACGAGACCACAGCCTGGCTGGGGAAGGCGCTGGAAGGGGCAGGATGGCTCCGCGCAGGCGCCGGTGCTGCCGGCTGTGCCCCGTGCCGCCGGCTGTGCCCCGTGCCGCCTGCCTGGGGTTGCGGGTTCAGGCAACGCGGGGAGATGCGCTCTCCACAGCTGCACCTTGGCCTGATCTTCTAACTTGCTAATTTAGTTGCAAATTTAATTAACGTGCCGTTTATTTCCAAATTAACTGCGGAGATATTAAATGAAAGTGGACTTAGCAAGCCCCCACTGAATTCAGCTAAAACCCCTTCTACCCTCTTAAGCAAGCTCCAGGTTTTCCTGCCCGCTCTCATGCCCGTGTCAGCATTCAGCCACTCGGAGTGACTTACGAGAATAACCAAATGCTCCCCTAAACCCCAATTATTATATGTTTACTGTTTTTCTTCAACCTCTAGCTTTTCAATGGTATCAGAAAACACCATCCAATTCATGCTGCAACATTTAATTTCTATAATCCCAAGGTTCGGCAAGCCTCCAGTAATTCATTATTTTCTTTTTCGTTGTTATTTCAGGGGTATTTGCCTGAGACGGTTAAATATGTTGCTTCGTACCATGTTAAATTTTATTCCAGGAACCAGACAGTTAATTTATTTCTTTAGACATGCACAGGAGCCAGTGTGCTGTGCCGGGATAGACCGAAAGCAGAGGAAGCACTGAAAGAGCAGCTTAAGGTCCAGGATGGTACATTTATTGAGTAAACGTATGTGGCTTCAAAGTTCTGAGATCTTCCACCAAAAGACGCTGGGCTGCGGCGTAAACCTCCGCCCCTTTGCTGCCCTTTCTGTGCGAAGCCTGCAGAAGGAAGGCGACGGCTGCTGTTGGGCTCCGCCGCCCGTATGGGGAAGGTTTGCCAACGACGACAGGGCGCAGGGAAGACAGGGTACAACATTTTAATGGGCTGCTCTTTAATGTCGTGAAGCATTTTTTTGGTAATGAAAACAAAACATGAATTTTGAGGCCTTTGTGGAGTGCCCTGAGCTGTATTTCTTCACCAGCGGAATTACTGCTGGGGAAAGAAACTTGCAGAGTGTTGAAAGACTTAACTGCCACCCCAAAAACAGAGTGATGAATAGTTTAAGGATTTATTTGACGTTTTAGGGGGCTGCTATGTTCCAAGAACCAACTTCACTGCAGCATGTTGTAACGCTGCGTGAGGAAAGTGTTCCTGCTTCTCCCTTCTCGCTGCTATAAACCATACCTGTAGAAAGTCCACCAGAAAATGGAACGCCGTGAAAGCACAAAGTGAACTCAAATGGCAGCTTCCAAAGGAAAATTCGCCAGACGGGGTTACTTGTCATGTGTGAAGCCATGGAAAAGGGCACAGCGACTGGGGGCAGCTTCACAAGCCCCACTGGGACCCGATGTGCTCAGTGGGTGGGCCTCGGGTGGCCAGAACGAAATGCTGTGTGCAAAAGCACAGAAGCAAAATGCGTAGAGGCTGTCAGAGAGCCGTCAAGTCAGCAAGTTCCAGGGGATGGAAATGGTTTTGCACTGTGCGAACTTGTTGATGTTCAATCAGAAATTGGGTCCCAGTCCGGCTGGCGGCCTCAGGAAGCTGCTCCCTCCAGCGCTCCGCCGTGGGATGTGAGTTAAAGTCGTGGGGAATCACTGCAGCTCTCGGATTGGGCAGCAGTCACCCCCAAAACGGTGGTTTTTAAGAGTGGTCATGGTGCCTGGTACTGTACTGGTGGACAAGTCGGGCAATGGCATTTTCAGGAGGCACTTGCTTATGGCATGCGGGAATGGTGCTTCCAGAGATGTTTGTGAAGAGGTGGAAGGCACCAAAACAGCGACAAGGCAAAAAGAGCCACATTTGGATCCTACAGTGATGGGTGAGTCTGAGCAGTGAATGCTTCTTCATTGTTCCCACCTTATGCAAGAGATGCTTCACTTTCTAATTTAAAAACACTCTTGAAATTTCTGTCCAAGATTTAATTTCCACGCAGGGAGCAGACCAAGCCCGGATCACTCCAAGCCGCTGCAAGCCTGAGGATGGCCAGCTTGCCTTTCTGCTGCCTCCACCTCTCTGCCCAGGTCCCGCGATGCTGACACCATCTTCCCAGCACACGGCTCTTCCCAGCCGGCCGTTTCTCCTCCTCCATTGTTCCTGCCCTCCCGGCAATGGGCTCTCCCCCAACGCCCGGCCACCGGTCTGCGGTGCTGCCCACCCCGACCCTCACAGGGGTCCTGCTCCCGGCTACCGCTGCGCCATGTCCCTATGGAACAGAGCCACAATGGGGCTGGCGTCAGGCCTCCAGCTGAGCGGGTCTCGCCGGCACCTCCAGCCCCGGCTGGATGCTCTTCCCCAGCTCCTCCCAACACCCAGAACACAACCTGTTGATCCTATTTCTACAATTTCTTTGTGCTTCTGTTGTTTCTGCTAAAGGCTTTTACATTTTCAATAATGTTTCGCCAAAACGCCAAGGGGCGAGTTTCTAGCTTTGTACTGATTTTACTATGATATTAAGATCTCCTTTTATTAGATTAAAAACAAACAACACAGCCAGCCAACCCACAAGGACAAGAGCGCCAGCAAATTCTTTTCTTAGTTTCTTGGGCAGGGGAGGAAGCCGCGTGCTGCGTGCAAGTACCTACAGACGGCTGCTGATACCCACCCCCCTCCCTAACACTTGCAACCAATTTTCCACCACGCAAGGTCCCTGCGGTGCCTGTCGAGACGGCAG
Organism: Ibidorhyncha struthersii; assembly: GCA_013398815.1. Taxonomy (NCBI): domain Eukaryota; kingdom Metazoa; phylum Chordata; class Aves; order Charadriiformes; family Charadriidae; genus Ibidorhyncha; species Ibidorhyncha struthersii. The sequence goes on along the minus strand of VZSZ01001648.1, from coordinate 22,452 downwards.
CACGGGGGCAGCCTGCCGGTGGTGACTCCGACCCCCAACCTCGCGGCACACCATCACTGCTTTCACAAACTCACCCAACTCCATCTTAGAAACGGCCAGAGCTTTTCGCACCCCAGCTCCCGCTGCAGCACCCTCGGTCTTCCCGAGATCACCGCAGAGCCCAGCCACGGCTCCACACATCACACCCCATCACTGCGGGGTTTAACGGCACTTTGGGAGAGGAGAGTTTTTGGGGTGGGGGTTTGCCCCCTTTGAAGCAGTTTAGCTGTTTTCTTGACAGCTCTCTTTTTGAATGGGAAACTGAAGTTCTTTCTTAATAAATCTGGTTCCAGAGGCTTTAAGAGGAGCACCCAGTACGGTGGGTGGGACCTGTGGGACAACCAGCAGCTGGGGTCGCGGCAAGCACCAGCAGAGCCCCCCGCTCCCAAGCCCCACCACCAGGGGGGCTGCTGCGGTCCCGTCCCCCCTGCGTGCCCGCCCAGCCAGCGCAGCGACAGCGCGCAAGTGAAACTCTATCACAACATCGCACTAAAAGTATTAATTTAAGTAATTAGATGATTAATATTTAACTGTTCAGCGATATTTTTGTCATTCATAATTTAGCTGTTTACAGTTATTAAAAATTGATTCTGTAGACACATTTTCTGCCCAATGTCAAATCAGCAGGGAGCGCACATTTCAGCAAGCTGTCATTAAAACGTGTCTCTTTCCTCATTTTATGGGAGGAGAGGGGAAGAAGAGAGCAATGCCTGTCCGCGAGTCCCGCAAGCACGCGGGTCTGTGCTCCATCCACCCGGTGCCCTCGGCTGTACCTGCCGCTCCTCCGTGCACCCTCTGGCCCCACTCGGCGCAGCTGCGCAGCGAAGCCCACGCGAGCTCTGCAGCTTGCCCTGTGCTTTACGCGGCGGCCGGCAGTTGTGCTGGGCTGTCGGGCCTCGCCATGGAGCTGGAGGAGAAGGCGGCGGTTGTGGGAAACGCCACGGAGAGGAGGAAGAGGGTTGTTTAGAGCCGGGACACTGGGCATGACCTCAAACCGCCCTGCGGGACATGTTAGCAAAGCATCGCAGGTGTACGAGCAGAGTCCGTCCTTGCTGCCGAGCACAAACAGTGCTGCTTATCTCTTAAATATTTGCTCAAGGTGGGTAGCATAGATACTGTTATCTGCTTGGAAAAGAAAAAAATGCTGTGAACTGAAGCAGAGGTGCTTGAGAGACCGGAGCGCCTCACACTGTGCCTGGCACCGCTGCCCGCATGGCTGTGACTGCTACACGTCGGGTACTCGTCCCCGAGCACACGAAGGTAACTGCTGGGGAAGGACGGCGGGAAGCCGCTGGAGCAGCAGCACCCTACCCAACCTGGCTACGTCCCAGCCACAGCGGCAGCGGCTGGGGCCGGCATCTTTGCAGTACCGGTTTTCATATTTCCCTTATTCTTACTGTAAAACTGATGGGGTTTGTGCACAAGTTCCCGGCAAAGCAAACCGTAACGCATAAAGCACCTGCGGACGCTTTCCCCGGGGGAGGTACGGTAAAACCCCCGACTCATCCGAAAAGCAGGCAGAGCTGGCCAGAGGCGGACAGGGATAACCCAGCTGAGCAGCAAATGGGCGTCTTCTGACTTCTGGCCCGACGGTAGTTACGAGGGAGAGACGTGAAAACGTTGTCTCTGCCAGGACACATGCTCCCTCATGCCCTGCACAGCGAGGAACGTGGCTAAAGGTTGCGTCGGGCTGCAGCAGGTTTTCTGATCTGCCTCAATTTATAACTTCAGCTATAATTAGCATTAAAGTCCATAAACAAAAGTCTGTTGCATGGTTATACCGTACCTTCACACCCTGTTAGCTGTCGGGTGATTTTAAGCCCTTTTCCCATTACGGGAGAACGGCGCTAAGGAGAGTCACCGGCTCCAGCGCGGGCCTGAGCACACCCAGCCCGGCTGCGGGACGGTGCAGAAACACCGCGGGCTTCGCCCTTACGGTTTCCATTCTATCCAAAGATAACATCTTGACCACCTCGGACTGCTTCAGGCATACACTTGGCTTGGAGGGTGTTCGAGCCAGGGAGAATTTTGTTGTAAGCATCTTTTAAATCTTTTATTTGTACAGTGATGGGGAAAAGTGCATGTGGGGGAGAGTCTGAGTCCAAAATTGGGGGTATAAACTGCTCCTCTGCAAACCATGAAGGCCACGCAGCCACGCGCGCTTTGGGAGCCGGTTCATGCGCCCGAAGACACAGTGAGGTGCCCCAGAAGGGGTTTCTGGCATAAGTAAGCCCGAGTCAGGTACCTCCCAGCCCCAAGTGGCATGCAGGCATGAAGCCCGCAGCGTTCGGCAGGTCCCGCTCCGCGCGTGCTCAAGCCACCCCGACCACCAACTCCTTCTCCCACCGCTCCCACGAGACCAGGGTGAGCACCCGCGTTTCAGCAGGGCAGCCTCGGACACCAGTGTCCTGTGGGCACTGCCTGGCCCCACAGAGGCACCGCTCAGCCCCGGACCCTTCAATGCTGACGGCACAAGTGAGCGACCGCAGACAGTCAAGGACAAAACTGACCCTTGAGAACCAAATGGAGATACTGAAGCCCATCACCCCAAACCCCCTCTCTCAATTTTTAACACGCAAAGAGCATCAAGTAGTACGGTCTGATCTCAGCGGAGGGACAGAGGAGGTAACTTACAAGGTAACAGGTTTATCCATCTCTGATTCCTATAACCTCCTGCTCCAGCCTTCCAACGCTGATCCTGGAATGCTACAGGAGTTTTTTGAGCCATATGCTCACTTTGCAGTGCTTTTGAAGGATATTACACTCATTAACTATTAAGCACCTGAAGGAACTGCAGGATCTATTACCTAAATTTAATACTTCATATTTTGCTGTTCAGGCTAGAATATCTATTTTTGCAATAGATCAGAGCTAGTCTATACAGTATCAACATGTATTTTTAAAAGTCAATAATCCGTAAAGAACATTATCATCTACCATGCAGAATCATTCTTAGGAAGTTCTGCAAGGATTCTTTTTTCTTCTTTTTATACCATCACTAAAACGCAAAATCGGGTATGTAACAGATTTTGTAGCTACAACAAAGGCATGGACAATCATGGTTTTGGTTCTCTGTTACTGTCAATTAAAGTCCACTGAAGCAACAGGTAATAAAATACACTGCAATGGAAATTACCTATTATTTTTATTTTTGAAATATCACAAAACATTCATGGTAAGAATAAGAGATCCAACAGCTCTTTCTCTTCCGCCTGTGGCTAACAGCCTCTCCCCACACTAAAGACACTTTGGCAGGTGACTGATACATAATTTCACGGAAACATAGAAGTGTTTTTAGATTTTGATACGTGACACTTACTTTTCAATTTGTAGAGACAGTATTGACTATCCATAAATTAGCAGTTACAACAAGAAATTGGCAACACTAATCCCAGGCAGAGAAGCAAGTGTCTTTTCCTGCATTAAAAAACTCTCTTGGTAGTCAAGAGCCCCCCTGGTCCTGCGTCCGTGTGGCCAAGCATCCCATCACGTCTTGAGGGAGGAGGAGTGGTCAAACACTTACAAGCAGACCAGCGACTATGGGAGTTGAGGCTCCCGTGAGCTTTCCTCTCTGGGCTTTTCATTCCCACCAGGTTTACAAGGGTATTAACCCTAAGCCCTTCACCTCATTGGGATACTGGGATTAGGCCCATCGCGCCACTCATTCCAAATTTATCAGCAGCGCGTTTGCTCCCCGGGGCCCTGCTTCTGCCACCCATCCCCCAGGCAGTCGACAGCTCGGGAGCAAAGCGCTGCTTAGCCATGAATAACGGGCAGCAGAATCCAGCCCTCCGTCAGGCTAATGATTTTATTTTGCCTTATTGAAGTAGCATTTGTATATTTTAGTGTGTTATTTTAACAGCTATAAAAAGACTTCACTAAACAAACAGTTTCTAGTATGTTAATTGCTGTATTACGAATCCTTTCATTGCATTCGGCGTATAACCACATTTATAGCAGAAGTAGACACATACAGAGAGAGCTGCATTCATTCGCTACACACATCAGCATCCCACCACATTTATTTAAGTCGTCAGTCACTAAATGCATTTGCTGCACCTAACAAGAAAAAAAAGGCAACTTTCAAACACAGGTGCAATTTGCATTTCTCCATTAGAAGTTCCCTACGTGCCACTGACATGGCTTCTTCACCCTTTGTGGCAGGGACGGTGACAAACAACCTCCCAGTGGTTTTTGGCGCTGAAGCATACCGTTTTGCATTCGTCTGGTCTGGCTGAGCTGCTCTGGAGCACCCGTGACCAGCACAGAGGCCTTGACCGTGGCAGGCGGGCGGATGCGGAGGCTCGACAGCCCAACGGGAGCAGAGAGGCTGCGGTTACAGTAGTTCAAGACGCGCCAGTTCTGCCACCCCTGTTCCTAACAGGCAGCAACTACCCGGGGAGAGCGAGAAGGGCAGAGTCTGGCTGGCTTGCATATTTTTAATAAAAGTAACCGAATAACATTACAATATAATATGAACCCTCAAAACACAGAACCTGTTAGCGGTAGGAGCTAAATATTCTTTCGGTGAAATATGCCAAAAAGTCATACATTGTAGGCAATACCTATCTATTTGGGAATTCCTCTCTTCGTTTTAAACCGTGCACTTACATTTGAAGCTGAAGAAGCACGAGTTAGCTGGATTTCCAATACTATCATTTTTTCCAGTATAAAGTTCGGGTTGCTTTTGCCCTTCTTGCGTCTTTTACTCCATTCTAACTGAACTTTTGTCTCAATAGTTGGTGAAGATTAAAAACGTTAATACATATTTATGTTGCTAAAAGTATCCTATTTTTATTATGCCATTGTTGCTGCTGCTCTGATTTGAGCCCTGCGAGAATTCTTGGCTTTTCATGTTTTCTCAACACAGAATTTACACTAAATATTGGCCATGAAAATCAATGCAGGAACGAAAATCCCTTCATTTAAAACAAACTCCTAAACTAGCATCTTACTTTCCCAAAGCACTCCCCAGCTTCACAAAGGTCCCAATCCTGCAAGAACTGCATTTCAGTTCAAACTCTGTGGGAGCTGCGGGCACTCCGCAGAATTAAGTTGTTAATAGATGAGAAGACGTACAATTCAAATAAAACATTCCTGCCTATACAAGCCTTTTCTTGCTATTGCTTTAACCATCCCTTCTCCCTAAATCACGGCGCTGCGAGGGCTGCGATGAGAACAGGGCTGCACCGCACGCCAGCTCCCTCACTGCTCACCTCCTCGCTGTGACTTCAAGTGGGACCTACCTCAGGATTTCCACCAAGATTTTCAAATCTGTCTACATGCAGACACTACTTCCACTAACATCACCCTTGTACAACTGGGTGCTGGGAGCGTGGAAAACATGCAGATACTAGTTTTATTTTAATATAAATGGGCTAAATCCTTGCTCCTTGAAGTCAAGAGCGAAACTCCCACTGGGACTCGGTGAAGACAGGGAAAATTTCAAATGTACCTCATTTACCATTTAGGAGTCTGGCCCTCCGCATCCTTTGCATGTGTGGGTGCTGTGAAACCAGGACGTTTCAGTACGCAGCAGGAGAAAGAGGGATGGATGCTCAAGGGCTGCACAACCTTTTGCACAGTGTAAATGGTGACAGCTAACACACTCACTTTGGTACCCGCTGCTTGTGCAGACAGCTAGAATACTTACTCTGCTTGAGCCGCAGCCCTTTACTTCTGATCTCAGATATACAAACGCTAAGCAGCTTTTCCCTAAGATTCTTTTATTTCCACATCTGGAAAAGCTCCCAGACACGGGCCAGCCGGGACCCTGCAGCACCGCATGGGGTGGGATGAGCAGGAACACCAGGCGACCCTCAGTGCCCACGTCTGCCTCCGCTGCACGGGACACTCTCCGCTGCTGGGAACAGGAATGATACCAGCCTCTCTGGGTAGGGATAAAGTAGCTTTCTGCTTAAAAGAACCTGCCCACGACACTTGGGCAGTTGGTTGGTATGCTGATTTGCTAAACTAGTAAAGCTCTCCTGTTGCTGAAAATGATAATATGGAAAAAAAACAGCTTATCTTACATTCTTTCTCTATTTGCATATTTTCCTGCAGTGCGTCCTTCTGTCCTCCAGTGAGTAAACTACACCAATTTTCCCCCGTCCCAGAATGTAACACTGCTGCAATTATACTACTGTACACCTCCGGTATGGCTCACACCACCGCTTGGCATGAAGACACTGCGGGGAGCTACAGGCAGACTGTAACTGGATATAATTCTCTACAAGCATGTATGTGATTGGGAAGTTGCATCCAGTTCTCTCTATCCGTATTTTTGCTATCACACTTAAAATGATGAATGAATGATGCTCCTGTTCATTCTTACCTTTGATTAAGGTACCAAACATATTTTTCCTGGCTGTTCACTTAAAGAAACTGAAAACATCGAGAATGATTTGTTAAAAAGCTATTTTGAAGGGAAAACAGCCACCAAACCCATAAATCCACATCAAGTAGGAGGACTTGTGTAACAGTTTTTTGCTGGTGAGCCTGAGCTGTTGGCACATGAAAGGCAGAACCAAAGAGGAATTTCCAGTAGGTTTTTTGTTACTGCAGCCAGACAAGAGGGGACAGAGAGGAATCGACCCCCCAACATATCCACTGGGAAGAGCCCGGCTCTGTGATCACATTCCCCAAAAAAGAGGGAGCCCCTCTCTGGGGGCTACGGAGAGGGAACTGGGACCCAGGAAGGAGAGAGCAATACACCTGCTGCACAGAGGACGCTCGCCTTACAGAATTAAGCTTGGCAAAACTTTAATAAAATAAGAAAACCATTAACTGTTGGACTCTGATGAGGTACTGAAAGCTGAACCTGGCTTTTTTATGTGACTGCAAGAGATTCATTCTTAAATACAATACCATGGTCATGGGTTTGATTCTGGTCCCAGTGAAGTCAAGGCCAAAACATCCTTTGATTTAATTGAAAGCAGAAGCAGGCCCCCGCTTTAACCCTCGCGTCTGCAAACGGAATATAACTGGATATAAGCAGAAGAGGAAATATGTTCTCAACCAGTTACAAATCCATGCTTGATTTTTTTTTCCCCTCTGCAAAATCTTGGTCATTGAAATTTTTCCCCTCATTCAACAGCAGTGTTAAGTACTACTGGCCTGAATTCAGCCCTCATCCCCCCCAAGACAACCCCAGCACAAGCAGAGGACCCAGTTTCTCTCTATTGTCATCTTCTGGTTCCCATGGAGTTCCGCTAGCCAAATTTGTCCAGGAATTTGTATGTAAATTTTGCAACGGCAGAATTTAGGCGGCAGTCTCCTGGAAGGCACACCGCGTTCCCCAAATGCCAAAGCTGCAGCCTTTGGTGTAAATCGTACCGGTACAACTTGGTGGCATAACACGGTATGACAGCGAAAAGGTTAAAAAGAGTCCCTGGTTTTCATTGTCCACTTTCTCAAGAGAGAGATTTGCTGCTGCAAAAGCTTCTACCAGATCTAAACGGATTACCTGCAGCGCTGGTAGCATCTGCACTCCATTAGGAGGAGAGAGGCGTAACGGGAGCCTGCCCTTTGGACTGGGATTCCTTCAGCGCTTCAGCTCTGCGGTGCAAACCTCAGTTTCCAGTGCCTGCCAACCGATCCCTTCTGAGTCTGACTGAGTAACAGCACAAATGCTGCATAACAGCTCCCCAGCATCCACGTGCGGGACTCCTTTTAGGTTTTGCTTTATGTGGTCCTCAGCAGATAAAAAAGCAGCACTTTTAACCTCTGAATGCATACCATGCTGCAGCAGAGCGAAATCCAAACAGTCCAGGTGACCACCAGAACACCTCTGCTCAGCCGTCTGCCCGGGCACCCAGCTCTGACAGGCAGGCAGTCGTCACACTGGCTGTATCAATACGGACCGCAGCCGTGCACGCAGGTGAAGCTAATAGCCATCCTGCCCGGCAGAGCTTCAGGTGAGAGCAAACCAGATAAAAAAAAACAAAAACAAACCCCTCTAAAACGTTTACAGGAGTCATTTCTTTTTTAAGCATCAAAAGACTGAAGTACACGCTAATTACGGCAGACGAGGTGAAGGAGCAGGCAGTGTGGTGGACAGAGCATGGAGATAAGCATTTGTAACTCTGGAGTTTAATTCCAGCTCTGCAGCTTCTCCTTGCTATCAGCAGGGTTAGCAGAGCCACCAGCCTGGTGCACCTCTACCAGTGCAGTCATACCAGGCATGAGAGTGACTGACAATACCTCCCTCTTTCAGTCACCAGACTGTGCATTTAATGTCAGTGCAGCACAAGGCAACAAGGTGATGTGCAGCAAGGACTAGGTATTCTCATCAATTTCTTACACTTCGTGTAAGACAGAACCTTGGCAGAGCAAGGCCAGCAGCAATGTGGCCAGCAGCGGCATAGGGCCAGCAATGTGGCCAGCAGCGGCACAAGGCCAGCAATGTGGCCAGCAGCGGCACAGGGCCAGCAGTGTGGCCAGCAGCGGCATGGGGCACAACCTCTGTCAGCCACAGCCCAGCACCCTCCACAAAACCTGGTTACTCCGTGCTCCAGAAATCCAGCCTCCCTCGTGCTTCCACATACGAACCCTGTGTTTGCATGCCTGCGTATTTCTTCCATTTAAAATGCACTTTGTTCTTAAAGATTTTATTAACCCACGAATAGATTAATTCTGACTTCAGTTATACAGGTACAAATTTGGAATAACTCCTTCAAAACCAGCGGAGCCATCTCTTTGGGAAGGCCATCTGACCAGGAAAGGTACATGCACGCGCCTCCAAGTGCACCATGCTTTGTCTTCATCTGCCTGTTGGTTTGACACCTTCAGATGGTTCTGAGACCGAGCGCTGTGGACACCCAGCACCTTACTACAACGCTCAGGTTCTCCTACCTCCTCTCCACACATCACACCACTGTACATCCACGGTGTAACTCCACAGAGGTCAACAGGGTTACATTAGGGACTAATATGGCCAGGTTTATTATTTGGTCAGATTTCTAAAAGAATAGGGCTTATTTTGTTTCCGTTCAAGCTTATGGTAAAATTCTCATTGACTTCACCGGAAGAGAGATTTGGCCCAACGTACCAGTATCCAAACCACCTCCGTTTATTTCAGTAAAAGCAGGCAAGGAATTAATAAAGTCCAATGTATTTTTAAATCTTAGATTTCATAAATGATCACAAGCATGTAGGTCACAGTATATACACAGAAAGACACCTACGACAACCACCAGTGGGATCATTAAAATAATTAAGTTAGGCCTAGAGACAAATTCATTTCATAACATGTTCCTTACAAAACAGATACCCCCTTGCTTCATAATCTAGGGAGTCTGTTTTATAAACTTCCTAAGTAGTTCATGAAATATCCCCCTAAGCAGACCAAGTCTACTCGCCATTGCAGGGTCTTTATAAATCAAAAGACAAACACCAGTGACATGTCTTCAAAGACCAAACGTGAAGAGGTAACGCCTCGTCTGCTCCACTGCCAGGGTGGTTAGCTGTGACCTCAGGACACGATTTCCAGTACAAAGCGACGGAATCCGCAACTTTACATAACTCCTCTCCCTTTCAGAGGGAACTGGATGCACAGCACACAACGAAACAATCAATAAAGGAGATTCCCTCCTTTAAGATTTGCTTTAAGTGTAAAGCTGCTACACCTGAGAACCTGAGCACAGGTGCAGTACTTCACACCACGCTCATGGGCAGGGAACAGTCTCCATTACCAGCAGGGAAAAGGAGGAGACAGGTTGCTTCCACAGCATCCTACGGGAGTGGTTTCTCAAAATATGTGGCTGATGCTTTTCATGTTACTGCTCTGAAAATGACTGCTGAAAAATACTTGAATTGTGCTCCTGGCACCAAAGTGCCCTGTCAGGTGAGTGGTAAGCACAAGCAGCAATGAAAGAAATGGCAAAGCACTTGACCAATTCACCTCAGAAACTGCTATAGAGTGCTAAACCAAAAAAAAAGAAAAAAAAAAATGAATTTTTGGTGGTCTCCTTGTCTGATGGCTTCTCTTTCTGCATTTAGTGAACTAGGCTAGTTTTCAACCTGTTGTACGCAGGAAGGGTGCGGGAATTGCTGATGCACTAAGTGTAACCCAGCTACAGTCACGTTATCACTGCAGAAGAAGAAAGGGGAGAGCAGAAAACGAGACGAGGTCAGCTGGGCTTTGCACCAAAGGTACTGGAGAGACCATTCAACGGTCATCTTCTGGACTGCTGTCGGAGGCCATGAGCAACATCCCTCCTGACCACAGCCAGGCTGCACGACCTGCACGGACGTGCCTGTTCTTCCTTTCGACCAGCCGAGCCCCACAAGCCAGGATCTGGGTAGGAATGTGCCATTTTCTCAAATTCAGGTTTTTTTGAACAGCCTGTGCCAGGCATAGCAGCACAGCTATAATTTTATTTCTGTAAGTCAGAGGAGCGTTGATTTGCTATCTTCTCCTCTCTGTGACTAGCTCAGTCTGCCCCTTCCCAGATGCTGTAATACCCATTTATTTATGCCTCAAACTCCACACAACCCAGGCTGTAAGTGTGTACAGAGAAACAATAGTTTCCGAAAAAGTGTTCATCAGAGACTAGCTAGGCAGTATTTTCTTGTACATTTCATCAAATATTCCAAGTAAACACACAAATAATTCATTCATCGCCAGGGCCCCATCTCAGCTCCCAATCGCAGCGAGCTCTGCACTCCCAAAGGGTAACGGCTGCTTTGCTCCCCAGAGCCCGCGGGCAGTCCCTGGGCAGCGGCTGTGCTGGCACGGCGGCGGTTATGACGTCCCATAAGGAGTAAACACCTCTACCATACACACAGCTCAGCTCTGTTGTGGTTCCCTATGTGCCAGCTAGTAGGAGATCCCAGAGAGGTGGGCACAGACCGGTCTGAAGAATCAGTTTCCACATACATGCCTTCCCTGCCGTCTCCCCAAGTCACTGGATGAAGGCTTAAGGTTACAGGGACCATTCTCCTTTACCACCAAACGTACCACTCCAGCTGTGCAACAACAGCCCTGGGTAAGGCGGGGAAATCTGCTATTAGGGTGTACTTCCATGGGCTGTGCCAGACCCCGAATCCAGGATCTTTTCCCATTAGTGGAAGCCAGAGACAGGGTATCTAACAGCATCATTCCCAGTTCTCATTACATCCCCGTTACACATTATTTTTACCTTCCACAGAGGCCAAACCACGCACCCCTCCCCAGGCACAGGTGATGCCTTGGTGCTCACAGACCTGGGACTGGTGCAACTCCTGCAGCAGCGGCTGCAGCCAGTCCATCTGTGGGAGGAGACAGTTCCTCGCCTCCTCCCACGGCGCTGTTCTGCACGCTGCCAGGGAACTGCACTGCATGCGTCCCAGCAGCAACGCACGTCAGCCCAGAGCAACTCATGCTTCACACCTTCCCCGGAGCTTATCAAAGCGCTGCATGGACCCGTCTGACCTCAGCCACGCAGCACCCGCGCCGCACAGCAACACTCGGCTGTGCAGGTGGGGAAGGACTGGTTCGTTCCACACTATCTGATTCAGCAGGCTGGCACTGGGAGCTCCTCCGCTTGCTCCAGCTCCCACTCCGGTAAGTGCAACACCCACAGGCCGATGGGGGGGAGATGGAGGATGGTGAGGGGAAAGGTGCTTTTTAAGGGTTTTTTCCTTAAGGGTTCTGCTGGTCAAAATTCCCTCGGAAACCAAAGAGAGATTTGCCCAGTCAACAAACAAAGAAGAAAAACTCAAAAGATTTATCTCTAAATTGCAGGTGCATGAAATGAAACTGAACGTGATTTTAATCTCCATGAAAATTCACAAAAGGTGCTGCGTATAACCAAAACCTCTGGTTTTCGGCTCCTTTACTTGTTCTCATCTGCAGCACACACCTGATCACCTTAAACAACGCGGAGCCCCGGGGAGCCCTGGCAGGATCACCCCTCTCCCCAGAGCTGCCATGCTGGTGTGCAGCGTCGCTACGTGTGTGCAGTGCTCGTGCACCGTGCCCACAACCTGCATCTCTGAGCATCTGTAACGTGCAGGAAAAACACTTGCTCCTGCCTCCTCAGGTGTTTTGCTTTAAAGTCTGTGTACGGTTTAAGTTCACAATACCTATTAAAATTAATGAGCTTTGCGCTGCAGCTCACATGCAGGCACATTTTGTAGAGCTTTGCCTGAACGTGGGCTGCTGGCTCCGACTCAGAAACTCTTTGCCTTTTGGGTAATACACAACAGTTCAGAGCCCGCGAGTGTGAGCGCCTGGTGTCACCCCACAAACAGGGCGCTCCACAACCGACCTCAGTGGGAAGAGTGGTACCTTACGAGGGGCGAAACGTGCCATGGCAGCGCGCCTGCCTACCCCCATCACTGTGCCCAGAGCCGTTTGGCAGGTGCGCAGGGGATGAGAGACGGACCGAAGAGGGACAAGAGGCTACACAGACGCTGGGGGTCGTGAGCAGCGTGGAACGGCAGCGGCACGGAGAGGTTTGGGAAACGCCCAAGTCGGGATGGACACTAGCTACGCCGCAAATAACCTCCTGTCCAAGGCACAGGTCTTGTTCAAGGACTGATTTACACCCTAACTGCCAGCATGGGGTAAGCGATAGAATTTGGTAAATGGACGTTGTTTTCTTGTAATAACATGAAGAACACACAGATTTGATGGGAAATCAGCAAATAAGTCATGATAAGAGTGACGCTACTTTGATCCTACGTGAGCAAGAAATGTGAGATGCTCTCAAGTGTGCCAAGTCTGGAGAACTGTATATCCTAAATACAAATTATATATCCTAATCACAGCTGAATGAAGAATTTATGTCCCAAGAAGTACAGTGCAGGACCCAGCGTGGAGCCCTTAGTGTAAAGGACGATGTAGAAAATCTGTCTTTTAGACCTCAGTAACAGCTGAGTTTGAGCTTACGAAACCACAGTATCTGGCTATACGGTGTCAGCGATCGTGTTCTGTCAGGGACAACAGAGGGGTCCTAAAACTTGGAGAAGAGCATTCGACTGAACTCAGTTGAGCCTGGTGTGACTGCAGAAAAGGGGGGGAAGCAGAAGATCTCAGGCATCAGTGCTGAGCTCCAGCAACCAGAGAGATGGAGGTGCTGGAGGAAAAGGTCGGGGAATTAAGCATCACGGACACCTGAGGAGCAGCGAGAGTCAGAAGGCCATGCCTGATGGGAGAGCTTGTGTGAGGGTGGGTCTATACAAGAGTACAGTTTGTTTTGACAAAAAACATTCAGAGAAGACACGTGCTTTAAGGGACTCCTTTGTAGGGGCCTCCAAAAAAGTCCATGGGTTCAGAGGAGAGTGAGGCAGGAATACGTTTGGAAAACTCTGCTATGTCTTGTACGAGCTAAAGTCACGTCACTAGTTTCTCTAACAGTCAACAAAGCCTGTGCTGGCTTGCTTTGGAGGACAGAGCCTGCAGAGAAGGGGGTGGTAAAGCCCAGGTGCCCCACGAGCTGAGATCAGGAGGCGCACTACGTTAGCACTGGCTCAGCATGTCTTGGGCCACAGGGCCAAAAAGCTCCGTTCTCCTGAAGAGGTACGAAAAGCGCCAGAAATACCAAAGAACGGTGGGTGCTTCGGGTTACCCAGCCAGAGGAGAGGCTGGGAGCAGAGAGGTACGGTCTGAGAGGTCCTAAACACGGTGCACTACAGACTCTCAGGGGGACGGTCACACACCATTCCCACCTACACATCGCCGCTTCCGTGAAAATTATTCCTGCTCGCTTTTGTCACGACTAACGCCACCGAAAGCATGACCTTTTATAAATGCATTTTGAACAAAAGAACATAGTTATCTTAAATAGAGGGTTCTACAACAAATACTAATTAGCCAAGAATGTAAGGTAAATACATTTACCTTTTATAGCAGAACAACTCACAAAGAGCTCACAGCGATTCTCTTGAGATAAAAACACAATTCAGGGCTGTGGAAAGGACAGGCTTCCGAGGAAAGATCTGCTTCTGCTTTCTAATGGAAATTCAAACTGGTATCAAAATTTCCAGTGAAATCGTGAAGGTGGGGCTTGCTGCGGCATACGGGGATTTGGAACTTCTCTTCCACCTGAAGTCAATGAGATGTCTGCCAGTGAACTCGGTGGGAGTGAGACTGGATGATCTGGCAATGTCTTTGGGCATTCCTGACTGTATGTTAGGAGCTTGGACTTCTGGTGTGGGCTTGTTTTTCAAATGTAAAGAGTTGAAAATTTGAAAATACAATTTGCAACTCACTTTATAGATGCACCACAGCTTTTGCAGCCTTTACAATCTGTCATATAAATCCATATTCAAGTGTCAACGTGTGAAGGGGCTGCTTTAGAGGTCCTCTGGGTGAAAGCATAAGTGAAATTTCTAGAGGAAATCCTCTCAAAGATGAATAATTTGTCTATTTAGCCAGTTGCTTTACAAATAAGATGGTGATGATGGTAAGAGTTACTAGACTGAATTAAACATTTGTTTTCCCTTTCTACCTGTAACTCACAGCTACCAGAGTTGGAAGTTTTGGTGGGAGACTGTCCTGAAAATAAACTATTGAAATTGAGCCTCAGATCCAGGTAGGACAACGTCAGCCTCCTTGTACCTCCAAAGCTTGTTAACTTTAATGGCAATTTTGGCTACGCACAGAAAGCAGCCTCAAGTAGCTATAGGAAGAGGGATTAATAATATTATTTCTAAGATAATTTCCATGACCACCATCATTATGCTGTTGTTGACCACAATTTCTTTTGTATGTTTCTCATGTTCCTCGCCTCCGCCCTCTGAAAGGCCAGCCTGCTTTCCTGTATGGCGTTTTGTTCAAAAAGCCAACTGGAAAGGTGGGTGAGAGTAGCACGTAACGTGAGTGTGAGTGACTTAGAAACCATCTTTAATGGTGGCTGTTCAACCCTCTTCTCCTTTGTCACAGCAGTTGCGCACTGCTCAAGTTTTCTCCTTTTTAGATGAGAGAATTTATGGAGCCCATAAAAACTTACTGGAAAGAGGGCGTGGACCCCCTTTAATGCCTAATCTGGCACCCTTTACTTATGTAAATTTAATCAATGGACAAACGCTCTTCTCACAGCAGCTGCACTAATACAAACAACATCAAAGACTTTGTCAAATTTGCTCTGAAACAGCTCTGGAATCACTGAAAGGCAAGATCTGGCCTCCAACCTCACATCGCCGGGCATTCACTCACGTGAGTAAGCCTTCCAGAATCGGGTCCCTTCTCTCCCCGAATTAGAGCTAACACACAGCCTGGGAAGAGCCACGCGGAGCCAGCCGAGTGGGCTGAGCACGCTCAATGCTAACAAATTACAATAAGAAATGTATCACGCTGCCTGCTGTCAGGTGTAATTTATATCATACCAGAGGGGTGACTGGAGAGCAGGTATAGGCAGGAACTGGTCATACCTATACTTGCTCCTGCTGGGCCTGATCTGGCAAGCTGCTGGGAGCTCTTCCCTCCCACTGAAGTCAACGTGAATTGAGTTTTGTCCAGGACCTAACAGGACCGGGCCTCCTCAAAATACTATGGAAGCATGAACACGATTTGATGATTTATTTTTTTCTGTTTTCCATCACCATGCGAAGTCTCTGTGTCTGCACAGCCTGACTGTATTTACACACCTGCCTGCAACTGGTATGTGTCCTTAAACATACCTGTGCGGTATACACTACAAGCTAAAAGCCTACTTGGGACTTTGGAGCACAGAGGAAGAACTAGAGGTTGTAAACACAAATAAACAGGAAGTTAATTCCCACAGCTTTCAATTGTAGTGAGCGCAAACTGTATTTTGTGTGACTGGAGCTAAGATTTAGCAAAGCATTTCAGCATACGCTTACATCTCTTGCTGAAATACAATCTAAAAATTTGTTTGATTTCTTCAATTTGAAGCTTTTAAGCTCATGCTCAAACCAAGAGTGTAATACGCTGTCCAAAATAATCCAGAAAGCTCTGCACGCGGGTGAGTACGGCCACGCCTCTGTACGTGGCCACGCAGGTTATCTCCGAGCAGACGCTAAGAGCACTCTGGCATTATTTCCAGATGTCTGGCTCAGAAAAGCGAGCTCCTTCCTCCCGCACCTGCGAGAGAGACGGGGTTCCTCTCCCAGCCAGACCCCTGTGAAGACGGTCTGTGCCTTATGGAACAGAAACACCAGGACAGTGAAGCGCCGTCAGGAGCTCCAGCCATCCCCACAGAAATAACCGCGAGTACTTTGCCTCAACCGGGAATGAGAGCAGGCCAGACTCCATGGGGGGTCGCCCGCCAAGGCCACCATGCAGCACTGCAGAAAAACAAATTTAAAAAAAAAAAAAAAAAAAAAAAAAAAAATTTAAAAAATTAAGGTGTACCCTCCATCCAGCTTCATAATGTATGCAGCAATATGTCCTACTTGGGATGCAGGTCAAGGGTTATCTTTTGCTGTAAAAATATACACGGTTACTATTTAATCTTTCTGATTTACAGGTCTGGTCCTGTGAGCTGTCACTCCAGTGAGAACTGAAGTTTCAGCAGCTGAAAAAGCATTCAAGCCCTGTGACAAAACACAGCAAGACAAACACCAGGCAGCAAAACACCAGGCAGCACCTCAGCTCTGGTCAGTCACAGTTTTGTACTTTTAGTTTAAACAAAGTACAAAACTTGAAGAAATGCACTTTTGTTATTTAGAAAACACAGGGGGGAAAAAAAAGGTTTAGATCAGTACTCTGTTCTCTTTAAATAAAATCTGTGAATTTATGTATATTCTCCCAAAGCTTCCGTAACCGAAGTTTTTATTAAGTCAGTCTGATATGGGGCATATTTTAAAAATAGTGTCAGCGGCGGTATTTTAAAATGGGGAAACAGATGTGCTATTCCATTACAACTGCTGAATCTTCTCTGTATTTTTTTATACTGTGAAGCATTTGCCTGTTTCTCTTTATATATATCTCTCCCCACTGAAGATATTTCTCCTCTCTGATTAAAGAAGTACCACACAGACATCATTAAGCAGACACGGTCTAGAAAAACCATACTGTTTTGGCCTAGCCATAAAATAGAGGTATTTTAATAATTGTTTCTTTTCCATAGAGAATTTCAGCAGCTCACTCTCTTTGGAATGAAATCACAGCCATATGCTTTATGACATCAGAGGCACTTCAAGGTGCCTCCATAAATGTCATTTATTGCTTGGGAACCTGCCAAATCTGTGCAAAATTCCCTAGTTCTTTTCAATTAAAAATCTTCAAATGAAACTAGAGCTTTACACTGATTGTCATACCAACAAACAAACAAAAAAATCTACCCCTTTATGGAAATACTGGCCATGCAGGTAGCAAAGACTCTGTCAGTGAAACCTGCTGACCTGGGCTCTGGTTTGCTTTTGCATCAGCGGTGCCTCCTTTAAGGAGTCCGCCGGGCACCCTGGCACCGCACACCCACGCCTTCCCGCGGGTACGCACGAGGTACTTGCCCTTCTCAAAAAGCAGCGGTCTGAATGGCAAAAAGCTGAACCGTTTCAGTGATCACAACTGTAAATGAAAATCAGGTATATTTTAACGCAGTGCTCCGATGAATACCCTTTAACCCTTAAAACCGCGGTGCCTTCCACGCTCCCATCACAGGCCTGATACTGCCCAGGAGCCGCCATCCTTCACAGTGCCCAGTACCCCGCAGGACTGGGAGCCAGGCAAATCATAAAGAGACTCTGTGTCGTATACGCCAATACCCTCTCATGCCACATCTATTCATACTTTGACGTATTTGTAGTCCGCTCTGTGATAGCACTGGCCACATCTACATCAATTTTGTCGGCCATGTCACCAACCTGTCCTGCACAACCCGGCTACCCTGAGGCACGCAAAGACCCACTCCAACCCGCAGCTGCCGCGGCCGGCCACTGCCCGGAGGGATGACCGCTGGCACTGGGGCACACAGCTACCACCGAGGTGAGGATTCTGGCTGGCCGACAGAGCCATCCGGTAGTCCCAGTGTAACAGAGCTGTTCTGTTTTCTTGAAGGAAGAGAAAAAAGGATTTTTTTCCCTAAATCTGAAGGAACAAAGTTGCTCGGTGCAGTTGGCAATAATCTAGGGCAGCACACCAACAGGTGCTTCAAACGTATCGGCAGAGCGCAGATGATGTTGAGAGGGAAAATGAATAGACTCTCTAAATAATACATAAATTTTACAGGCTTTTTTTCCTGTAGAACCCCAGTGAAGTTACTGTATAAATCGGAAACTGAATTATTCATAACTGGTGAATATATAATAAATCGTATTTCGCATTGCAATATTCCTCCCAGGTACATGCCTCTTTCCATGCAACGACCAGAAACGGGCAGCGAGCCTGAAAGCGCCAGGGTCTTACCTGGAGTCTGGGTACTTTGTCAAGGTAGCCAGGCTGCTGGTGTACATGTGTCCTCCTACATCGATGTGCACGGGAGCGTTCGACTTGGTGAGTTGAGCTGGGAGAGGAATTCCTTGAGCAGCCAGAGGAGAAACCGGGGACCGTGTTAGAGACAGACGGGACATGCTTCTTCCCTCCTGCAAAGGGAAGGCAAAAAAGAACAGTTTCTCTTAAACGTAGCAGTGCGTTACCTTTCTTTGCAGTGTGATCACAGATCTAATCAGATCATTTTTGCATCTGCCTGATCACATATTCAGCTAACAAATTATTGCCACCACTGTAATTAAGTGTATTTGCATCATTTTCTTCAAAGTACCAGAGGGGAAGAGAAAGATGCTTATTAGCAATAAGAAATCAAGAAAAAAATTTTTCAAGGTGTCAGCCTCAAGGGGCATAAAACAAACTGCAAAATTCTAATTAAAGGTCGCGGGCTTATGTGTTAGATGTGAAATATCCCCTGACAAACGAATAACCAATTTGTGAATTGGGATTCAGGGGTTTTTGCAAGTTTGTCTCAGTAACGAGACACCTCTAAATTAGTGACTTCCTCAGTACCTAAGGCATTTAGTTTATACATGTAGTAAATTTCACATCAAACTAAGATCAATTTTCTGGTTTACTTTCAATAACTGTGAAATAAATGGGTAATTTTCAGTTAAGGCTTAATATTAGACATAAAGAACTAATAAGCTTTCAAGCTGAAAGCAATTAATACCTGGAAGCAGTGAAAACGGGAAGATATATAAACTGACCCATGGTTTCATGACAAGGCGCATTAGAAATTACTGTACAATCTGGCACGTGAAATCACAAATTCAGCAATCCACCTAATGTTTACTGCCCTAAAAATATTTGAAAATGAATGAAATTTCTGAATTGAGTCCAAAAATCTTCAGCTGACGTACAAAGCAAAAAATACTGAAATGTCTTAAAAATGAGGAGGACAACCATAGCAAAAGAAAATTCCTCAATTCT
This sequence comes from Ibidorhyncha struthersii, assembly GCA_013398815.1. Taxonomy (NCBI): domain Eukaryota; kingdom Metazoa; phylum Chordata; class Aves; order Charadriiformes; family Charadriidae; genus Ibidorhyncha; species Ibidorhyncha struthersii. The sequence goes on along the minus strand of VZSZ01001648.1, from coordinate 3,104 downwards.
CTTCCGTAAGAAAAGCACAGCTTATCCTGCATGAAACGTGTGTGTCTCAAAGCTGATTTCAGTGAAACCGGTATAGACGGCATACATGTCAAACGGGGAAAAAACCTTTATAAAAAGTTTAAGAAAATGTCCATCCATTCTCCCCCCTTTGGGTAAAGCAACACATGCAAAACATTACAGGAGAAGACATTTCCGAATATAATCTAATTTTCTTGGTATTTTGTTCTGCAAGCGTGCTACCAAGCATCCAGGCTCTTCCTTACATCTGACAAGCGCTTTACATGCGGCACTGCAAAGTGAATTCCCATTTCTCCCACATTACTCTGACAATGTTTCTTAGAAATCTGAAGCTGGTCTCGCCTTTCTCTTAGCAGTATTTTGCACGAGATGCCTGGCTACGCCACTCCACGAACACGCAGTTACCGACCCTCTTTGTAAAAACAAATTCTGAGCTACACAGAAAGGGACCGAAAAATCTTAATAACATCCGGACGGCTTCACAAAGTCACCACCGCATCTCCATTTGCTGTATTCCATCTCGGTTAGCTCCTTAGAATTTCCTGCATCTACAGCACAGAAATACATCACCCCATTATGAATCCACATCCTTTTCTCCTCGGAGGCTGGACGGACATCTGCACTGAACACGAAGCAAATACCAACTCTGTCCTAGGACTTCTGTGGCAGCCGCTGCGAAATTGGGCATTAACATTTTTACTACAGCACCACCTTCAAGGAAAGTGACTGAATCCTTTCATGACTGAAGACGTTGCTTCCTTGTTTCCCACAAGAGCCTGTTGCGGGCAGTCTTCAGTGAGTCTGTCATACAGCGCAAATAAAAGAGCTAACTTTTAAAAACAACTTAGTATGTAGGTACCTACAGTATTTTAGCGATGTGTTTGCTAATCTGCGGGTGCCTCAGCTGTCTGCCAACACAGACAAAGGGAGTATTTTTTTCTTACCAAAGAGCACTGTAAACTCATGTTCACTCTCTACTCCTTCACTTAAATGAAAGGGTCAGAAGATCCAGGCTGAATGTCAACCCTGTCTTTGTTCAGACCCCAACTATTATCACTAATGATAAAGGTACAGACCTCGAAGGGTACAGAGCTGCCTTAGAAATCAATCTCGGGCAGTTTCACAAAACAAGTGCCTAATTAGGGCCGATCTGCACCCCTTGTTACAATTTCCAAATGAAATCAAAGGACTTCCAGTCCTCTGCAAACGCGTCTTACACTTAACCGTTTGTCTTGAAATACAGACTTCAATTTTAAAATATGCACAGATAGCTAAAGATCAAGTGATCTGAATCTATTTGTGCATATTTAAGCACTGCTGCTATCTTAGGATTTTGTTTAATGTTAGTATACCAGTAAATTCCTTGATCTGTAAAGAGTCTGAGGTTCTCAGTGAGGCCATACTCACACAGTAGATATTTAATTTATACTATTCACTGGAGGGACCTTTTGAACAATCCTCTGCTTTTGGCATCTCTCAGCTAGAGCATGTGTTGAAAAAACACTTAATTATAGAAAATCACTGGAAAGCTAAAATAGTTCTCAAACTTTTATGGCTTTTCATACTTATTGAGGGTGCCACTGGCTTTTGGGGGGAGGGGAGGAGAAGGGGAACTGCAGCACGGGCTTTTCCCCTGGTTGGAGAGGATTCGTGTTAAAAACCCAAATCCTATGGTTTTATTGAAGTTGTGGAATTCAGTCATTTTCGTATGAGCAAATTATCAAGGGGCATAATTGTTAAGCACGACATAAAGGGCACTGAAAACACTCCTACTGCTCCAAAAAAATAAATACCCCCATTTCGTAAGGTACGGTAACCCTATTTCTAACGACCCCTTCCTCTTCTTAATGTAAAACGCAGCTAAAATTCATCACGCTGAGTAATGCACTTATTTTATGCACAAAGCAAAATCCTAAATGTGTTTATCCAGTGAAAGTCTTTATGCACATATTTTCTAATACTGATGTGAAAATTAAAACCTTAAGGGTAAATATCGCAGAAACACTAACAAACTTAATTTATTAAACCATGTAAAATAATCCTTGCTCTTTAGTTGCCTACAACAGGATACCGCATCCCAACCGGTGGCACAGGCAATAACCCCGCTCTAATAAGTAACACAGGAACCTGCTGAAGGCAAAATCAATAGAGCCCGATTCCCAAATTATCTGAATATTTAGTTTTTCAAACATTACGCACCAAGATCCTTCAGAGCCAGCTTATCTTTTTCTGCCTTTCTAAGCTAACTGCATAAGTACTGCTTGTAAAAACTATTTGCCCATGCAAAGTGAAATAATCACAATGCCATGCTCATTTACACACAAAATGATTTTGTGTCCCATTGTGCTCACAGTTGTTCAGCTCTCTAGGGGTGATTAAACTAGCTATGCTGCTACAGCTTGAGATGATTTCACTGAATCGTTTCTCCATGAAGTTGCTTCTTTGCTAAGCTGTTATTTTAACCATAAAAGGTAAACAGAAGGCAGTTGTAAGAGCTCCATTCAGCTCCGTGCCCAGGGCTATAACCCTGGGGCAGAGAATGCTGAAAGACTGCAGAATTTTCCAGGGTGTTGCCTTTCTTGCTCTAAAGCCTTCAGGAATACTGTTCATTTAATACACACTCTAGATGATACATTTCAGATCCTACTAAAAGAAAGACTTCAAAAGTGTAAGAACTTTTGGGCGGATGAAGCTTTCCCACCTCTGCACATAGCTCGGGGCCATGGTAACCAATACTGCTGTTGATGTTGGGAAAATACAGGAGAAACGCGGCGCGCAGAGCGGAGCAGACAGACGGGGACAGGGGAGGTGAAAGGTTGCAGGAGAGAAACGGGCAGCAGTCTGGAAGGGATAACGAGAAAAACGGGGAAAGAAGGAAAAAGGAGGCGGCTCCGAAGGAGGGACGAAGTTAAATCAAGGAGCAGGCACTTAAAAGACTACAGATGGGAAGCAAGACTAATTAAGGATGTAAAAGCGCTTTGTTTCTAAAGTTTATTGTTGCCAGGATAAAAATTAATTGAAACTAATGCTGTTATTCACTCGTGCAGTTTAATTCCTTCACGCACATTTAAGACGGGCAATGAAAG
>VZSZ01001647.1:635228-660959 GCA_013398815.1 Ibidorhyncha struthersii | reverse complement strand
AGTGACAGCGGGTGCATGCTATACATAATAACGGGCGAGTCCATTCTAGTGCTAGGCTAGTTTTTACACTGTACTTTAATACGAAGCTTCCAAAACTCCCCCTTTTTTTAAAAACAAAAAAAAAAAGAAAAGAAAAAAAATATTGAAAGTAGAAGATGCTTATGATGATGACAATGGTGTGTGGACTGTTAGTAAAACGTGCTGGTAGTTCCTAGGATGCTTATTACGAAATAATTAAATCTATGGGTGGATACTTTTCTGAATGTTCTTGAAAGGGCAAGAAGTTCCTGTGAAAAACCATGATACTGCAGCTTTATCAAAGTTTAAAAAAGAAAAAGAAAAAAAAAAACAAACTGTAACATATCTCTTATATATATTAAAAACGTTTAAAGGTTTTAAAGATAAATTGCATTAATACAGATTGAAGTATTTTATTCTTTTTTGACTTGAAAAATTATATTTCATATTGCAAAGATGTTTACAAGTATTTTAATTTAAGTTCAGTGAACTTTTTGTAGCTGGGTTAAATCTTTTTTATTTTAGTATGGCCTTATGGCAAAGAACACTGTATTATTTTAATATCACACAATTGTGAACGGAATTACAAACCATAAAATGTGTAATGCTTTGAACAGTATTCTGTTGGGATGGAGATTTTATAGGTTCAGAAACAAATCTTTTAAAACTGCTTCACCCAGCATATTTTCTATTCAGTGATATAAAGCATATTTTATTCTATATTATTACAAAAATGGAAATGTATAAACATATGTCAAAAGGAACTGTTGAAGCTTTCTAACATTTGTATAAATAGAATTCAGTGGAAATTACAAAAATTCTGTTGCACCACTATAGTTTTAGTATTTCTATTTTAATACATTTGTTTACCACTTGTTTATGTATATGTAGGTGACGTTACTTGAGCTTAAATGTACTTTACTGAGCAAAGTTTAAAAACAAAGTATATTTTATTTTATGATAAAGGGCCTTTAACCTCATGGTCAAATACTAATATTATATTTGCTGAGACAAGATTTGAAATTGTATCAAGAGTTTTATTTTTCTGACATTTAAAGTTCTACATAATAAAAGTAAAACTTAAGTAATGGTGCTACTTCATGTTTTTTTAAGTATTTCTATATAAATAAAATAAAATATTACAGAAAAAAAATAAGTACTCGGTGTGGTGATTTGATTTGATGTGCTGAGTGTTTCTGCTGGATTTTTTTTTGTTGCCCGCTTGTAGCGCTTGCAACATGTTGGGAGTTTAAACTGTGTCTTGTTAATGTTGCTGGAACTCTTGAGCTCCTGAAGGCTTCCAGAATAATCCTGGCAGCGCTCGTACCTTATAACGTGTTTTTAAGGAAAAAAAAAAATACTGTTTTTTTTTTAATATGTGGCATATTGCTGGGGTTATTCCACCTCTAAAAATAGTGCTTTTTTTCAGAATTTTTAGTCATGACAAATACTTGGTTTCCTATGAATTGCTACTTTTAGCAAATAAAGCATATGTAAGAAAGAGCTGACAGCTTTCTTAGCTTTCTGATCTAAAAGCGGACGGCAGGCGAGGCCCCTTTGTTGTCATCCTGCGGGTCCTGGCTCCGCCGTGCCCGGGGACCTCAGAACCGCATCCCGGACTGGGTGTTTCTAGAGCGGAATGAGGGCTTTAGCATCCTCCCCGAGTTCTTGAAAGTGCTTCTTGGTATTTGGCAGTTGTGGTTCGGGTAATTGGTGTTGACAAGCTGATTTGAATAAAAAATTTATTGCCGTGTAAAGTTTTGTTTGCTTTTGATGCTGCCCGCAGTGGTGTTGGGGCGAAGGAAGTGCGGCCGCTTTCTGACTAAGGAGCCTGCGAACCCACCAGGCAAACCCTGCAGTGCTTTTGTTGCTGATTGTAGTCAACGCGTTGGAGTGAACTTGCTGGATAAAGCGTGTTAGAGCAGATTTCAGGAGGTCGCTGCGGATCACTTTGATTGTTTCTTTTTGAGTGTGCCGGTGCACTTTTCAGCAGGCGAGTGAAAACAACAAAACAAACCCAAACTATGTAGTGTATTTCATATGTTTGACTCTGTGCTTAGCAGTGTATGCCGGAGCGGCTCCGCTCTCCTTTATTGGGCTCCAGAGCTGCTGGTTGGGTGGGAAGGGGGAGGAGGGAGGATGCGGCAGGGGATGATGGGATCTCTTTGTTTGATTTGATTTGATTTTTTGCTTCTTTCATTGAACTGTGAATGTGGTATCATCTGATTTATAGAGTTAAAATCCCTCACTGAGCATTGCATTTGTCTCAGAAAGCTTGTCGTTTTGGATGGTGGGGGGGGAAAAAAAACGAATCCAGAGAGTGGCAGAGAAGATGTACTTAAATACAGAAGTGGTGTGGACGTGGAAAAAACACTGGCAAAATTGGTTACTTTGAAGGGATCAGGAAGTTTAAGTCCACGTGTGTATTTTTGTAATGATGGGTGTTTAGGAAATGTACCCAAAATGCGTCAATCAGTTTCTTGTTTCAGTGTAAACATCCTGTGCTGGTGTCTGGGAAAAGTTGTGAAAATGACTATAAGTAAAAAAGTGAATTTGATCACTTTGCTTAATTTTCCAAGCTTGGTGAAACCAAAAGGTAAATAGGATGAACAAAAAGTGAAAACTAAATTATCCTCCTTTTTTTTTCGCCCTTAACGTACAATACTGTGTGTGTCCATGGTGTTAATCGCAGTGGTATGGCAGACGGAGCAGCCGCGGTCCCTGTAACGACCAGCGCCTGTGCAGCAGCTCGACAGACGCCCCGACCTGGGCGGTGTGGCGGGGCTCGGCCACCGAGTCCCTCATTGACAGTAACCGGCCTCACCATCTGTGGACTTATCTTGGTATTTCCTTCACCAAACTGTGACCGAAACAAAGGCAATGCCCTCTCTGTCCGTGGCCCTGGATGCCTTTTTGGGCCCCGTACGCAGTTTCACCCCCTGCGCTTGCTCCACGCGTGTCTTGGTTGGAGACGGGAAGATGGGCTGCAGTGCCTTAAAACCTGATTGGGCCCATTCCTCTTTGGGAATTATTTCACCTGCAGAGGGACCGGTCTGGATTACTCCTGCTTTGGCGTCCGACGATGCAGCGAGTGCCTTTTGGCCCGTCTTTCCAACGTGCGTGCCTGGTGGTGGTGGCCCTTTGCCGCCCGGCACGCCGGCGGGGTCACCGGCACCCACCCCAGGCACTTCTGCTGCCCGCTCCCTCCGGCCACCGCGGGGCCGGTGTGTTCTCCTCAGTTTCAGAGGTGTACCGGCTGTGGTGTCCGCTGCCCGAGGTCTCCTTGCTTGCTGGGTTGCAGCGATGTGCCCCGAACCCAAATCTGCTGCCGGTGGTGAGGTGTAAAACACCTCGTCTGTGGCTGGTGGAGACGAGCGCGCGAGAGCAGAGACAGCGTGGGGAGGAACGCGCAGGCTGCACGTGTGCGCCGCCCCCCAGATTTATGCCGTGGGTCAGCCCCTCGGACTGCAGAGGCCATAAATCGGCGCAGAATTTGTCCCGGGGTCTGGGGCCATATGGTGTGCAGGAGCGGGAGAGGGATGCCCGCGGGAAAGGAGAATAAAGGCCTGGGTTTGGTGCAGGAATATCTCAAAGCCTGAGAAAGGGGCAAAGTTCAGTTTCTAATTGAGTGCCTTGAAATATATAGATGTATATGGTCAATGTTTATCTTCCAGAACAAAGATCACTTTGTTTTCCATATGTTTGTGTGTTGGTGCTGAAAACTGTACGCGGGGTCTCCACCACCGGCGGTTGCTCTGCAGTCGGCGGAGCTGCTGGGGGGGGTGCCCCGGCGCGGGGGGGTCGGCAGGACCTGCTCCTTGGGGGCGGTCTCCTGTCTTTGCTAAGGTACGTGTGTGGTTCCCAGCGCGTGTACACATAATTATCTCAAAAAAGGATACATTTACATTTGTAAGAATTATTATACACAAAGTCCTGAGCTTAATTATTCCTCTGTCCATATCTCGTACTCCATGGAATTTGCATAACAATCACACATCAAAGCCAGAGCCTTTTACTGGAAGAAAGGTCTTTCCACTATATTATTTTGTTGCCAAATAAATTATAATGATCAATTTAATCTAAATTTACTCTTTAGATATCTTTTTTTTCTGCAAATCGATTGAAATGAGAGTTAAAAGCAAACTTTAAATTTAGTAGTAAGAATCTAGTACCGTAAGGTATTTAAATTAGATTGCCTTTTGTTTGATGTTTCTCACTCGTCTCTGCCAACCCCCTCACCTGTCTCTTTTTCTCCATTCTCCTTCTCTTGCCATTTTGGAAACCGAAATGATGCTTTGCTGTCACTGAAGGGAAGGGGAATTCTGCCGCTGGAGGAGCAAGCTGGTGAGTATTGCGTTTAATTGATCTAGAAATAGCAAAAAGTGATTATTCACCCTGCCTCTGCTTATTTGTGTTCCCTGTACCTGTTGTCTCTCTAGCAGAGACGATTTGATTAGAGACCAAAGACTATTTTAAATCCAATGTAGTTAAGGGATGCTTCAGTCTGTATAATCATTTGAATTTCTGATTTACTTTTTATGATAGCCTACCTGGCAAATGCCGAAGGGCCCGAGTTCGCAGGTGGAGAAGCGCTCTAGCCAACGGCCAGTGATGTGGGAAGACACTCATAGCTACTGTGTTCTCTCCCTTTCTTCTCAGAAAAAAATCCATATACGTGTATATATATGTGACTGTATATTCAATATATACTTGTGTACACTGCTGACTGCTAAAAATCCTCCAGAAAAACAGGGATTATAAAGTCTTTACTTTTTCAGTGCATTAATGTTAACAGAAACCCACTGTAATACCAGAAAAAGTTTTATTGTAGTTTTATTACTCAATATTAAGGATTTTAATGAGGCTTCCACAGTTGGATATGTAAAATAATTACATCCCATCTAATTTCTAACTTTGATTAAAAAGTAAAAAGCTTATTCTGGCTTAGTTTTTGTGAATTAGGTTGGATCACGATGTGCTTATATAGGAAGAAGTATCCAAACCATTTAGGCATTTGGTATACGGATTATTCTTTAATGTTACCTGTAGACGTATAGCATGTGTGGCCTAGATATAAACACGTACACGTATGTACAGTGTTGTGAGTACCATGTAGTGCTGATCTTTTAAGATCTGTGCAGTTTTGGTAAATGGCCTCTATTGCGTGATGTCGAATATGCGGCCTCAAGGAATATCAGGTGGGGCCGTGGCTACAGAAAGCACCTGTGTCTGTCCTGGGCGGCAGTTTTCGGAGTTTGGGGCTCCATGAAACCCTTGATCCCCTTGATCTCCATGATCCCCTTGATCAGGATTTAATTCTCCCTGTAAATTGAACTCCGGCAAATAAAGTTTGTTTGCATATAAAACCTTATCCAAGGCACAAAATAATATTTCTCTCTGTTGTGGATTTGTTTGGGTTCTTTTGGTAGGGAAGTTTTTGTCGTATCTTTTGCAACAACCCATAGCTCTCCCCTGGTAAGAAGATTATTGGTGAAGAAAATCAGTCAGTTAAATACGTTCATACGAAACGCATCTTATACCTTTACCACTACGAACGTGATTGATTAGCTGTCTCAAGAAATTTATAGCCTTTGGTAAGATTGCACCAAGAGAAGTTAGTTTTAAATGGAGAACAGAAAGGGACTTTTGATGTTCCTCATTACTGGTTTTCCACTTGTGATGGAGATAAAATACAGTAAAGTGCTTTTTCCTCTTATGTGTAAGGGCTCTTCTGCCTTTCATACCTGGTAGAATTGTGTGGCCCACTTCACATTAGTATGAATGGCAATTGCCTCGTAAATGTGACTGCCATGAATGGGTGAATAGTCTGTCGTCTCCTATTTTGTCCTTTGTCTTTGTGTTTTATTCACTTTTACCCTCTACAAAAGAGCCTTAGTTTAGACCTGAGAAAACAGTAGCGATGCTCCAGTTCATTTAGATCTAGTGGCAGGTTTTATTTGATTTTGATGTTCTTTAGGTTTTGATGGGTGCACTAAACAGCAGAAGCTATTTTAATCAAAAGAAAATTTCAGTGAGACCATGACCTATAAATAGTGGTTTTGATGGAGTCACAGAAGTTTTTGTTACACATTTGGAAATTATTTCCACGATTTAACTGCAAGGGACAAGTAAATCAGGCCCCTTTAAGACATAGAAAAAAGGAGTGTTTTTCAGGATCTTTAGTTCTGCTACTGAGTCATTGTATCATTTCGGCTAATTAATTTCACCTTTTATATGCTTCAGGATTTCCATCTGTGAATGAACTAATGACACCTACTTACAGGCAGTATTGTGAAGATTAATTAATTGACATTATTGAAGTATCCTGAGGTGGAAGTCCTGATGTAAGTACAAAATATTATCACTGATACTTCCTAATTAATCAGTTCACAGTGGCCAGCATGTGGTAATCATATTGGTCTACAGCAAACAAACACAGGACTGGATCATATTTGAAATCTGTGTTGTTTTTTTTCTTTTCGGATTTCTGTTTTTACACGTTATTTGAAGAGTCTTACACAGTCATACAGTGTCCCTTCCCCCTGTGGCACTTACAGGTGCAGTGGGGTTGACTAAGGAGAAATATGCGATCCCAGCGTTATACTGGTGGGCTTTGATGAGGATATGGAAAAGCAACTTTGGCTAGCAATTTTCTTGCCTCCGCTGGTGTAACATCGCTAACACTTAAAAATGAGATGCCCTTTTTTTAATGGGGATGAAAACCTTAACGTTATAATGAAGCGCACAGCACCGATCTAGTAATCCCTGTGCGTGTGGCCGGGCATTACCGAACAGAGCTTTTCCTGCAGGAAGGAGGATGGGAGGAGTGGTGTTTTACATCACGAAGCATCGGAACGGGATTGATGTTGTGAAATTGTTCGTAGTTGGTACGGATAATAAGATCTATTCTTACTACTCATGCCTGGGATGCTGTTTGCATAATAGTATGACTACAGCTGTGCAGGTCTTGGACCACATGTTTTAAAATGGCGCGAATAGCTGGAAACAGTGGAATTTGTCTGAGCCTTGCTGTAATTAAATACTATGGAACATATACCTAATTTTTCGTAATGTAGAACGCACAGTCGACAGTAAGGTGAACGGACTTGCTGTCTGTATCGCCTTCCAGAGACCAATCGCGTTCCTAAATGACACGATACACTTTCTGTTGTTGAAAATGGAAGTCACAAGATACTTTTTTGAAATTATTTGCAACTGTTGCACAAGGGCAGGCGGGAGGTTTAAAGCTTCACAGACATTCATATTTCTTTCTCCTTATGCCATTTCTTTTTTTAAAAAAAGTCAATCACATGCAATTATGAAACTGCTTCGTGTCTGATGCAGTTGAAGATGTTTTCAGGCCACAAAAATGTAACTTTCTATGACTAATTTCAATCAAAAACCCACTCCGGCAGAAAATGTCCTCAATCTTTGGAGTCACATGGTTCTTGGAAAGCTCTCTCTTGGCTGTGCAGGAGGTCAGTCTTTTAAGGAGAGAGTCTGTGCACAAACGTGCAGCACTGCTAATGAGAGGAATTTCACACGTCTCCCCCTGCCGCAAGCTCTGAGTCCATCCTGCCGAGTGCTGCCTCTAAAGCCTTTCGGTATCAGATACTCTGATGGCTGCTGGGCCACTACGGAGGCGGCGCAGCAAAATGCGGTAACTCTAGCTGCAGAGATGGCTTCTAGAAGATAGGGTCACCCACTCTGCAAAAATAAAAAGTAATTGAAAGTAGGGTCTCCTCTTTGTCTTTGAGTGCATCTCTGCTCTGTGGCTGCCCTTCCTTTCCCCAGTGGTGATTTTGAAGCCAAATGGCCCTTTCATCATCACTCTGGCATAGCAGCAAAGTTGTCTGTCAATAATAGCAAGCTTTACTTCTTCCCCAGCTAACGGGTAGTCAGACAGCCAAAGAATGGCCTATCCAAAATTAGGATATGTTCAATGCACCATCCGCTGGTGTTGTTCCCATCAGCCTAATTATATGACTTTTGGGTCAGACAATGTCTCATTGTGTGGCCCTTGGCAGCTACGGGACGCCTAATGCTGCATGAATGTCTAATGCGGAGTTTGACGGCTATGACCGAGGCTGCCGTTCCACGCTGGAAATGAAAACATCCGTGTAGTTTCCATAGAAAACCAGGTCAATGGTGCTTCCATAAAGCATTAGCCCTAGGGAAAGCTGTTGGTTGCACGTTGTCTGTACAAATCCATGCAGGTTGAGTAGTTTACGGTGCATTTCTCTTTCAGGTAAATGACAATTAAGGCGTCAGATTGATTTAGTCTTAAGTGACCCATTTCAGAGTCCTAATTTATTGTAAGCGCCATCCCTCATCCATTTATCTTTATCTCTTCTTCCATGTTGGGCATTTAAGAACACTTGTGAGGTATCTTATGAACATTTCAAGCACAATGGTTATGACTTTGTATTGGTAGATTAAAAAAAATATCACTTTATGTTTTCTTTGAGTGTAAAATTTTAGGTAGAACTATCCTACCTTTACAACATTCCTGTAAAAACTGGCCTTTTTTACAGGTAAAAGCGAGGTAGGAATGTAAAAGGCAATTCATTGTAGATGAAGGCTGTAATATGCGTTTCATTTCAAAGGAGAATGTATAACTAATTATGTTTTAATTAAATCTCTAACGTCAACAGCTGTTTTTAAGGGATCTTTTTAAGCTACATTTATTTTTAGTGTTGTTTAAGATTGCCTTTCTTTGCATGCATCTCCCTTCATGCATTATTGCCTTTTAAAAAGTTTTCCCTCTTTCAAAGTATCAGCTACCACTGGTATATATTAAAGGCTGAGTGCTGGTAAAATTTGTTTTTTAAGACGCTGGTGTGACTTTTCTAAGTAGAGAGCAAAAAGAAATGACACCACCAAAATGCCATTTGTTCTCTTTTTCTCCCAGAAGTAAAAGGTTTCAGTTCCAAACCCCAAATTGCCGAGGCCGGTTTTCAGCTGACAGTGGTTTATGTTGGCTGGCTGTTATCAGTTCCTCTACAATGCAGCTGCTAATTACAGTAATAGCACAACTATGTCTTCAGACCGAGTGATCCACACTGATTTAATCCTTTCCCCCACTAAATCAACAACAGCATCAGTGAGTATCCTTCAACTTGTAGAGGAAAAAAAAATAAAAAGACAACTAAACCCTTTTCATATGAAAAAATCTTAGCCAAATTTAGGGCTTCACTTGTCAGGGCTTGGTCCTGTTGACTTTCCTGGGACTCGTGCCCACCATAAACCTTCAGGTGCCATTGCAGCTTCTTAGTGTTCTTGGTTTGTCATTTGCAGTCTGGATCATCCAGAAGCTGAGAGGACGGAGAAAGGAGTCTTTGCTCAGCCTGTAGAAGCTTGGAAGCCCTGTCATGGGACTCACCAGGGTCTGCTGTCTCCCAGCCACTGCAGGACTGCGAGGTGAGCTCAGTGTTGGGCGTTAGGATCAGAGCCGCACCGGTGATCTCCATCCTGGCCCCAGCAAGACCAAAATCCATTGCTTGCTGGCTCTGCTGTAAGGGGACACAGCTCTACCCTGCACCTCTCCACTTCCACCAGAGCATGCCTGGCAGCCGTTACTGTGCTTCTGTGGAGGACGGAGTTGACCGCTCTCTGCAGAGCAGCTCCCAGCAGTTGGGCTTGGTACCTCCAGCACCTTGCCCGGCATGGCTGTACCACTGCTGTACCCGTCTCATCCATGGTAAAATCGTTCAGGGGCATCTTCAAGCCCTGTGGAGGAGTTTGAAACCCACCCTCTTTCTCTCTGTTCTGATGGGGGGGTTGGTTCAGGTCAGGGTGGATTTGCAGATAGCCTGGGTCCGGCTGATCACTAGCTGCTATTTCCCTGCAGTTGCTGGGCTTCCTGTAGTTATGGGATCAACCCCCACTAAAGATACCCTCTGCAATCTCCTCTGCTCCCCCTGTCACCTCTCCTCTTACTGAACAGCATGGCTTTGCATGCTTCAGAGTCTTAAGCGCTCCAGAAATGGAGGGAAGTATTTGAGAGATGGTTACTGTATTGCTGCGCAAGAATATGTAGCTAATATCAGTTTACGATCTAAACTCTAATATTCTGTAAATGTCAAAACCCAGTAATCATGAGAGCCCTGAGCTGGTTTTGGAAGGTAGTTCCATTATAGATTGGAATGCCAGTGTATTTGCTAAAATTGCTAAATTTGCTAAAATGTGCTAAAATGAATAAGAATTCATTATCTCTTTCAGGGAACTAGCCAAGAAGCTCCGAAAGACTTGACATCTGAGGCTAAGATAGTAATTGATCTAGCGGCAGTAAAATAATGGCAAATCAGAAAAAAAATTGTGAAAATAGTTAACACCTGCAAATACCTGGTGATTACGTTTTTCATTGATAAATGGGGATTTGTGAGACCCATGATTTGCAAGAGCAGAGTTGACCCTTTGTATTTTACTGTTAAATTTCTCTTCTCTCCTTATAAGTGCACTGCATCTAATTTTGATCTCAGGCAAGTGTAAATCACAGTTAACGCTGGTGACATCACTATAATTGCACATATCTGAAGTCAGTGTATTTGAGAGAAAATCAGACCTGTTTGGTCAGATTCCTCAGAGCGGGAGTCTCTGAAAGGAGAGCAAATTCACGCGAGGGTTATGAATTAACCCTAGCCTGATGTTGTAAATGAAAGCTGAATCCGACCAGCTTAGCACTGTGGCTGGAATAGTATTTTTGACGAAACATGCCACAGCTCTCTCTACAGCAAAAATGCCTTTAATTTCAATAGTGTAAAGCAATCAGAGATACTAAGATCGGTAGCGTTTCTTCAGCGTGTTGAAGGATGCTCCTACGTCCACTCCTGATGGACGGATCAGCTGTTCTTGGAGCAGCAGACAGCTCAAACTGTTTTAAGGAATTGATGGGGTAACCGAGCCTAAAAATGATCCTTGGGGCGCTTGCAAGCATTTCTGAGAATATCATACTGAGCAAAACCACCTGCTGTGGTCTTGTGGGACATACGCAGGACAGAGAGTTAGAGTTGGGCATGCAGCTGTGCCTTCTGATGTCAGTAAATCACTGGATTTCTCCTCTCAATTTAGTTATTAAACAGGGAAATCATCTTGGATTGCTGTATTAGGGTGCCATGAAGGTAGGTTAACTTCTACTAAAACACGCTTAAAATTCTGGATTGGAGAGTATAATGGAAATGCGAACATCTTGGTATGTTAGATGCTGTGGAATTAGCAAGCACGGTTAATCCCTAGCATTCAACAAAAAATTCTCTGTACCGGGACAGAAAAACGGGCCCAATAAGAAACGTGCCACAGCTGGGCTGACGGTGGCTGCAGTGAAACAGCATTTTGATTTGTTGGTCTCTCAGAACTTTGCTTAATGTGTTACTATTTCTTCTTGTTAGAGCTGATTGAATCGCATAAAACTGAATTCCAGGAGCTGAATAGCTACATGGCATTGTATTAGGAGATGTACCAATCACTCCAGGATTGCTTTCCTGATGCCAACAACATGTACCGCATACCAACATCCACACTGTACCAGAGATGCTCTTCTATGTCTCTGGAAAACTGCATGACAATTTGTGCAAGATGAGCATACCTTGTGTGCTGGGTTATTGAAAAGTTGAGTAGCTTGACTAGTGTTATTTCCAATGATATTTACCAGCAGACTATATTGACTTTTAGCTTTTAGACCTACTGTTGTGTTGGATTACCGTTACTAATTGCAAAATTTTAATATTTTTTTTAATGCTTTCACAGGTAACACATGTCTAGCAGAGAGTCATATAGAAAGCTCCTGTTTTGCTTTATCCAACCTCTCTCCCACCTTTCACGTCTCAGGTCATGGCAGTTTACAGACCAGCTGCAGCAGATGAATTGGGCAAGGAGGTGGTGAGGATTTGCCGTGATGCACTGAAGCATTCAGAGCATGAAAAGTCCTGGTGAATCCTAAGCTACGCAAGTCAACGCGCGCTTTCTTTCTGACCTCAGTGGATGCAGGATTTTCCTGCCATGCACGTTGGCTGCCTGGACAGCAAGTAACCGTTTCTTTGCCTGTGTGATCACACACATATGGCTTCATGGAGCAGGTGTGTTCTGTGTGGCTGATAACTCGGGGAATGCGTGTTCTCTCCAGTCAGAAACATGCTTTTCCTGTTGTGAAGGCTATTCAAGTTATCTGTGTATAACATCATGAGCTGGAAGAGAAAGGGGATTTGTGCCCTTTGAAGAAGCTCCTCCAGATTCTTTGCTGTCTCTCTTCAGTGCGATACGCCACTATTTACATTCTTTTCTATCTCTTTTTTTCCCCTGCTTGCTCCTTCCTTTCAGGCAGTTAGAGTCTGGCTTTGGTCTGGCTGGTGGATGCAAGCTTTTGTTTCAATGCGTTACTGGATTTTTTTGGTCCTGGGGCAGAAGCCAGGCTGTCTCACAGCGGCTCCTCTTTGCATTAGACCCTGTCAGGTCTCTCCTGCACTGATGCACTTATTAAAAGCTTAGTTATTTATTAATTTCCTCTTCACTATCTTTAGATATATGTCTGCACTTGGAAATGATCGGTCATGTTTTTTTCATGTTGCCTTGCTTTTTTTGTTCTCTTGTATCAGTATGGAAACCCGTGGTGTTGGTACAGGACTCATCCCTGGAAAACAATGTTTCTGACCCATCCATCTATGTGAATTACTTTTTTGGATTATCTTTTCTGCTTTTCTGAATAAAAACTGCTAACGTTTAAGACTTTCTTTTTGCCTTATTGACTCACCGAAATATAACAAAACTTTTATATTTACAGACCTGACTGATTTACCTGACTTTTTCTCATTGCTTTGGAAATGTTTATAAAAACTAGTCCATTTGCAATTGTTGCTTGTATTGCTCGTGTTATTGTATATTATTTATATACCTGCCTTATTTTTTTCTTTTACTAGTTATGATCCTCTTAAATGAAAATATTTCGGAAAGCAGTAAAAATAACATGTTACAAGAGGGCCTATTTGCCCCGTAGGGCTGGAGCGCTCTGGCTACTCTATTCCCCGGCTCCTGTAGCTGAGACCGCCCTGCGAAATGGAAGAAGCAAAGCCAAAAGTGAGGAGGGTGCTCCGCGGTTTGGGAACGACCCCATCCAGTGCTGTCCTAAGGCTCTGGCTCGTGCTGCAGGGTCTGCAGGGACCTTCGTTTTACACAGCCACTTCAGCTGTGTTCCGGCAGGAAGGTGATGCACGGGCTGTCTCTGCCCTTGGTCCAGGAGGGGACGATGTGCCTGCAGACCTCTCCTGGGGAAGGGAGAATAAGCATGACTTGGGTTGCATACTGGGGAGGAGCTTTGGAAAAAGCTGCCTGCCAGTAGAGACAGCCAGGGGGGGAAAGGGTGGTCTGATGTGACAGTTTTGCTTCAGATTGTGTTTTCGTGCAAAGGTTTGGAGCTAACCTTGACTAAGCAAGATGGAGATGATTTAAAGAGTGGGCTCCGAGCTGCAGCCCACTATGCATCCTCTTAAAACGTTCTCCTTGAGGAATGGAGATGTAAATAGCATATTGCTACAGTCCTCAGAGACCAGATTGGAGTGTGTGTGGAGGGCAAAGGGGACTGGAGGGATTTCTCCTCCTTTGCTGCACCACATAAACAGCTGAGAGAAAGCTAGGAATTACAGATTTCAGTGGGAAATGGCAAATAACACCAGAGAGAAAAGGCCAAGCCACAGATAAGCATGGACTTATCTCAAGACAAGCAACTACTTGAGTGCGTCGAGCACTCGCACGCACAAAGTAAGAAGTGAAAGACAGGGAAGGCAACTAGATGGAGTAAAGGTTTTGAATCTAGACGTTCCAGTCATACAGTGAGATGTGGTTTACTTCAGGGAAATGAGCGTTTGCGACCACCCAGATCCTCTGCTGGTACCTATCTAGACAGGTGCTGCTAAACCTTCTAAATTCAAATAGTTTAATTTTGAGGGAAAAGCTGCTAGTACAAACCAGTCTGTAGACACACTTGTGTATGCAAATGGGAAAGGGGGAGGCTTGCTTTAGAAGCACAAATGTGACAGACGTAGGAAAACAGAGGAAAATGAAGGTATGCTGAGAAAGCAGCACAGAGGGAGAGGGCGAATATCAGGTAGAGATAGAAAAAGGGCCTTTCTTCGGAGAAGTCACAGCAATGTAGTGACTGCACTGAGAACCACGAGCACTGCTCTCCAAAAGCTCCTTAGTTTTTGGAAGTTAAGAGGAAATTCCCTACCTGATCAATCGGTGCTTTAGATGGCACAGAAACAGGCAATTTCCATGCTGTAAGTTTAATCTTATTGTCTTTTTTTCTTTTTCTTTCAGCATACAATGTGATTAGGCTCCAGGCAATTCCTTGGGTTTTGAAGACAATGGATATGAGACAACACTGGGGCATGGCACAGGTACGTTTCACAGGTGTCGCGATCATTAATAAGGGGCTGTTCACAGTGCAGGTTATCACCTGGTAATATAAATTTGATCTGAATCAAGAGGCACAGCGCAATCACAATTCTGTCAAATTAGCCAGGATGAATGATGCAAAGTTTATGCAGCTTTATGTTTTCAGATTAGCTTTATGCTTGCTGTGGGAGGACGGCTGACAGCGAGCCAGACAAGGTTAGCAGCTGATCTGGCGTGAAGTCTTCCAGTACAGAGTTACCCCATTAAAAAATTTAAAACAAGTCTGCAAAGTGAATTTGCATTGGCCCAGCGCTTCCCATCCAGCGGTCACCACATTGTGTAATACCGTAAAAGCAGATTTAGCTTCTCCTCAGGTTGCCAGCACAGCTCCCTGAGGTTCAGTTTTCCAAGGCGTAAAGCCCCTGGTGACCCCAGTCTGAGCAGAGCAGGAGCTCAGCACGTGGAGGGGCAGCCTGGCAGGTACCGTAAATGCATGTGTGGGGTGTGGACCGGTTGTGGCTCTGTGTGGAGAGCCTCAAATTGCACTTGCAACTTAATTGTGGGGATATGATTGGTTTGGGGTTAGGTTTCTTTACATAACTGTATGCAAGTTAATTCTGAAAAGATACCTGCAGATGTTTCCAGTACAACAAGCTAGAGAAGAATGAGCTCACCTGAAATGGTAGGTTAATATCTGAGTTAACATTAAAGCTGGTTGCATTCCCTGGAGCCAACTGTTAAAATCTCTGCTGATTTCCAAATGGGAATTAAAGGCTTCCTCCATCCAGCTCTGTCTCCCCTTGGTGCCTCCTTCTGGAAACCTCGGGCTCTGAAAGGGACTTCTCCGCACCTCCTTTCTCCACCTTACATTTTCATTCTCTCCTTCTTTCCACCCTGCTCCTGTATGTTTCAGCTGCGTTTGCCCCACTAGTAATTAATCTGGGAACATACACATGGTAACAAGACAACTGAATGTCCCACATAAATCAAATGCAAATGGGAAACTGATGGTCACGCAAACATTTGTGGACAGGGGCCAGGTGGGAAGAGTTTGGCATACTTACAGCTCCAGAGGGTGACTCTTCTTTAGTTTCATTAACGTAATTTGCTTTCACTTGAATGATGCCTTTCTAGGGCTTGGTCCATGAAAGGTACTTGTCTGGCTGCAGCTGGTCATTCACTTCAGAACTGGAACCAGTACCAGGCATACTTTAGATGGGTGAAGATGGCCAAGGGACTTTCCAGTTGCTGCTTGCTAAGAGAAACATCGTTACCAGCATGTGTTTGTTGTACCTGTTCTGCATCCCCGCTGCGAGGGGGGTGGTGTAGCATCCTGGGAATTGGCTGCGAAGAGCTGGGGGAGTCTTAAATTTATGGACTCACAGCTTCTTAGGGTGCGGCATCAATTAGGGAGGCTGTCTCATAATTTTAATCTCTGCTGGGATTGATGAAGTTTCTTAAAAACAGGAAGCCTCTAGTAGTTTGGGCTAGAGGTGCTTTTTTTTTTTTTTCCCTGTGAGCAAGTAACAGCTTTGCTGCCAGCCAGCGATGTTTTCTGCTGGTGTAGCCACACCAATGGCTGTGAACAGGTCCCAGGTTGGCTCATGTCTTACCATAACTTAGTTTTACCGTAACACAGATTGTTTTTTCAGTTCTGACTAGCAGAAGCTGTGAAAAAAATCAGATTAATGATGTGTTTCTCATGGTATCAGTTTAGCTTAGTATGATATAATTTCCGCCTTTAACAAAATGGATTGCTGAAAGATGTATGAGAACAGGTGAACGTTTTCTGCCTGAGCAACTATACTGGGAGCTATACATTTTGCATAGGTCTGCTGTGTCTGCAGCTCAGAAAGCTGAGGAGTGTGGTAGGCACTGTAGTAACAGTAGTGTAAGGGAACACCCTTTGAGCAGAGAATTTCCTTGGCTGGATGCAAATAAAACTTTTTCTCTGGACACCCATAGGGAATGGAGAGAAAGGACTTTTCCCCCTCAAGACTGTAAGTTGGCACTTGCCCCCTCCCCTGGCTCCTCAGGGTGCCTGGGTACCAATTTCTGATCCTTTGAATTGTACCTAAACTGGTGCCCAGAGCTGAGGGAATGGATATCCTGGGTGGGATCACTGAGACCGGCGTGTTAGTCTTCATTCTCTCAAAAATGGAAAGCCATTAAAAGTAAAGATGATGGATAAATGGTGTTTAATCAAGAACTGTCTTTAAGTGGGTTCAATTGTGAAGTAGCAAAGGGGCAGAGAGGCTAATTTCCTTATAATAAATGGCTCCACTTAAATTTGGTCATCAGAAAAGGTAATACGTGTTTTGCGGAATAAGGAAATATCGCTGCTAAAAAATAGAGCATTAATTTTCATTGGTTTTCCCCAATTTTAATATTTGTGTCAGGAGAGGTAGGTCTCCTTTCTGCATAAAAGCAAATTTAGAACAAGTAGAAAAACTAGAAGTATTGGTACAGGATTTTTAAATCCCCTGGGCGTGACCCTGATACTGTGTTTCTCTGTGGTTTCTCCCTTCAGTGCCAGGACCTGAAGGTGAGTATGAGCTGCCATGGTCACCTGCTGCTGCGCTGCAGCCTGGTAGAGTCCATGGGGAAAGCTGTTGTTCTGGAATTGCTCCTAAAGCACTTTCCACGCTGTTCACACTTCATTACTGATAGGAGTAACTGAACAGGTGGCTTCAGGATCTTCTGTTGCTGCAGCTTTGGTCAAACTGTTTAATATGTGTATTTGTTAAAAGATATTTAACACAGGGTTNGGGGTTTTTTTTTTTTAAAAAAAAAAAAAAAAAAGAAACAGCAGTGACTGCAGGAGAAATTTCTCCTTAAAGTTCCTCCTAGGAAGGATAACATAGGTGTGTTTGTCACATGGCTGCTCTTGTTCAAATCTATAGAGGAAAAGGGGAAATCATAGCAAAGGCGGCAACTGTTGGTCTTTTTTCTTGGTTAGCTGAGAGTTGGGGAGGACTTCTGGTGACTGCTTACTCTTGCTTCCATCTTCTTTACGTCACAAGAAATGACTGCAGGGCAAGGAATTGGTAGAGCAGGTCTTGGGCATGTGCTTTAATAGGACAGGGTGGTATTGGCTTCCATGCTGTCTTTTTCTCCGAGGAGAATACAGTGATCATTAATGACAACAGCTGAGTTGTGTAGAAGACAGCTTCTTCCACCCATCTGCTGAGTAGTACCTTGTTCCAGTGGAGTCGTTCTGCCTGTTTCTGGGAGTCTACTTGACATAAGTAGAGTGCTCAGAATTTGCCTCTGAAAAAGAACGTGCTGATCTCAGCTGATCTTAGGAAACAGCAGACTATCCCCTGTGAAAGAGGATTCACCAGCCATACTGAGCGAAAATGAATTCTGTAAGAACAATTTTGGCTTGGTTATTAATCTACAGATGAGCTTTTAAACCGATGTTTAAACTATCTGCCCTATTTGAAGTGAAAGGAAGTTGCCCAAGTAAGAGTGCAGAATCCTTTCTCTTGTGTTTTCGGTGTCTTTGTGAGAAACGTGACTTTTCCTTTCCCTCTCTGGAGAACACACGTCCCTCCTCCCGCTGGAGCGGATCAGCACTGGCATCTGTGCAAACCTTGCTCTGGTTTCCCCACTGGGATCTTTCTGACCTTGCTGCCCACACTTGGTCTCTAGAAACCACCTTTCCTTCAAAATCCCTCAATTAACTGTGAGTGGTGCCAGGAAAGTGCCTGACCCTGTTATACCTTCTCTGAGCCAAACCTGGCTATTGGCGGAGGGACTGTCTGTATGGTTCAGCTTCTGGAACTTCTTTCTGTTTTTCCCAGATAAGCTGACTGACCTGGGAGTCCTCTTGGCCATAGCTCGATTTAAGCTGTACATAATCACATGAGAAGAACAAAAGTGACAAACCAGTAAAAGTGTGGTTTCTGGAGCAGGGACTTAACCGGGCTGTGGCAGATCTGCTCCAAGCAGAATCTGTAATTTTATGCAGGTCACTTAACGCCTCCGTGTCTCCCTTTCTAGTTTGGTCAAATAGCAGTGCTTCTGCTCCGTCCGATGGCTGTGCTTTCTGTTGCCCGCCCTTTGGAGCGGGGCTTCTCTTTGTTTACGAGTTACCCAGCATGATGGTGATACGATCTTGCTTGAGGTCTGTGCAGTCTCCAGTAATAGTAACACAGACAATCAGTTAACTGAAACAGAAACAAGTATTCAAACAATATGCCTGTGAGGTTTCTCTCTTCATTGCATTTCATTATGATGTATTCTTTGTTTGATTTACTTTATACCTCTAGGAATATTTATGTAGCTTATTTATGACATTACGGTTTTCTTAGAAAATCAGGACATGGTTCTGAGAGGTCAGATGGATAGTGCCTTTATTCGTGTTGCTTCTCTTGTAATAATCCGCAGCCTTTACAAATACCTTCTTCGGGCATTGAATGTATTAAAATTCCTGCATAGTTTTTCCTCTCTCAGATATGATGAAATACCTTCCCCTAGCCCTCTGTTCAGGCTGTGACAGCCACGTTATTCCACACTCAATGCCACTGTGATTGCCAGACTTTCAGCATGAGTAAGAGAATCTAGTTAACGGCTAGTATGCACTTTATTTTTCCCCCTCAGAGGCTGTATCTGGTGACTGTGTGACTGGAACAATGAGGCTAACCTCAGTTTTGCAGTAACAAAGCAGCTATGAGTTTTCTGGGTAAAGTATATTTTGACTGACATACAAGTAGCTGTAGCTTTGCTGCACAATGGAGAAAATGACTTCATTTAACAGCTTTCTGTGCCAAGAAAGAAATAAAACAGTTCTGAGAATGTTGAAGATTTTTTTCCTGTTTTAATTTTAAACCTAAAAGAAAAAGCAGTTGCCATATAAGTCCAAGTCAATGGAATATATAAATCTTTAAAAAGGTTTCATAAAGTAATAATGACTTTAGTATATGTACCAAATGAGATTAAAGAGCTACATTTGGTTCTAATACAGAGTTTCACATTCAAAAGGACCATCAGTTTCCTGTTTAAAATCTACTTATATTGAACTGAATGGAGTTCAAACATAATGCCATTGTATTTCAGGCATTTATCTTAATTTAAAACAGCTGAAAAACATTAATAACAGAGCAAGGAGATGTGGAGGTATAGGCATTTCTCCCTCCCTTCTCCGCTTTTCAAAATAATGAACTCAGATATAACATACCTCTGCTTACACTGTTCTGCCACTCTTGTAGGAGACGAAGTGCACAGTGTCAGCCCCACTGAAACCGTAAGAAAAGCAGTCTTTTTGAAGGGGCGAAGGACACGAGTGAAACTTGCTTCGCAAAGTGTCTGTTCCTGAACAGGTGGGTTAAACAATGCTTTATTGGGGCAGTTTTGACCCAGAGTACCTTCATGAAGCATTTGCAATACAGGCACACCAAGCTGAAACTCACTGGCATGAACGCTTCCTCGCTTTTTGGCTCCGATCCCAGGATCTTCTGTCTTTCCAGTGCAAATTTTCCCTTTGCCATGACTGTCTTTAAACATCATGCCACCCTGCATTTTACATGTCCTTTGTATGTATTTCACCTTCTCTATTGTAATTCCACAGAGGGATTGTGAATTCTGTGTCAGTCGAGCTTTTCAGAGTTGTTCAAATTCTTGAAGCTGTGAATTATTGTCAATGAAAATCAAAGTTTACTTCTATATTCCTATCAGTGTTGTCTCTCAGGAGGAGATGGTGAGTGAAGAAAATGGGGCATCAGAGGTCTGTTTTAGTACAAATACTTGAAACACGCTAATTGGGGCTGGGACATTCTTGTGCGAGGTGCTGACAAACACAGAGAAGACCTAAGTCCTGCCTCTGAAGGTCTGTAACAGAAGTAAGCTTTACAATAATTTTCCGGTGAGTTTTCACACTAGAATAAATTACCTCGAAACCCTTTCAGAATGATAAAGGAATCTTCTAGTTTGATGTTCCACTTATGTGGGAACACCTTTTCCCCAAAGACTCCAGATATCCCACCAATCAACATATCTGTCTAGTGGAATAATGTGAGAATGTAGGTTTTATTATCAGGATCTTCCCAGGGAGCCTTAGGTACTTTGTAGTGCTATATTCTTTGCAGTTCTCAGAATCATGTGCATTAAAGGTTGCTTAACAGCTGGTGAGTCACACAGCTTGTTCTTTGAGCTCGAATGCTCCGTTAGGACACATCCACTAGAGGTATTTTAACCTTTGAAAAAATCAATACAAGCGGCTTAAGCATTCTAGGTTTTAAGAAAAAAAAAACCCAAACACAAAAAACCAACAGAAAACCCTAAATAACAACAAACTGCCTGCACGATGTGTAATAAATTAAGCTCTGTTCTACTGGGTGCATCTTAGGGGTGCAGCATTTGCTGGAGAGCAACACAGCTCTGGTCTAAAAAGTCACTGTCCTTGGGCACCAAGCGAAGCTGAGCCTCTGGAGGAAATGAAATGTCTTCTGAGTTAAAAAATCTCTAGTTCATTTTGTTCAACATTGCATGTGGGGACAGGAATGGCACTTGGAAGAAGAGTACTCCCTAATTTCTCTGGGGAGTTGGTCCTCTCCCTAAACCATGAACTGTAGTTACTGCAGACAATTGCAAATTGCACGTAGCAAGCCACAGTGCTTGACTAAGTAGCCAGAATGAGGGAGGAATTCTGTGGGCAGTATGTATTTCCCTCTAGTTTAAATGTACCTGATGTTAAATAAGTTGAACTAGCCCTGTTGTAGCCAAACTTCTTGAGGAAATGAAGTATATGCTCCCACTTTGCCGGTCAGTGCCAGTGCTTCTCCTCTGTGATATAACTTGCTGGAGAAAGGCTCATTTGAATCAAATTTGACTGTGAGATGAAGGGCTGAAGGATATTGCAGTCCTCTCAATTTCATAAGAGGAGGCAGTCCAGCAAAGGGAAAACAAATCAGTGCTCCCTTTAGGGAAAACGCTGCAGAATTAGCTCAGTTGCATTACTAGACACCCGAGAATCCAGCCCTCCACCACGCACACAGAAGACATAACTGAAGAAAACCAGATTTCCTAACTTCTGCCTGGGGAATGATTCCTTTGCATATTTTTTACGCAAAGTGGTTTGATCTTTCTCTTACAGTATAACCTCAGTCATTTCATTTCTCGTTAAGTCTCCTCGGGATAAATAACCTGGCGGTATCAAATCACCAGCCACATGTCATAACTGCTGAATTTCCTCTGCTTTGGTCTCTTTGGCATCACTTTTATCCTGAGTACAAGGTGGAGAGGTCTCGCAACGCCTCCCATTCTGCGAGCCAGCCGGGTCAGGATGCGGCCACAGCTCTTCCCCTTGCACGTGGCTGAGGGACGCGGTGGTGGCGGGGCTGGCTTGGGAGCAGTTTTGGGTCGCCGCCTGATGCCGTGGGCAGCGTATAAGCTGTCAGCGAAATCCTGGCCAGAGTGAGGTGGGTTCAGGATCCTGCTGCAGCCCCCGGATGGCGAGCAGAGGGCAGTGCCCAGGACGCGGCAGTGACACGCCGCCCCTTTTTAGGACACGGTCCACAGCTGCCAGGCAGTCTCAGTATCCCAGGTTTCAGGTACGGCACGGGGTTGTCGACTCTCTGCTAGGAGTGGAGCCTGGATCTGGTGGAAGAACAGCCATTTCGCTGTGCCGGAGGACAGGCTGTGCCGACCTCCCTAATGATGGTGCGTACCGACCGCAACATGCTGCTAAAATTTGTTAGGATTGCTGTGAGGCAGAGCGCAGGGAGAGGAACGCGATTTAATACAAGGAGAATTTTCTGGTACTTAATGCCACCAGAATGTCAGAAGAGTTAATGGCAGATGTGGTTGTGAAAATGTTCTGTATTTTTAGACAACCTTTAATTAAGACACTTTGTATGTAGCAGCGACCAAATAATATGCTGCCACTTGAAAGCTGTCAGAAGGGAAAAAGTGTACAAAGCTTCTAAATGCAGCCCTCTTTATTTTTATCTGAAAGTGAATTAGGAAACCTTTCCAGTAACAATAACTGTCCTTTCACATGAAATGATTTATTTAATGCACACTGTAAATACTTTGGGCATCTATATGGATTTATACTTAACCCCCTTCACATCACGTTGTTTAATCTAGCCTCATATTAAAAAGATTACATCTGAAAGCTGAATGGGTTTTGCGATCCCAGCCTTTTCTTCCGAGACTAATGTTTTATATAATTATTTTGATACAGCAGAATTTTTTTCATCTTCTCGTAAACTTTTGTAAGGGGTGAATAGGCCTTTCAGGGTTTTCATTTGATTGAATTAAGAGAAAAAATGTATAGAGTACAAATCCATTTTGAACTTGAAGATGCTTTATTAATAGATTATTTATTTGCCTATAGGGTTAGAAAGATGCTAACGTGATAGGGGATTCTCTCGTAGAGCACTAATTCTTACTTTGATACAGCAGAGAGATAACATTTATCACATAAGCTTGGGCTTGGATGGAAAGCAGTGAGGTTTCAGTAAACCAAGATACAAAAAATCTGAAAGAACTGTCTAAGCATCATTTTGACATTCCTAGAATTTGGATACTCATCGCTGTTAGGATAAACACACAGTAAGTAGCAATTAGACTATTAGTTAGCCAATATATTATGCACATTTGCAGAATTAACTTGGTTAATGTGTTTAAACCGTTCCCAGCCTGCGTTCAGAAGCTGCCGTGTGAGGTAAGCAGCAGGCTAATTGAGCACTGCCGCATCCCTCGTCGTTGGCCGGCAGTGTGCGACAGGATGAACAACACCCGCACGGGCTGCGAGTGGAAGACACAGTCTTTAAGAACTGCAACAGCGATACGTCTTCTGTGTGCAGGAGGGTACTCATTTACAGACCTGCTCTGTCACCTGTGGAACTACAAAATCTCTCTAAGGCAGAATCAGGCCCAAGCCAGCCCAGGGCAATTTTGCCTTCCGCAGGGCTGCTTATATTCAGCTGAACGCACACACCAGTGGAAATGCTGGCATGCGTGCTTATTTTCTGGTTCCTCAATTCAGTTTCAGTGTGTCTCTTTCATTCTTGTGTTTTGTTAATTTTGTTGGTGGTATATGCTTTGATATGCTAATGCGTAGGGAGAATTTGCCAGTGGTTGCACAGGGGGAGACAATCTCTAAGCCTCGAAGGTTGATCAGGCTGTTCTGCAAGTCCACATCACTGTGCATCACAGCTAATGAATGCCATCCTGCTTTCTGCTGTGTACCTGTCAGCAGCTCATTGACACCTTTTGTAAAACCTGCTGCTTACTGACGTTATTTAAAGCATGTATATAATGCTAGTAGTATGTATTCTGTAGCAATACAAGTAAAAAAATACTGACAATATCCGTAGACGGTGGTAATGCTGAGAGAACTTTATGTGGGTTTTCAGGTTCTAGCTCTTCTAAGCTCAGGTGCAAAACCTCAGCGGAATGCCCTCTGTGTGTGGTGAGGATGGTAAGAAAAGACGCAGGTGTCTGCAGGTTTTCAAAAACAGAGGGGCTGCGGTATGTGCATGTCGATTGGCCCTTGTGCATATGGCTATGGATTGCTTTTAGTGGTGACCTGCAGGAGAAGAACACACAAAAAGTCAGCAGAAGAACATGTCCTATTGCTAAAAGCACCACTTTTTTTTTTTTTTTTTTTAATTCCAAAGCTCTGTGTAGTTCAGTAAGCTTTTTGTACTTTTCAAACCCTTATTTCTTTGGCAGGCAAAGGACAAGTTACCCAATTACCCTGTTTCCACAGGTGCTTTCTAACACATCACTTCTTCGTAGTGGATCGGAAACCAGGAGAGGAAGAAAAGGGAGGATCCATTTCTCATGTTATTTTTCAGACAATCTCTTCTAATGCCTCTGGGAATGGTGCCACATATCTCAAATATCAGCATCTGAACCAAATCTGATGTCTTTGCTCGCACTGAATAGCACTCTATTCTGCTAGCAGGCCTACAGAAATGCTTGAAAGCTGTTAGTCACAAAAATTCTCCCTCCCAAAATAGTGCTTTAGGCAGTGATATACTAGAGCCAGCAATCAAGGTGATTAATAGTAGTGCAGGTGATAATGATTGTTACCAGAGGCATGAGAATTTGTCCCCAAAAGGCTCTTTTGCGCACCCTGTATTGGTGGTTAACAGCGTTCAAGTGAATACTATTTGAGAACGACAAATTCTGCACTGAAGATAATGTCTTCTGTTGGAGTGGCTCATACAGTAAAAATCTGTGGTCACAGCTGTAGACACACAAGCCCTTCTTCAGGGCTGATGCTTCAACCCTAGATGAAAAGCATCCATTTATAAAGTATAGTACTTTAATTTCAGTGGCACAGTACCCAAGGTGTTCTTAGCAGTGTCGGTGTGCCTGGACTGACGGGCACGCTGGTCCCCCGTGCTACCTGGGCTCGACGGAAATCTGTCCTGTAAGAATGACTGGTGTATGGAAAGGGGAGGGAAAATACAGATGCATCAAAATATGGAACAAAGAGATGCGGTCCCTGCCAGATTTGGTAAAAATAAAACAATAGATCTGTCGCTGTCCTGGGTTGCTAATGAATTGTGGTGGATTGAGATACCTTCATTAGTTTTCTTTGAAGGTGAATAGGGGAGACCAGTTCCTGCTCTGTTACTGTGGTGTAACCAAGGGGTGTGCCTGTGCTTCAGTGACTGCCTCAGACATAGATTCATGAGCTTTAATAGAGGTATTTCGACAATGAGTTCCCTGCAGCTGTAAAACCCACTCAAGAAGCCGGCTAAAAACTTTGGTGATTAACTTGTGGTATTACCATCAGTTTCAGAGCTGGTTTAAAACTTGTTTTGATAACATCTATGGGAGTTGCAGTGTGCAGATGTATGCCTAGTTTAAGTTATTACTAGTTATGCATGAATCTACATAACGTTATAAAGGGAGGTATTTTTCCTGTTGTCACCTGTGCTGTGAGGACAGAGCTAAAAGAAAGAGGAGTTGGTTGGTCAGACGTTGAATTTTGGCTTCTCTAGCCAGCAGACAGTCAAATAGCTTCTTAGAAGGTAGCACCTGCTTCAGCAGACTCAATTACCTAGTTAAAAATGACTTGCAAGCTAGCAGGCAAGTTTAGCCTGGTGGTACTGAATAAAAAAGTGGTTTATGCTATTTTTCAGTATTCATTCAATATCACAGAGTGCTCACACTTGACTCTAATTGCTGTTCTATGCAGCTGAATATCAAGCGGCTGTGTGGCAGACGAAGGTGATCACTAGAAGCCCCATGACTTGGCGTGTGCTTCAGCTGGGAACCTGCTGACGAGACTATAAAGGGATTAGTTCCCCCCAGTGCCTGATGGGTGGGTGATATAGTTGTAGGGTGGGGTGTTTTGGGGGT
>VZSZ01001647.1:556107-630706 GCA_013398815.1 Ibidorhyncha struthersii | reverse complement strand
TTCTCTTTAAGTATTGGGGCTAATTACTCTGGTGGGGCTGGGGAGGTGATGGAGGGGGGACAGCTGGGTTTGGTAGACAGGATCTCTGTGAACGCTTCCTCCAGGCTGCAGAAGCAACTGAGCCACTAGAGAGCTGCAATTCTGAAATTCAACTAAATTCAGTAAAACGTGAGCTTCCTTTTTCTAGGTGTTTGGAACAAGCCGACGAGAAACCCACCGGTCTGAGTGAGACCAGAGTTTTTGGGATCTAAACAATGAAACAATATAATTATGTTTTAATGTAATAATATTTTAAGATAAAAATAATGAGCTCATTTCTCTGCTAGAGGCAGGTCATAAAGATAAGCACTTCTGGAGCACTTCACTCATTCCAAGTGCTGCTCTGTTAACAATAGCATCTGTGATGCTGAAAGCAGATACAGAGGGCTCTTAACTTCTGTTTATTTCTGCAGAAGGCTGATCTTGACTGTGGGAAGACTCCTACTGATGACTAGAAAAGGCTTCACACTAGCCTTTTCCCCACTCAAGATAATGGTCTCTTTCTCAACAGGTTTTCAAAGGAGGGGAGAAGGAATATATCCTACGGTCAAAATAGAGAGTTGCAGGAAGATAAAGGTATTTCATATGAGCACATCTTACGGTTGCAACTCTCCTGTTGGAAAGTCAGTAGCAATGCAGAAACATGGCATTATCCATTCCAAACCCAAAATGCAAGCACCGCATCATCATCTGTGCCCTGTAGGACCTTACTTAAATTTGCACTTGTTTGTGATCGTGGGGAGTGGTGGATAAGTGGATACTGCTTTGCGTTTTTGTCCGAGTCTCTTGGTCTGTCCCCTTCAACAGTGGAGGGCAGAGGGAGTCGGGTATTTTTGTATCATCCAGAATGTCAACCAGGGAGAAGGCATCACTTTTCTTTTCCTGGAGTAAAGTAAAAGATCATCTTGTGCAGGAAAAGCAGAGAACAGGATCTAGCAGATGGGCTGTCTCCTGCTGATAGATCTAACTGCTGCTTCACAAGACAAGGAAGACACTTGGATGCTCATCAGTTGTCGGTTGGGTTTTTCCCCCCCCCCACTCATAAACTCTGAGTGTTCCCAGCTCTGGTTATCTTAAGTGCTCACTTTGTCCTCAGTGAAGAGGTAGAAAAGGACCCTTCACAAATCAAAGGGATTGCATAGGACATCAGCCCTACCTAATGTGTCATGGCTCTGTTTCAAGGAATTAGCAAAGGTTTTCCTCTTGGCTGGCACTGCTGTCATATGCTATTGCTTCTTGCTGTCTAGCGCTCGGGAGAGCTGTCTCTCCATGCTCATGGGCTGCAGGATATAAGGTGGACTTGTGGCATCTTTAGCATTTCCCAGGAAATACCATTCTGACTTTAGCAACTGCTTAGCTTTTTATATGGAGTTGAAAAGACTGGGCTTTCTTGCTGGCCATGTTTCACTGTGTATATGATCCCTCTTTACGGATGTCTCAAGATAGCAGATGTCAGGTGAAATATTGAGTATAAAAATGAATGAGAACATGGGGAAAGAGGTGGCTTCATTTCTGATTGTATTTCTGAGTTTAAACTTGCTCATTTTGTACCTGCAGCCACCACAGCAGAGCAGTGATCCTAGCCCAAAACTATGTGAAAGAGGTGACGCTCCTGGAACGACAGGAATGGGAGAGCTGCAACTGCACGGAGCTCAGCCTCCAGCCCTGGCCAGAGTCACTTTTGTCTAGGTCACTCCTGATAAACGCCCGATGTGTTTTTGAGGTCTTCCAATGTTAGTGTCTCCCCAGCTTTCCCAGCAACCTGTCCCTGGGTTTCCCTACTCTTACTTCCATAAAACTTTTTTCTGTAATATCTAATGTTTTTCCTGCAACATGAACCTGTTACTCTTTGTTTTATCTGCTGCACATGTGGTGAAAACATGCTCCTCTTCCTCTTGGAAATGTAAAAAATTGTCAGTATTTATTCATGTCCCTGGTTTTTTTTCTCACTAACCTCCTTGTTCCTGGTTTTCATGCTGCCCATTCATCTCCTCTGCCTTTTTTAAGTCCCTCCCTTCATTTTCCTTCTTCTCATGAAAAATAAAATCCTCTTTTACCACAGCGAAAGACCAATTGGAGGAAAAAACCCCTAATGGAAGATGAGTTTTGCAAACCCTCACGCAGCATCTCAGCCCTTTGTCTGTCTCCTCTGTTTAGACAGCAAGCTCTTCAGAGGAGGGGCTCTTTTCCTGTGTTTGTACAAGTGCTTAGCAGGCTGAGGCCCCGATATAGCTGGGTTCCTTAGGGGCTATCGTAATGCAAAATAATAATGAACCATATGTCGGTTTAGCCAGGAAAATACTAAAGCAGCAGGCCAGTAAGCAGATTTTTCCCTTAATGGACCAGGTATTGCTTAGACAATGCAGACCATTTCCCCTTCTATCCCACTAATAACACACTTGGCTTCTAGAGGAAGTAGTCCTAGGGATGATGACGTACTTTAAACTTTGTGGGCCTCATTGTTCGTCTAATTATACTGTAGACATTTAGAAGTATGTTTCTGGGGTGTTTTGCAAAGCAGCCGTTCATAAGTTCTCTGTGCCCTCACCCTCATGGGGCAACAGCTGTGAAGTGGTGTTAGTGTGGGGTCAGCCCTGACCTCATACGTGGCCCAAGTGGCAGAGTATATTGGCTTGGGCTCAGCATCCTGCCAAACTATTTGCTTTATTGTTTTTTGGATTATTTTTGGTTCGGCACACTGGCAGAACAAGGTTGTGTAAGCCTGCAAAGCATTGCACAGGCGTACCCCTAATAGCCAGATGCAGTTATCAGCCCATTTCATGTAGGGACCGGTCTTGGAGTTATCAGCCTGTCTGGTAGAGGGATCTGGTAGGTGTCAGCACCATTGGTTAATTTTGCAGCTAGATGGAAACTCTGATTTTTCAAAAAAAAAAAAAAAATTTTTTTCTTTCTCCGGAGAGATGTTATCAACATGTTTTATTTCGCTCTTACCATTTTTGTCTTGTTATCATCAAAATATTTTGAGCAAAGTTTTAGTTGTGTAACAACGCTGCGAAATGTTGACACTAAGATGAAGCATTTTGACTTTTTTTGAGAAAAATAACTTGGGATTTTCATTTCATAAATGTTTTTCAAAGTGTCCTGATTCAAAGCAAAACAGATAAATGGCCATGTGTAAAAATATTAGAAAGGATACCAAGATGCCCCAGCTTTCAGCCGGAGGCTTTGTGGGGCCCTTGGAGATCCTCACCAGCTCTGGGTGAGCATGGCAAGGTGATGATCAGTGCTGATGTGGTCCCCATGGCTGCCCTGTCCTGGTCTGGCTCTGCCAGGAGACGGGTGTAAATCTGCTGGAGCTGTCTAAGGCTGCACCTCTCTGCTGTCAGAGCTCAGTTCGGCAGGAATTACTGCGAACAGGGGGAGGGAAATCGAGGGTTTGCTGCCTGGTAAATCCTCCCACTTCCCTCCTCCCACTGGAGGCATTTGTGATAATCATGGAGAATGCAACCACTTCAGCCTGCAATAATAACCACGGAGCAGCTCTCTCCTTCGTAATTGCTTTACTGCCCAGGGGAGAGAGAGGACTGTTTTCCTTTTATCATTGTCTTTGGCGTTGGGTTTGGGTTTTTCCTTCTTCTGCCAGTTAAATATTCCTTCATATCACCATCTCAATTTCCCTCACTAAGTAACACATGGGGTTATTTTTAGGTGGCAGAAGGGACATGCAGGGCACTGTGAGTCCTGAGATGTTGGAGTCGATATTTATGAGTAAATTCAAACCGAGTATGATCTGCACTGTCCTGTAAAGTGCAGATCCGTTTGAATCGAGAAAAGCATTTTAGTGGATTTATTGTTGCCTTTGATATGCTTTTTATGTGTTCTTGTCAGAAGCTGAATTAAAAAAAAAAAAAAGTGCTGCGGTTCAGTGTTAGCCTGTAAAAACATAAAAATCTGGCAGAGAAAGATCTGTCATCATAACTTTCATCATGTTACAAATCCTTACTTTGCCACATCTGCTCATTACATGAGACAGGCAAGAATTCAGAGCAGCTGAGCTTTGAGAAATTCTGTTGCAGAAGGTAACAACTGATTAAAAGGTCAGGAGATAGCTTCAAAATTTTTCCTATGGTCTTTTCAGCTCATGAATTTCATAAGCAAGATACCGGTAGACTGCATTGCTGCATATGTTTAGACACAGATTAGGCTGGGGAATGAATTACAGTGAGGTGTAAAATAAGTGAAATGTAAGCTGTACAGCAAATGTACTTTTTCAAATGGTTGGTGTTTTTGTACAATAAAAAGAAAAAACCACCATGGCCGTTTTGGGAGCACAGTGGGTGAGATCAAGCGTGGAGTGGCAAAGTTAATGGTGCTACGGCGATTCATCTTAGCCGATGATCTTGCCTATGGGCTCTAACTCTGCAACTCGGTCAATAAATGCGATTGTAGTTATTATGTTTAAGAGCAGCTATGGATTTTCAGTCAGAATGATCTTTGCTTTTGTTTTTACCACTACTCTCTTTCCATCTGAGATACTGTCTTCTGCAAGAGCACTGTCGTTTGGCTGCGTCTCCTCTCTGCTGTGAGCTGGCTCTGAAGGCAGAGGGGCAGCTCCCGGGGAGGCGGGTGGGTTGGTCCCCTGTGCAGTCTGAGCTCCCTGGGAATGCCGCTCCTGGGGGCCGCGGGGCAAGTGGAGGGCTGCCTCCCCCACCTCCCCGCCCTACCAGAGCAGCCTTCTATGTTACTGGAGACTTAGAAATTCTCTGCAAAGATTCAGAGATTAAAAGAATGATAATTTTAGTTTGATGGCTAAGTTTCTCTTTTGGGGAGATTTTAAGCAAAAGAAGAAAAAAGTAAGGTACTAACATAACCCAAGCATTCCAGAAGCTGGGATTTTTACTTTTATTTTTTTTAAAAAGCCTCAAACATTGTGCTACTGGATAGTTACCATAACAAAGAATGGAAAGCGAAGTGCTAGTTGTGTTTTCATGTAATCGTACAATTTCAGAGGTTTCGTACCTTGTGCATAGAGGTAAAAGGCTTTCTCCAAGGCAGTTTGCTAGCTGGGTTTGAAGGTCTTTGGCCTTTCTGCGTCACCTGGACAAGTAACTTCACAGCTGGCTGGTGTCAATGCCACATATAACCCTCCCATAGCTCTTGAGTTTTAAATGACGGTGTACATAGTCCTGTGTTGCAGTTGCAATATCCTCTTAATAGATAACATTTTTAAAATGTACGAAGAGATACATTTGGTATAAATATAGCTCACATCATGAGGTACTGAATAAAACATTACTCTTCACTCATCGGAGAGGATCATGCATAACTTACTCTTGGATCTGCTTCATCACTCGGGCGTTAGAGAGTCACCCCTAATTTGTGAAAACATATGGCTTATTCCACCCTTCCACACTGAGAATTCATTCGAGGCATGCTTGCCTGCAGTCTTGTGTTCACCATATGGATCAACCTTCTGTAAGTCGAGGTAATTGGGAGTTATGGTAAGGGGGGCAGGGAAGTGCATTCCTCCTCCTCGGCTAAAATTGGAGGACATCTCTTCTAATTCTTGGCTTCGTTACAGCCTGGTGGACTGAATCTCAGGGAAAAAAAAAATAATCTTGGTGCAGGCAAATAGCCAGGTTACTGAAAACACATTTTAGCCAATAATTATGAACTATAGAATCATTGAACTTTTTTAGACTACATCTTGATTAACTACCTAGCAACAGTGAGTCAGGGAAAACTTGCTGTGGAGCCAGTGAGAAAATATCTGGTACGTCACAGACCTGCTGTCTGTTCTCAGCCATAGATCATAACTTCCATCCACCCAGAGGTATGAGCTTCCGTTGTTTTTGATGGAATTTGATGGAATAGGCAAATTCCAAATTTGATGGAATAGGCAAATCTTAGACTACATACACTACGGTTTGGCAGGAGTCTTCCACAAGCC
This sequence comes from Ibidorhyncha struthersii, assembly GCA_013398815.1. NCBI lineage: Eukaryota > Metazoa > Chordata > Aves > Charadriiformes > Charadriidae > Ibidorhyncha > Ibidorhyncha struthersii. The sequence goes on along the minus strand of VZSZ01001647.1, from coordinate 624,756 downwards.
ATGCATTACTCAAGCAGGAATTAAATACATATGTATTTTTACCAGTTTCTCAATTTCAGTTGCTCAACAAGAGACAACTAATTGTCTACATGGAGCATCATTTGAGTTCCTATTATTTACAATGGTTGCTCGGTCAGGTCAATGACAAATTAAAAACCCTGTTTGCTTGTTCTGGTTCATTGTTTTGACTGTTGTGATTAAGCAAGGACTTTTTATTCTGTCTTGGCTCAGAAAAGCAGTGTGTGGCTTGTTCAGGTTTTCCCACTTGCTCTCATGCTGGATCCAGAGTACTCTCCCCAGTCAGAGCCCCCCAACGTGTGCGGGCTGGACAGGCTGCACTCCCCAGTGCATGCTGCCAGCTGGGCCAGCTGCAGAGACCTGCAAGAGGCACGATCATTACAAACCACTGAGGCGGTGGTTGCATCTCACTGTTATTGTCCTTCAGCTACCCCTTCTTGAGTGTTTTTTTTTTTTTTTTGTACAAAGAAAGTGAACTAGTAGCTCATCTGGGTTTGAACGCGGAGTCTGACGTGCTCAGTTTTGCTCTGAGGTTCTCTGTAATACCAGTGGTACTTTATCACTCTATTGTGGACCTGATTGTAACCTTCTGGTATGTTCCCAAGCAGGGAAGAAAGTTAATAGCGGCTTAAGGCATCCTTCTGCTATTGAAACTGGTTGCATACTGGGGTTAGTAGCAATGGTAACAGTCTAAACATTTTTTTAGAAAACAAACCGCAGCCTTATCCTGCATTGCCGTACTGGTACAGAGCCCCTGTGAAGCAATCTCTTGTTTCTTTTGATAACTATAACTTCATCCTGTTTCTGAAACAAAACGTTATTTAAGTTAGTCTTGGACCGGTACATAGGTACAGAGCCATGTATCCATCAAAACAGAACCCTGACAAACTTTCTTATGATGCTGTAAGCCCCTAACACTCCAGTTACTGGCTGTGTGTAAAGCACGGAGTCTGCAGTTAAAGCTGCTTTCCCTGCCTGGCTTCTCCTATGTGTGTGCTTTTATCATCCTGAATTACCAGGGGCTCTTCCCGTCTACTCAGGCAGCAGAACAGCGTTCATCCAAACTCTCTGCATGTGAGTTAAACTGGAGTTTGCCCATTGCCTGTGAATCCAGCCAGAATAGATATTTAAGGAAGCGATGGGGCATGCAGGGCTAAATTAGGGTCAGGGTTTGCACGTCATTCCTTCCCGATGAGTGAATTCCCATTTTGTATGTTGGAAAGGGTTCCCTGTGGCCACGTGCACGTCAAATGATTTGTCAAGATCAATTAAACAAAGTAAAGCAGCAACCTAATCGCACATGAGTCCTTCTGGAGTGGACCCTCTGGTTCTCTCTTTGCTTAATGGCTCTGCTGGTTGCCCCAGCTAAAGGAGACCATGTTTGTGTGAGGGCAAACCCATCCCTTCCGTCTGGAAGGCTACTGCCGTTTGCTTTCTTTAAAGCCATCCTTTTCTGGGCATGTCTTTCATTACTGCTAGCTTCTGCTCGAGTCCGGTTTCCCTCTTTCAGGGCTGGCTTTCAGGTCCTCCTGGTTTTGGGTACATTGAAAATACATGAAATAATATATTACTTGTTTCAAAGTTGAGAAGGGTATAAAAATATTCTGCACTGGCAATGCCTTTTTCACAATTTCCCCTCCCCACCACCCCCACGTATACTTTCCTGTGCATTTCTACAGTGATACTGTGCAGGGCTCTGCGTTGGCAGTAGTCAGCTGTGTCCTCCATCACCCAGCTGCTCCTTCACAGGCTGGTGTATCCCAGGGATCGCCCGTCACAGGCTGAGCTACCGGGTGGGAGAGAGGGGCCAGCGGAAGTGTTTGGTGCCAGAGGACAACGAAGTCTTTCTTACTGCTCTGGGGATGCTTCATAGTACGTGAGCATGATTTCAGCCTGGGATCCCAGACTGACTTTAGTTAAGGGTATATATGGTAAGATTGTGCCTGTCCTGATCTACTCTCTTTATTTCTCTCTTAATCATAGTATTCAAAATGATTAAAACAGATTAAAATGCAAACCAACATCATAATCAAACAGAATGTAATAGCTTGTTTTCATGAAATAACATTAAAATAAAAGATAAATAATTTATGACTAAGTCCCTCATCAACTTTGGATGGCCGTAAAATGATGCTAACGAGCTACCGCCCAAACCTCAAGAATTTATGTAGCCAGACTACTCGAGTCTGGCTTTCGTCTCCAGGCCCTGAACGTGTCTCAAATTGCAACATGCTCCATATGCCTTTCTTAGATAATCTTATCTTTTAGCCTACAATTTTCATGCATGTAGTCTCAAATTTTAAAATAACTGCATTTGTATGCATGTGAAGATTTATAAGCGTACTAAAAATGTTCAGTATTTTACAAACAAGTTTTTATTAATGAACCCTCACAAGCCACCTGTATGCCTGGTTAGCCATACCCTTGGTTTACAGAGGGATGCATCAGGGGACAACAAGGAACAAGAGCTCATGTGAGGTACGAAGGAAAACTCTGGCATGGCTACAACCCAGGTTACCGAACTAGCACATTCTGGATTATTGGTATTTCTGAAAGGTTTTGGCACTAGCATTTTCAGTACTTGCAGAATACCTCTGAGACAAGAAGGTCATAGCAATTTAAAGTTCTTGGATTTATTTAGAAGAAAAAAGTTTAATTGAGCCATAAATAAGCATCTGTACCTCCAACATAAAAATGAGACCGAATACTTTTGATGAGCACAATGAATATTATCTCTAAAATGGGATGTGAGTATGTTCATAGATGTAAATTTGCTGGGCTGAATAGCCTGAGAATAGTTCAGGAATGCTTGAGGAGCTTCTTTCTGTTCAGATTACCAATTTTTTGCCATATGGATGGGTGTAAATGGAGATTGATGGGAGGAGTTGTTATTGTAATGTACCCATTAAGATGGTTCCTTTGTTTCAGAATGTAGATTGCATTTTCAAAAAGATGTGAAGATAGTTTAAACAAAATGAGATGTATAGAAGCTTTATGTTCTCCTTTATCTTCAGCTTCTGCTCAGACCCATATAATTTTCAGGAAAAGGGTAGTAGTTTGTAGGGGTTATAACGTGTTGGTGCAAAACAAAATTTCCCCCTTCACCCATATTTTGAATGGAAACAGCAACACCTGATGAAAATATATTTTAGTGAGAAGGGTGAGCAGATCATAATTTGATCAGTGTACACTCATTCATTTTAGAATAACTCTTGAGCTAAAATCTGCTGTTGGTGTGTAAAGAATTCAGTTCACTTCATAATGTGCAAAATCAAACGTTTATAAACCTTGATTTTTAAACCGTTCATTGGGGTTTACCTGTCAACCAGTATGCAATGCTGTTCTGGGACACACATGGGGAGCCCACACCTACATACGCAGTTTCAGGGTTGCTTTAGCGATGCTCTGCCAGGTATGACTGCTGTGCTCCTCTTCCCTACCCAGTGACCTTCCGCCGTCTGCTGTAAGGAGAGGATATTCACTTGCTTAAACACATTTGGTGAAGGAAGGTTTTGTGAATTGACTAAGACAGTCAATCAGATTCAGTTTTACTCTTACGGGTGGTGTCTTGTACAAAACAATATTGTGGACATTCAGTTAAAATGAGGGAAGTTACTTTTTTTTTTTTCCACTGGACGTCTTATCTGCTTCAATTTGCATGCTATTTATATTTTTAAAGTTTAGTGTTTGTGATCTGTTTACTTTTCCACTCCAGCTCCCTTGTGAGCTGACGCAAGGTGTTGCATTCTAAGTTTGGAAACCATTTGATTTTGATACAAAAAGTAGATCGATTGTAATTCCCAAGATGAGAGCATAGTTGCTAATTCTATTGGATATCTCAGAACAGTTTCTTGCCAGGGAAAGGACTGTATCTTTTCTGCCGCAGTGAATTCCATACATTTTAATGTCTACATCTGTAATCTTTTTATGTTTTATTTTTTAAATTACACCTCTTCTAAATTCTTTTGAAGACACTGATTGTCTGTGTTGGAGTGCACCAACCAGTGCTAGATTTCTTGGCAGCAAGATGTTATTCATGCTATGTATATAAGCTCCACATTGTCTTAAAGAGTTCGCAGGTAGCTGGGGAAGACAAGACAGGTATTTGTCTCGTGACAAATGCAATCCTATGCAATTTCAGCTGAGAGCTGGGTTTTGGAGCCAACTTAGCTTTAAAGGCTAGGCATATTTAAAAAAATCTAATTACTATTTAGAATAAACGATAGCATTAATTGCAGTCAATTCTCTATAAAAAGAATAAACTGTCACTTAATTGCATTTAAATTCGTAGTACAAAAATGTATCTTGATTAGAGAAAGAAATAAATCAGGTGAATTCTTTTCTTTGGTAATGAGTGAAATTTATACAGGAAAAATTGCATTATCCTCTGGCTGCCATTGGCTTCTTCCTGTTAGCTGGTTCTCAGTCTTCAAATAGATATTCAAACACCCAGCTGTCATTTAAGCTTTGGAAATCTTTCCTTCTCAGACAATAATTCTCTGCACCCAAAGTTGAAAGCTTTCCAGCTTTATGCTATGTCTCTTCTGTGGGGGTGCAGGTAGGAAGCAACTGTATAAATTGGCATGTGTGTTTCTTCATGGTATGATTTACATTCAAGTGGAAATGAAACTATTTCAGTTTTGCTTTGTTTTTATTTTTCTTTTTACGACTGATTCAAAACCTTGCTTAAATATTCCAAGTGTTAGTCCAGGAGGGGGCAGGAAAGAAAGGACACGTGTCCCAAAACACTGCTAGGGAATGAAAGGTGCTGAACAGAATTATCTTCTGAAAGATTGAAACCTGGTGTGTTGTGTGAAGTCTAATTTTAGACCACATTATGCTGCAATATGGTATCAGATTCAAAGAGCAGCAGGTGTCAGAGAATCTGCTAGCTGACACTCCATGTTACAGCAGAAAAGCTTTATTAAATTCATTTTCTAAGCTGCAAATAGGACTCTGACATGGTGTGAAATTCAGCTAAACTGAACTTCTTCAGCTCCTGCTCTAGCATGTCATGGATTTTCTGTAATCGCCCACTGTGATCTGGCTAGCCCAAGTTTGGAAATGCTGGCTATTAGCCTTAGCAGGAAAATTCTTTGCTTTCAAGCACTGTGCACTTCCCACCCGCAACCTAATGAATCCTCGAGGGGGTCTGAAATGAGACAAAACCCAATCCTGAACCGAGCGGGAACAGGAAAATCTATTTCATGCCTTTCCCACAGGAGATGGGTCTAATTCACTGAGAAATATTTTGTGATGGGGCTGGGGTTATCTGGATGAAACAGCTATTTTTATTTTGAATATCTGAAATATGGCTATACTCTAAATTTCTGTGTGTGAGATGTTTTCCTCAAAGCTCAAAAGGTTTCTCAGGCTAGAGAGATAAATTGTGCGGACACGACTTATCACGGTGAGGTTTTTTCACTGCATGCTTCCTATATCAGTCCTGCAAACACGCAAAGCCACCCTGGCACGGGGAAGGGCTCTGCTGCAGCCCCTCCCCGACAGCCTTCGGATTGTCACCTCTCCCGACCCAAACGGGAGACGTGCACACTGGGCTCATGTCTCGCGCTCCTCGGCAGCCGGGGCTCCGTCTCACGCGTTTGCGGCGCTTGCCCTCCAGTTTTCTACTGCTCCTTGAGCAGGCTGCAAAGTATTGGTTTAGTGGTACATGGGCAAACAAAGTCTTCCAGAGGTGGAGAGAGAAGAGGGAGGAAATATTGGCAATACTGATAATTTTGACTGTGTAGTGCCCTGATTTTACCTGTAGTTGTTGTGTTGGGGGAATTCAGTAGCCATAGCGATAGGGACGATGTTATGAGAAGAGTTGCCATTCATTTTAGACCGCTCTGACTGGGTTTAAACAGCCCTGAATGTGTTGGGAAGCAGCAGAGAAGATCAAAAAGGAATTGTCAGGGCTCTGAGAAGCCTGTGGAATTAATTTAGAGAGCTCCCCTCAGACAAAACAGTGTCAGGTAAAGACGGTGTTTTATACAGATCAGATGTGATCAGCTGGGCATTGCTGGCAGCCCTGGGGAGCAGCAGAACACAAATAAAAAGGAAATGTTCAGGCTGTGAGTTAAAGTCCGTCCTTTAAATTCATATTTTAAATTTTATTTCTGGGGGGGAGGATTCTTCCCTGCCTCTTTTTTGGAGATTATTCCACACCTGATCTTACAAGGAGTAAAGATATAAAAGGCACAGGAATACTTTCTAGGGAGCTTATAATTGATAGGTTTTTCTATTCACGGTTTAGGTCCCCGTTGAGAATTTGAACTTCCTTTAGCCAGTCAGGCTGCTTTGCTCGGAAAGGCCCTTAGCAGAGCAAAGGGGATAAACAAAAATCTTCAGGGAAGAACTGGAAGACTTAGGGTTTGCCTACAGACCTCTACACAGGCTGGCTGCCTGATTGCTCCTGTAAGTTATGAAAGATCACATTTTTGGGTAATGCCACGTGCTGCTTTTTGCTGTCTCATTCAAATTCTCACCCAATAGCCTGACAGTGCAAGTTGTACGCTCACTGACTTTGGTTGCCAAAACAACAAAATACCCATAATTTTGGTCATGTTTTCAAATACAGTAGTTATATTGATATAGGAATGCTTGTCGTAATACATATGAAGCGCGGCTAAGCAATGGTCTGATCCAGGGCTGGAAGATGAGCTCATGGGCAGGCAGATGCACTGGGACACCTAAAAAGTGGCTTTGGCTTTGTAAGCGGTAGAGGGATGTGATTTGAGCTGTGCAGAGTCTGAAGGGCTTGAAATTCATTCGGAATGGGAAAGTTGGGCAAAGTGGCCTTGTCAGTTTGTGGGCAAGGATAAATAAGTTTGTAACAGTCAGTGCAAACTATTAATTCAGCAAGATTTTGAAGCTAGATTCAGTGTAGCTGTGGTGTTGCATATGAAACTATATTGAATTTCTTTCTTTAAATGAACCTGAAATTCTAACCAAATCCTCAACTGGGGCTTTAAATACAAAGTTAAGAACAATGTTGCTGGATTCTGGGTGAACCCTTCAAATTGCTTTTGGGTGTCTCCAGATAGAAAGGTTCGTTTGTCCAGACTGGGTTCCTGCTACACCAAACTTACAAGTTTTGGAACTTGCAAGTTGGGGAACTTATAAGAAAAAGTAGCCAAAAATGCCGATGTGCCGGGGGGCTGCAGTACAACTTGATGCGCTTTGTTAGACGGAGTTTCTGCAGGACTAATAGCAGTATTTTATTCTAGCAGGCGAAACTGCCAGATGTGTTTATTCTCTTCACAATGTTTTAACAAGGAAACAAGACTTCAGACTGGGCACTTCATCAGTGCTTTGGAGAAGAAGGCAGGAGAGCTCTAATTCAATTTATGGCACTGCTGTTTTTGCACAGAAACCATCAATATAATCATAATGTATTTTCAGACCATATTATGTAGAGGAAATCTGTGACTTCATCTCAAAGGTGACCTGCAAAGGAAACTTTAAAATTGGCTTCTACTGCTCCTTTTTGTTTTGTTTTTCCCTTTGGGTTTTAAAAATGTTGTACAAAGGTCTGGGAAGCTTTGAATATTCCCAGCTTTCTGCTTGCGGGTTTTTTTTGTTATTATATTTAAAAATAACAGGAATGCAAAGTCTGCTTTTGCTGCTCTTCCCCTCCCCCTTCTTTCCCTGGACAATTCCTTGGGGATTTCAAGGACAGGAAAGTGAAACGTGGCTCACAGTTGGAGACATTCAGTTTTTAGAAGAGCTTTCTTCTAAGTGCTTGAACTCAACAGGTGCTAGTGCAACAAGCAGAATATTAGACCTGAACCAGCCTGACTTGACATTTCTTCTCTCTTTGTAGTGCAACTTTCATCTTCTTTTGCAGTCATAATTACATTAGTTTTTATAAGGTTTTTTTTAGGATGGAAAAAGTATTAAATTTTAACATTGAAATATTTCCCCCCTTTATATTTTTTTTTTTTTGCTACCTTCTCAAGTCGTTTTATTCATCACAGATAAGAGGACACACTACTTTCTTTGTTTTTAAAATAATTATTAAGAGAGGACTTCGGAAGCTCTAGCTTTGGAGCAAAAGCGAAACAAGCAGAAACTTCACAACCTTCAGTGCGAATACAGAAGTACGAGGCTTCCCAAGCTGTGGTGCTGGTGCTATGCAGGACTCAGTAGCTGGGCAGGCATGTCAAAAAGGAAACCATTACTCTGTGGCTGATCTGGCTAAGGAAAGTTGGATGTTAAAGTGCAGCGGGAATTTTACATTTGAAATCAGATCCGAGTGGTGGGTTAGCATGCAGCCGTACACAGAGGAGGAGAGCGAAAACCATTTGTTATGGCAGTGGTACCTGAAGTCTCCCACCAGCACGGTGATGGGGGGAGCCAACAGGCAGCCGGGGAGCACTTAGTCTGACTTGCTGCTCTTTTTTGGAGCAGCTGTACGGTGCATGTGCAGGAGGCTTTTATCAGTCTCAATCTACTGTTGTGTTTGAGGTGCCTCCTGAAAAGGTGCTGGCTGGGACACGTGTGCAAACAAAATCGCTCATCTGGCTCAGAGCCTGTTTTCGACTTATGCCTTGAGGGGCTTATGGGGAAAATGATGTCTGGGAGCAGACTGACATGCAAAGCCCATGGGTCATAATGCGTGTTCCCTCTGTGTTATTTTGTCTGCTTGGTTGGGACGCTAACATAATGAATTTTAATTGAAAAAGAAAAATCTTTTGGTGGAAGCATATTCTCAGATGGGGGAAGTATAAATTACAGAATAATTCATGGACTATTTGCAGCTCTTGAGAATTCAGCTGGTCTAAATAATGTATGTTTATACATACAAATTGTGTGTGTGTCCCTGCATATTTTAAATGTTTGATTGTTTCACATTAAGAAACAAGTGAACAAGTGCTGACTGTAGAGTACTCGAACTCTTTCCATTTTGGTTTTAATTTTTTGCTATTATTATGAATCCTGCACAGATTTTTATCGGTATTTTTTTCATACCTGCATTGTATCGCTGGCCTAAAATTATATAGCATGGCAGACAGCCAGCATCTGTTTAAAGCCTGAAGATACTAATGAGGAGAGTCAATATAGACAGGGCAGCCATCATCCCACAGCTAATTAGGGATAAGAAGCGGTGGAAAATTCAGTGCTGCCTCCTTCTCTGCCTGCCTGTCTGGTGGGTTTCCTCCATGGCGCAGATAGAGCTGCTTGGTACCGTGTGGAGAATAAAATTGCATGATAAATTTTCCGTGCCTGGCACTCCAGCTGCTGGCTGTGCTAATGGCAGCGCAGTCCCAGCGCGCTGGCACAGCCAGGGCACAGAGGCTGCAGGGCGGCCGCTGACTGGCAGCCGACGGCACTTCTCCGGCTCGTGCAGACCTTGGCCTCCTACATCTGCCTTTTTGTAAGTAAAGGAAGAGTTTCTTTCAGATAGATGAACAGAAAAGAAAGCGTTGTGTCTTGCATTGTGTCTGCACATGCGTGCAAATATCATAAATATCACCCACTTCTTTAAACTCGGGGTAGGGAAGAGTTAAACAGATGGCAGTAAATATTTGGAGATGTAACTGAGCTTCAGGATGGTGGGAATCCAGTCACTCAGGTGCCCAAGCTGCTCATGGCTTGCTTCTGTGGGTGTGTTTAGACCTCAGACTCAGGCTTATTGACTCTGAAGGAGACCCTGAAGATGAAAGAGGATTTCGGAGCACAGCCGTACTGTGTGTGCGTCAGCCTTCAGCCTTGTCCTCCAGTGCTACCTGGCCATGGCTGCGCACATTGCTATCCTGATTAGGGAGGACCGCACGTTCTTCTGTAGCTATACCAACATTGTTTCAATCTAATAGTGTATCCACGTAGAATATGCTAGCGATGAATTCAAGAAAAGTCATGAATTCATTGGAAAATCTGAAATAGGGCTGAAATGAGAGAATCTGCAATTCTTTTCTTCTAATTGTGGCACCGCATTTGACAAGTACTTGCAGGTTACATGTGCTCTCTGAGGCCTGAATGAAGTGATGATAAATGATAAGCAGCTGGAAGGGATCTCCCTCATGTAGGTAACCTGCCCATCTCGCTGCCCCGTGCTGCTGAACTTAAACAGGGAAAGCCGTACCACTCACTGAGCACGGTGGCCAGGGTTGGAAGTGGGGGCAAAGCTCACCTGTGGTGTTCAGGCTGCTTTTGAAACGTTAGGGAAGAGCCCTGCTACAGCGGTTTTGCTTGGCAAAATATAGGGATTCACAAATCGTTGCACAGATTGAAACCAAAATGCGCTCATAGCACAAAACATCGGAGTGAGGTGTGGGAGCAGGGAGAGGACTTTCTGAGGAAACGCACGTTCAGTATTTTGTAACAGTTTTACTGGAGAAGGGGTCACAGTCCAAAATCAGGTTAATTCACTTCCATGTCAGGATAGCATCTAGTCCCAGCTGTGCAAAAGTGGGTCCCAGTGTGGCCCAATACGTGGGGCTGGTGAGGATCGAGGGAGTGGCTCAAACTGGGCACACCATGGGCAAAGTACAGCAGAGGAGGATGAATGAAACAAACTGATGCTTTAGGAAAAGAGAGAAAAAAAGGAAAAAAAAATACTGGGTCTTGTTTCTTTGAAACACCTCAAGCACATGAGGTGAAGGTGGCATCAGGCTAACAAGCATGCCCTGGGCGCTGGGATGGTGGAGTGACATGGCTGGTTTAAGTAAAGCCACAGAGATGGGCATCAGCCCTGTGGTGAGGCGTGCAAACCGCAGTGGGACTGTACCTGCGAGCTCGGTGTGTACGGGTCACTGAGCATCCTTGCAGAGTGGCTGGTTTTGGTCGTTACTGATTTCAGCTGGATTCAAGTCAACAGCCTGGAGCCAAAAGCTGTGATTTTTGTAGGGCATGATGGCTTATTTAAATGCAAAATTCTGGCAATAATGCCTTAACCTTAGGATACTAAACTATCAATAGCTGCCTATTAAATAGCCTTGTATTTTAAACAAGATATTGGTAGTAACCAGCATTCGCTATTAAGTGTAAACAAGTCCCAGCAGCATTGCCAACTCTGTGGGTTTTCTCTAATCTGCATAGCTATTAAAGCTCCTTTTTTGCAGTCCTGGCTAGCTGTATTTTAGAGTTATATTTCTGTCACCACTCCTGCTCCTCGCAGGTGCAAAGAGTCACTTCCCAGCAAGACAGGTTTACCGCAGCACTTTTTGTGTTGGCTTACCTGGTACCAGTGCTGCCAATGCCCCATGAGGTCCCAGTTTGAGCGTTGGCTGTGGCTGCGGGCAGATTGCACGGAGAGTTCAACTACCAGATGGGGGACACTAAATCTGCTTTGTCTAGCCAAGAGCTGGCAGACAGAGCACCACTGTTGCTGTCAGCCAGAGAAATACTGAAAATTGCTCAATCAACATAATTCATGAAGCGCTGTGGCAGGTCTGCAGCTCCACAGGCCAGTGCGATGGTGCCAGGTCAGACACGGAGCTGTGCAAACCCATGGCCATGCTCATCTACTCGGAGGATGCGCACAGCTTCCCGCTGCTGCCCAGCGCCGTGGCTTGGGCAGAGGTGCTTTCAAGGGGAAAATATTGCGAACAACGCTGCTGCCCAGTAATTCCTGCTTTGTTTGCAAAGAGGGGTCATGGCTAAGAGCTCTGTCCCTGATCCCTTTTATGATGTTGCCTTAAAGAGCTCTGAGGACCATCGAGTTACTTGGCTGCCCCCACCCTACCCACCCTCCCTGGTCGTCATAAACTACAGACTCAAGGTGAGGGGAAAATAGCAAACAACTTTGAATCTTTATGGGCAGAGCTAGGCAAATACTCTGGCAAGTCTTCTCTATCATTCTTTTAAATAGAAAGAGGCTTAATCTGTGGGATGGTATGTCCAGCCCGTATTTGCTTTTCATGCTCTGGGGCAGTGGTGTTTCCAGCGAGCTCACCTGGAGCAAATGGAGTTTAAAGACCTCCAGGCAAAAGTGAGAAGTGGTGTGAACTCTGGAAATGTGCTGCCTCGTGGCGCTAGGCTAAGCGTGCATTTGTAGCTGGTGTGTTCAAGTGTCCAGCTGAAACATCCTCTTTGTTCAGTCAAAAGGTGGAATAAAGGGCTGACTGTGAGGAGCAAGCAAAGGGTGTGCAATGGGGAGCAGCTCCCGGGTGTCGTGATGGGAGAGTGAGCGGTCCTGCACCAGTAATGCAGTCAAGTAGATGTAGGCCAAACAGTGAATGAATTTAAAAATAAATAAAATTTCACAAACTTGAACATAGGAAGTTCCACCTTAACATGAGGAGGAACTTCTTTACTTTGAGGGTGGCAGAGCATGGGAACAGGCTGCCCGGAGAAGCTGTGGAGTCTCCCACACTGGAGACATTCCAAACGCGCCTGGACGCCGTCCTGTGCAACCTGCTGTAGGTGACCCTGCTCCGGCAGGGGGGTTGGACTAGATGATCTCCAGAGGTCCCTTCCAACCCTGACCATTCTGTGTATTTTTCCGTAAGCAAACAATAATATAGTATACTTTTCAGAGTCTCCCTAGTTTTGGGGTTTGTTGTTTGTTTTCTTTTATTTTAGACCGTAAATTGCCTAACCTGGTAGCTCTTCTTATAGGTCTGAATCCTCCCGGAGATGTCTATCCAGCATATATGTGTAGGGATATAAATGTTGATGCACAATGCATGTAAATGTGCATATCTGTTTGTATTGCGGTCTAGCCTTGCTAATGTTTAGTAGAACTGTTTCATAGTATACTGTATGGAATATATCTCGCAAATACTCTTGAAGAATCAATTACAGAGTTAATTCAATAGCTATTAGCAAAGAAGCATAAATGCAACTTTACAATTCTGCCAGCTGGCTAAGGTAACATGCTTTCATCATCTACAGAAGCAAAGCATTTTTCAAATCTCTGGCTGAGTATTAAAATCCAAAATTAAATTGTAATTATCAGAGGGCTTCATGGCAGTCTGTACCCAGATCAAAGAGGACTTCTCTGTCTCATGTGTCCTGCAGGAGCTCCACTCTGCAGCCTGGATCTGCAGCCCATCACATCTGCTCAGGTGGGGCAGACAACTGTCCAGAAATCTGTGTTTTTCCAGTACCAGCAGGAAACTGGTTAGGAGGTTTCATCAGTTGGTTGATTTATACGAAATAATGTAGACTTCTGTGCTTTGGATTGTGGCAATAGTTTTCGATTCGTTTGGACCATTTTTCCACTCCTGTCAGTGGCAGCAATTACTTTTGTTGACCACAGCTATATTTCTACATCTTGTGGGGATATAATATTTTTGGCTGGTCCTGTATAAGTTCCCATCCCCCCAGACAGTGCAGTTTTATGCAGGATGTCTTCCTATCACTTGCACGTCACCCCTGCGCTTTCCATAACGTAGCGCATCCTCAGTAATCCTGTACTTGATGCCATAACAGAGGCACACAGTGATATTTCGTAAGCAGCAATCCAGAAAACAACAGACTTCTGCCATGTTTATAGAGTATTTCAGTAAATAGGATGGTAGTGTGGTGTATTTTTACGAGGTGATTTGTTTCTGTTAGTGGCCACTGGGTGGAGAAAAAACTGAAAAAGCTGAAAGTAGGAGCATAGAAGAAAGTGGCCTGATTTCCAGGACATTCAGGGCGCCTGTGAGTCCTCTTGTCTTGCTGACAATACTCAGCAGCTCCTGGAAATCAGATCATTTGTTTAGGTGCCTGATTTTGAAATACGGCAGGCTGGGACTGGGCTTGTGGTAATTCCAAGACACAGTTTAGCAAAAAGGTCAAGAAAAAAGTAAGAAATGACTGGGCGAGCGAAGCTTGGGCAGCGTAAGGTGGCACGCTGAGCCAGCACCAGTGGAAACAGAGTTTGGAAGGGAGCTTTTCAGGAGGAGCTTGCTAAGACAGGGCAGTATTTATGCTTGCTTTTCCTTTATAATTTTCTTCCCTATTAATTTAAGATCTGGGGACCAGAGGATTTGTAAAAATCAATGGCAACGTGACTTGGCCAAACAGATACACTTTCTGACTGCATGATATATTGCATATAGAAATTAACTATGGGCACAATGATTTAAAATACTGTTCCTTTTGATCCCCCTGTTAATCTGAGGTTATATGCAAGAAATTACTGTTTATAACCCAGTTTCTTCACACTCTCCTGCAGGCTGGGAATGAGACGCCCCTTAAGTTGCTGCTAACACTTTTGCAGCATGGGCTCAAAATGAAAATGAAGCAGTTGCTTGGAAACCCTCCTCCTCTTTGTGCTACTTATTTTACTTTCTCAAGATGCCTTTTTCCAGACTATTAATTGTAAGTGGCAAAAATATTACAGGCGGAGCTGCTGGTGTCTCTTGCTGTGAAGATTGTGTAACATTGCCTCTTACAAGCCCCTGTTTTGATTGTCATACACTTTGCCAGACTTCAACCATTTTGAACAAAATTTGGAGGGAATTTTCTGTGATGGGTGTCTCCCTAAACTCTTTAGGGAAATTTCATCCAAAATGATTCCTAAGAACAATACACTGGCAAAAAAAATATATGTCGTGAACTTTGAAAAGGTAAAATACCTCAGTGCTTTGAAGCAAGGACCTGAAATTCCGTGGGGGAAGGATTGTCTGGCTCTTTACCCAGGGATATATGTCTTACCATTTCTAATCTATGAACATTTGGCTAAATTGTAGGGATTTCCATAGCTTACAATTTGCATGTGTCCCATAGGGACAGCTTTGGTATATTTAGCAGCTAAAACCAGAAGCAATTTCAGCCCCACTGGCTACTCTGGACCTAGCTGGAGTCAGCCCTCCAGGGGTTATGCCTCATGGAAGGGATATGCAGAAAGTGGATAAATTATGTGCCAAGAAATCCTAATTCTGACATATCTGAAATTCTGAGTACTTCACTTTGCAACCTTAATGTTCTTATGGCTTAGTTTTCTTGCGCAAAGTGTGTATTTTTAAATTGGGCAATTGAAGCATCAACTGCATATATCTTAGAATTTCTGCAGCACTTTTGGTATGGAAAACTAAATTTTCCATACAATTTTATTACTGTCAACCTGTTGAGAATTCCAACTGGCATGGGATCCCATATCTCTGACGAGGATGTAAGTACAAAAGGCTATTTTTGTTCTCAGGCACATCACTATGTGTAAAATTTAAAGCGTATGGATCCATCAAATGCCTTAGGGTGACCCCTATTCTCTGTAGGACACAGTCCTACAGAGAATACACTGGGATACTGAGAAGACAGCTTTCCTGACACTGGATCAATGATTTATTTTATTTTGGAAGTCTCTTCTGAGGAGTGGGGTGGGGGTGAGATAATTCTGAAGAGGGTTTAGCAGCATGAGATCTCTTGTGCAACTAAGCAAATAGCTGGGCAGTCTGGTTACACAGAGTTTCAAAGTACACTAATCATGCAAATATTTTTTGAGTGAAACAGTAAAACGCTGTTTGTTTCAGTGGCATGCAGAATATGATACATACTTTAAAATTTTTATGTAGAAAAAATATTGGTAGGAAGCCCTGGATTGTAGGAGTGAGGCAGGAATTACTTGCCTCTATATTTTTGGATGTTACTATAAACCATTTTTCCCCCCACGTGCTAATGGCAGGGATATGTAACTGGGTGTTTGGAGGCAGAGAAGAACTATTTTGTGTTCAGCAGACTCTTACGTCTTTCTGGGTCTTGCATCTCCTAAATAAGGGCAGGATGATGGGTATGTGTAGGCTGACAGGGCCACGAGGCATCATTTGGATAGAATCGAAAGGGGTATGGGGTAGGGAAGAGACCAGACATGTGTGCTTTTGACTGTGAAACCTGGTTTAAAACAAATGTATTGCTGTATAGTCAACAATGGACTACCATCTACCTGAGCTACCTGCACCTTTTTTTTTCCACCTGAAAATTCTATTTGGAATTTGAGGACTTGGGTGATTTTAGAATGTTTTAAATATCTGGAAATCCTGGAGACGCAGTACCTTGCATAGACGGTGTGCCCAGGCAGCCTGACACGGCCCGGCTACCCGTCCCGCTGGGCCTGCTCTGCTCAGAGCATCTGGACGTGTTACACCCCGGGATGTCCCGGTTAGAGATGCTGCAGCCCAGGTCTACCAACCTGAACTCAGACGGATGTCACGTCTCAGATTTCCGTATCCCAGAAAGCTGGCAGAAACTATGTATCAGCAGCGCTAAAATATGGCTGAAAGCTGCGTGCATCTACCGGAAGCTGTGTGCTAGCATTCCCTCGCTCAGCAGGGGTGTGATGAGTTTTTCATTAATATTAGCTCTCTGGAAGGAGCAGATGGTGCCAAGATCTTGCACCTCAGAGCCAGAATTACAGTTTGGAGCCAGCTGCATCATTTTCCTTAGCTCTAGAGTTTCACAGACCCCTTCTAGCCTTCGTTTACCTTTGTAAGCGGCATGAGAGTGCCAGCTCAATGAACTGATGTGTTAAACATGAATAACATGTTGAATGATTATTCTGAGCGTGAGTGCTGACTGATGAGGGAGTGCCACGTTTCCAGCCTCTCTCTTGCTGATCGCATATGTTGCTTTCACCGATAAAATCTGTAGACTAGAAAACTGGCACTCAAGTCGCCTGGAGAAGGCCATAAGGCAGCAGCAGGAATGTTCAGGGGCGGGATGGCAGGAAAGCCTCTGGCAGTTCTGCATAACTGCTGCCTGGATGGGGAGACCCTTGAGAAAAGGCAGCAGAGAAGTGACCTGGGAAGAATGGATAATAACAATATTTTGTACTTGTATTTCTGTGTATCGGATTGGTGAATGTTGCATCAACACAGACAAGTTTCATAGTACTGAGATGATAGAACAGAAGCGTTTTTAATGCTGTAAAGGACCAGGATAAAATGGAGATAGATAAAGATACTGTGGTGGACCAGTAAGATGTAATCTTTGCAGATAGTGCAGAGATGGAGAGGAGAAATCAGAGGATCTTGATGCAAATTACTCAAAGGCTTCTAAAATAGAAACAGCGACTTCAGGTTGCAGTGGTGTGGTAGGTTTCCATAGACTGCTTCAATTAACTATACTCTGCTTAAGCTCACTAGGAATGTGTTCAGACACATGACTGAAGACAGTGTGTGTAGCTTGTACCAATAGCAAGTGGAATTTTGAACATTTGGCTTAAGTAATGCAATGTGTCATTTGCTTCCCAATGTACTCTAATCTGCTTTAAAACACAGATGGGTCGTCTCAATACCATAGAGTTACAGACTTTAAATGTCCCATTCATGGCAAAATAATGTAACTCTAAGAGAAAGGCTATCTCCATCTCAGTGTTTACATTCATTTGTCTAACTGTTCTGACTCTGGCATACAACCTCCCTCCTCCAGGATCTGATCTGCATGCAGAAGTCAATGGGAACATTGCTTTCTGCTTGGCAGGAGCTATAACCAGTACTGAGAGAGATTATTGCTCTTGCTACACTGTAAATTTGGACAAGCTAGCTAAACAGTGCAGTCTTTTAAGTGGATGGTTGTGAAAGGTTTTTAAATCTTGTCTTTTGTTCCTTAATGGCTTTTCCTTGTTTGCTTTTTTTCTTGTTGGTCTAGTTGGTTTGATGCAAATGCAGTGAAACCATCCAGGAATACAAAAAAAAAGTATCAGAAAATAACTTTCAGAACACTTAAAATGGACTCTCTGAGACTTCGGCTAGGTATAAAGGGGTCTCATGGTAGCATTTCTTTTTTTTTAAAAAAAATTGTTGATTATTACTACTGCGCCTGGATTTAACAGAGTGTAATTTATTCATTTCCCTAACAACTGGCAATTAAACACAAAAGGTGAAACACATCCCACTGAAGCGAAGGGCAAAACTCCCACTGTCTTTAGTGGGACCAGGAATTCACCCAAAGTGTACATGGAGAAATACTTTGAACACGACGTTATAAGCTATGCTTTGTGGTAGTAAAGAGCTTCTATTAAGCTCGCAGCTCTAGCTATTCACGTGATGCATTTGAGTGGTCTTTGCTGCACTGCTGTTTTTGTGACTACTTAAGGGCATGTACAACTAATGATAAAATGGGAATTGGTGGTTGTGCGTGTGTGCTTCTTTCAGACAATAGATACAAACAGCTCCTCCAGGTACCAGCCTGTGTCTGTAAGGTGGAGGAAATGTGTCTCATTTAAGAGAAGGAAGTCTTGTTCCAGCCTTTATTTCTTTTTCCTGAGTCAAAGGAAGCCTCAGGGCCAGCTCCACCAGGTTCTGCTCCAGCCTTGGTCACTGGGTTTAGCTGACACTGTGACTTCTTTAACTAGGTCGGTTAATGGGTCCATGTGTCTGGGCTGGCTGGTACCTACTCGCCTCATGCAGAGTCACACAGCTCACAGTAAGACAGTTACTATGCTATCCACTAAAAAAAAAAAAAAAAATTGCTGTCCAGCTACATCGCTTCTTGTCTGCCTGCTTGCCCAGGCTTCATTAAGAAAAGAACTATTGACCTCATTAGTAAATTAAAAAAAGTCGGGCTGGGAACATACAAAATATAATTTGTGGGGTGAAAGGGAGGAGGGGAGTACCTGAGGCCAGGATTAATCATTATTTTGGCCCAAATCCCTCTCATAGTGAAGAGATTCTTGTTCAGCTCTGACACTTTTACCTGCAGTGGGGGCTGCCAGGGGGCTTATCAGCCCTCTGAGTCCCAGCCCGTTTTCTGCTTGCAGCTCTCCCTCGAGCTCTCAGGAAGAGGGAGGGAGGACAAGAGAATTCGTCAGAAATGAATGAAACATAGTTTGGAGTGGGAATGGCGCAACTGCTGCTCCCAGAGCCTGGGGGCTCTCGTGGGGCTCTTAGCTGGTCACTCATAGGGATGTTGCTCGTTACAGGAGTGGAGTAGCCAGTCCATAGAAAAAGAAATATTTAACAGCAACGAAGCTGAATGCATTAATTTAGCCACAAAAGCGGTAAAATTCTCAAGATAGCCTCAGATATGATGCATATAAAATGTGCCTGTGCAGACCCCCTTCCAAAGGGCATTATGGATGCCCTTTGCTTGGAGGTTATTTACATGTTCAAGCAGTGGTCGTTGTCCATTGGGCTTTAGTTCCAACAGAGGAAACTCCCACAAAACCAGCTTCTGCTCGATCTCGCCAAATAAGCCAGGTAGTTTTGTGGTTGGCTGGTTTGCTGGTGAAGCAATGTTTACTAGTGTGCTTTGCACAAGGGAGGGTCCAAAATGGGAGAAGCTTGAGCTTTCTGTTGATGCTTCTTCCAAGGGTGTGTTCTCCTTCTCACGTTAGAATGTCAATAACTTGGAAGTCCTTTGGTAATACAATTTTCTTTGCTCGCTTCAACAGAGCAAAATGAAACTGCACAGTGGTATAAACGAATGTGTGGGGTTGTTCCTGGACACCAAATGCCCCCCATTGTGCTTGTGTGTGGGGAAGTGATGTTGGTCTTAACTGTGGTCATGGGACAGAACGACAGATTCCTGTCTCCCCTGGTATGAGTTGCATGCCTTGTTGATTCTTAAAGCAATGCAGGTTTAATATTTGTTCACACTACAGTTGCATGTGGGCTCCTGTGGTATGAGAAATTGGGGTTTGCAGCTTTGGCCTTTTTTCCATGTAATTAGACATGAAGATTAACTTGAAGAGATTCTTCTAGTAGAAGTAGGGGGATCGCTGAACACACACTTGAGCTTTTCTTGTTTAAAGATAATTTGCTTCATGAAACCCACATAAAGGAGTCACCGCTTAGAGAGGATTATTAACAAAGGATTTTTTTTTGTTCCCAAATCATACCCTATAAAATGAATACTGTGGACAGAGATTTCCTGTGTACAAAGAGTAGAATACAGTAACAGTTTTTCAATTAGTATAATAATAAAAATATACAGTATGGTTGTACAGAGCTGAAAAATGGTGTTTTTGTGGTATAGTCAAGGGAGTAAAACAGTGGAAAAAATACATTTTCATCTAGCAAGCACTGACATATGCATCCACTTCAGGTTTTGTTAATAATGTTCTTAATTTGCAGTGTGTCGTAGGAGGGGAGCATTAGTTATTGTAATGCTGTATTTATGATGTTATCAGTAGCAGAGCTGCAGTGTAGTTTTCACCACAGAGCAGAGCTCAGATTGCCGGGGATTTAACACGAAAGTTCAATAACAATAATTTAATATGTACCATGTACAGTTAGAATGATAGTTTTTCTCTCAGCAGGAAATAAATGTGTTGGATCATTAAGCCTTGCTACCCTGTTCCCCACTCAGAAAATAAATATACATATAGGTCTATATTGTTCCACGGTTTCATTCTATATAGTTACATTGGCTTTAGTGGTGTGACACTGATTTACGTCAGGAAAGCATCCAGCCCACCTCTCAAAGATAGTATCTTTATATGGCCATAAAAGTCATGGAAGAAATCATAGTCAATACCTTTGATATTCTGATGTATTTTAATATACTCTGGCAAAGAAGAAACTGGGGGATTGAGGGGAAAGTGTGTTTACTTTTTGGTCTTTGACTTCTAACTTCTGGGTCGGAGCAAGGTGTCAAAGGCCAAACAAACACTGATTTCTAAAACTTTTTCCAAACGAATTTAATGCTCTTGATACGTGCTGAATTAACAGCCCCAGAGACTGAAGCCTTTTAATTTGGGTGGAGTTCAGGATTCCCACACAAAGCCTGATTGTTTCAATTTTTGGGAAGGGACTCTCTGTTTGTCCCTCATACAATTCCAGGCATGCTGTTGATGCTCAAGAAATAACCATAAATAACAATAAAGTCAGAGTAATGTGATCTACACAGCGGTCCTGGATGGGGCTTGGAAGATGAGACCCGCCTCGTGCTCGGTCCCACTGCTGCTGCACCTCTCCTGGCTGCTGCTCCTATACATACTGCCTATGGACCACGGGAGCCGCTGCTGGCCTCTGCCCGGATCTGTAGGGGTTTTATAGGGTGCTCCAGCCTGCTGTCTTTTTCTTTTCTCTGACAGATTTAGGAATCCCAAACTTAAAGGAAGGGATTGCTTTCTGCCTGCTGCTAAAAGCAATTTTGAAGTGTCTCTTCTGGGGCCAGGCTGCTCATTCTGCACCTGAAGCTGAATGTTTTTCAGGCTAAACCAGCTGGGATGGTTGTATCGTTTGCACGGCTGTGAGGAGCAGACTGGTTCTCAGAATGGAGGGACGGGTACCGCAGCGCAAGCATTGACCCTTCAGCAGCACTGCCACCATGGGTAGTTGTCCGTGTACTTGATATGAATTAAAAAAGGAGGAACTGGAAGTTTCTCAATCTTACTATCACATAACAAATTAAAGCTGTTACTAGTTACAAAAGTCTCCTGTCTAGTTTTCTCTCAGAGTTGAGCATCAACCCTGGGCTTGCTTGGCTGGTGAGCTGGGGTAAGACCCTCAGGGGGATACTCTGCTCCTGTAAGGTGTCAGCCCAAACGTTGATTCCTGGTGTTGCCACAGGAGCAAAGGGCAGTAGTACCTTGCAGGAAACACACACATCTCGCAGGACTGGTCTTCAAAGTCTTTCCCCTTTCCCCATCCAGTAAATCCACTGGATGTAGTCAGACAGTGGAGCAACAGGCTTAAAGTGTCCTATATAGGGGGTATACGTTGGCATTTGGACTTAGTTGTGTGACCCTGCTACTAAGAATGATCTTGAGCAGGTGACTTATACTTGGAAGCAAGAATCTGACAAAAATGACCAATATAGGATAAGAATGACGTATGCTAAAATCAGGATGTGGGAGAAATGTGAAAAAGCTTAGCCAGGTTTTTGCCCTTTGAAGACAGGGGAAAGTCTGTGTAATAAGCTACCCTTTATACTAGACTAAAAAGAAATCATTCTTTCTTATTGTTGTCAAATTGGCATGAAGTATCGCTGTGAATACGTCTAGCTGTTTCCAGTTGCCTTTAACTGAGCTAGATATTGAATATTTGAGTCCTTTATAAACACAAGATGAAATTATCATCATTTTCCAGGAGGCTCACAATGCAGTATAAGCAATTCAGCCAAAGCAAAGTATTTCTTAATAATCTCTGAAACACTATAAAGATTATTTCCTTGTCTGTAGCTAGAAAATGCCACAGTCCCTGCCTCTGCCTCCACAGGAACAAAGCATTGCTGGCTCACAAGCACTTCCTGTGGGAAGGCAGAGAAAGAGTCGTTCCTTACAGCATTCAGTATCCAATATCTGCTGGTTACGGCGACGGTGATTTCTGGTAGTTGTTGCTATCTGGCTATTTATCAATGGCCAGAAAAATAGACATTTCAAGGCCATTAGCAGGACTTGGACTCGTGTGCTGGACAGATTGATGCTGCTGTATTATCAGAGTTGGTGTCCTTCAGATAAAATAAGGGAGGGTTGGGGTGCGTTTGGTTTTTTTTTTTTTGGGCTTACTTCAATTACAGCTCCACCTGCAAAGGAATGCCTTGTTTCTCTTTTATTAATGAAATTTTGGATTTTTTTTGTCTCATTTTCGCCCCTCTGTTCTGCCAGCCTCCCACCCAGTGCCTGCCAGCTCAGCATACTTTTGATTAACAGGAAAAGATTGCATCTGTCTCTAATGTTAACCCAGTCTGCCTCTTTGCCCTTGTGGGAATGAAAAAATCCAATGGCATTACAAAAGGAACCATGAAGACTCCTAATGTCATCCTGTTCAGCATTCCCCTTCTTAGTAAAATAAGCTTTAATATTCAGGACATCGAATAAGCTGTAGCGAGTGCCAATTTCTTGCTTGTATACTTGTTGCATTGCCAAAGTCTCTTTGGCTCTCCAACAGGGATGCACAATAGTAGAAATGAGTAAAGTGAAATTCCAGCTCCAGCTCTGATCAATCTCTGGAGGAGTTTTTATTTAGATTTGAACTTTCTCACACCCATTTCTATGCAATAGTTGCTGGTGCTTGGTGCCTTGCCACAGCTTAAATATCATATACTGGAATGTGTTTAGCTTTAGAAGATTACCTGGGAAAAAAGTCTTTCCAGTTGTAATGCTTTAAAAGTTCTGTTTCCACTCTGACTTCCCTCACCTCTCCTCTCTTGCTTTTTAACATCTGCGTGTGAATATAATAAAGCGCAGACTGAAGGTGGTCATTTACAGAGAAGGAAGAGCACTGGTGTTGTAATTGAGATGTTACTGCCTGCCTCTATGGCACATATTAGCTGAATAAAACATGCAGTCAATAAAGTGAAACAAAACAATAAAACTAAGCCCTTTGGTGCTCTGTTATGGGGTGTTATGCAACACAGAGACCTGCAGTCATAAAACTGCGAATGAGGGAAACCTTACACTTTCAAGAACAAAGGCATCCAAGCATTAAGTTGGAAACAGCACTAAACTTCCATTCTCTGTGCACCTGGAAGCAGTTAGTTTTAAAAGCTGTACCAGTTTATACTGTTCTCTTCCAATTTAAATAGGGCCTTCATGTGTTCTTGTTAGCTGCTTATACAGAAACATGGTTTTAATTAAGGCATGCATTGATCCAAGTCCAAAAGATACATTTATTTCGGAAGATAAATTCATTAGCCATAGGCATAAAAAGCTGCTGTTCTTACCGAGACAATTCCAGCCTTGGGAATGATGTTCTGTATCCTTTCTAAGTGTATAGTATGCCTACAGCTCTGTTTTGTATGGCATCAATCAAATATACTGTATCCTTAAGCCGTTTGGCATAGTTAATTTTGAGAAATAAAGCCATGCTGAAGCAAGGAAAATTAAGATGTATAAGCATAGGAGGACAGATGTTTTCAGCTGTCGGATTTCACTAGCATTTATCAGTAGTTTATATGTGATACTTAGTTATGGAAAATAAATCCTAATGAATAATTTATTGAAATATATGAGTTTCAGTAAATTGCCCAGACACAGTAGCAAGTTTCATGAATGTCTTTGTGAGTATTTATAGCTTAAAGATATTTTTTCAGTACTTCTTGGGGTGTAAATGAATAGACCTCTTGGGGACATGGTGTGTTTCTCATCAGATGGGCATAACTCGCTCCCTGCACTTAAAAGTTGAAAAATGTTAACATTTTTCACAGTTCTCAGTTTGTTAAAATCTATTTTCCCAAATATCCTCCCGTGTGTATTCCTGAAACTTCTGGGGGCACATGGAAAGCATAAAATTGAAAAAATGGTGCACAAATGAAATGACTATTTATGGTCATCTCTTTACAGTGGTAAATGATTAAAACATTTATATGGTTATATAAAGTATATACAGGAAGAATTTGCAAAACTGTAATGTGAAGAGTTAGAAATTCAGAAAAACATTTTCTGCTTTGCGTTGTCCCTCTTCTACCTTTAGATAAAATTTGGTATAATGTGCCAGTTTCTGAAAATGTATTAATGTGCATACTTATAGTTGCTAAGAATGGCGCACTGTTTTCTAATAAACACTTTAGTGAAGTCTGGCCTTTTTCCATGAACTCAGGCTTGAAATGATTTGAGGCAAACATATTCTTGACTATCTTCACTCACAAGAAAGGCCCCATCTGACTCCTGACCACTTTCATGCTTGATGTTTTTTATGGACCTCGTTTAAAGTCAGGGCACATGACAGATGTGCCTTGACATCAGTGAACTTTGAACATGGCACTGGAAGTTCAAACGCTTGCAGGCCTGGGTCATTAGCGTGCCATCTGCTTTCCATGGGGCTGCGGGATAGACCTTATTGCACCGTTTAAAGGGACTTGGACTGCATGATCAGAAATACTCCTCAGTGACATACATCTCTTCCTTGATTATACTGTACCAAGCTAAAGAAAACAAAGCTTTTCCACCTTATTGCTGCTGGTATCGCGTGTTTAGATCTCATTATTTACACCTTTTCTTAATGTGGAGTTAAATAGTCAACATCAACTGCAGTTTCTTGCTCTGTATAAAACTATTGGGCACTGCATCTCCTAAATCAGTAAAGTTTGAACGGTTCAGCACCAAGATTTTAGTCATGAAATACTGCAGAGGTAAATGAGCCTTAACATTTCTTTTTATTGGTATCTGTTGATGTAACCATCCCAAGGCTGGATGAATGCTTGAACTTAAAACATTAAGTCCTGGATGGTGAAAATATTGATAGTCTGATGACCTGTTCAAAGTGAATAAACTTCCTGGGAACTGGTTTGTTGCAATGGTAGCATTGCTACAGAAACTTCCCAACATACTGTATATTGACCTCTTCTGTTTTCTACTCCGCTTCAGGAGCAGCTCAGCATGAAATAAACTGACAGTTTGCCAAAGCTACTTGATATGCATTGAAGAGGTCTTTGCTGTAGTGCATGTGTCTTTGAATATAGATTACTTAAAACCCCATGATTATATGAGTTAAGGTAATCAGATTACTTTATTTACCTTTAGTATGGAATTTTATTAGAAAATCCATTTACTTCAGCTCCTCAAAATCTAATCCCGTTTTGTTTTGAGAAGCGTTATATATATGTTTTCCTCATGTAATGTAGGATCCTACTTGTTTCATTAAACTTCATTTCTGCATATGTAAATGCCAGTTTATGATTTTTGAGAGGTGGGAAGCCTGAGGATGCAGTAGTTGTGGAAGGGAGTTAGTAGCCATCAAATAGTGTTTTTTTCAGCCATCGGATACTGCTTTTTTTCCACCTCAGCATTTGCTTGCTTCCAGTTTTATTCATTCAAAGAATTATTACAAAGTTTTGAAATGATCAAACAAACCAAAAATGTCTGGTGGCATTTTTGTGCTATTAGAAAAGCCTCCAAAAATAATAGAGACATCCACTCCCCATCCCCTCTGCAGCCAAAATTAATAGAAAAATTCATGTTTGCATCATTGCTAGGGGAAGATGTACTGGGGAAGGAGGAAGAGGTGACAGCGATTTTTCTCAAAAGCTTTATGATCTAATAACATCAATTAAGCATGCAACCTTCAACCCGCTGAATTCATTTTTGTGTCACTTTTCTTGCTGGCTCATTTGATGGTTTTTCATTGGCATTTTGAAGGACGCTGAAGAAACACTAGGATACCGTTTAGGAGATATGTTCCCATTATGTATGTCATAAGTCCTTTTTGTTCTGTATCTGTATGGCATCTGTTATAAAAGGACCTTGGTCTATGATCAGAGGCCCTACCTGTTACTCTGATTTCCAGAGAAGAAAACTGGATAGAGAGTTTGGGTCCCCCGTGGACATGTCTAGATCAGAAAAAGCCTCGGGGCAATGTCAGCTTTGATTTGAAGAATTGTGTGTTGCTGTTTTTTATTTCAGGCTAAATGCTTCCCCAAACTACTGCAAATACATGAAGTAAGTTTGTGGCTTCTTAAATGAGAATAATATAACTCAGCTCTCCGGCTCTGGCTTTCTGCCTCCAGCATTGCTCTCGAAGCACTAGGCAGAGGGGCTCTGTTAGAGGTGAACCTTCACGCGTTCTTCTCACACTCAGAAATTTTCTCCTTTCCTCGCCAACAACCCTTAGAGTTTTTCGTGTTCAAGTGACTCTTTGTGCTCTTGTCTCTCTTTTTGGAATTAGTCTCTCAATTAGTATAGATACAAACAAACATACTACATACAATGTGTGTAACTATACTACATCCATTCGTGATAAACATTGAACATACAGCTTGCCAACGAGCACATAAATGAAGGTTATAGCAGATGAACTAGTATGGAAGAGACCATGTAAAATGTAAAATCAGGGAATTCTGATGGTTTTCCAAGATTTATTTTTAAGAATTCAACAACATACAATTTACTGAATATTAGAGAAGGATTTTATAGACTAAATAATGGTTGTTCGTGAACTTAAGTGCCAGCATACAGATTTACTGTGGTGAACTGCAACATTTCTTCCTTGGAGAAAAACACAGCCTTGCTCAACATCCTCCAGTAAAATAAGCATTTTAAAAACACTGGAGTTCCAGTATAATTTATAGTTATCATTTTAAGCACTGAATTTTCAGACCATTTCCCTCTGTTTTCTCACTGGTGAGGAATGTTCAAGGACTGTAATATCAGCATGTCTCCTATTACAAAGTTAAACTCCAGAAACATTTAACAAGGTGAAAGTTCTAAAATTAGCCTGTTTTCTCCAGCCCACACATCACACACCTGTGGGAGAACGTGGCCATGTACAGCCTACTCTACACTTTCTTTCCTCATTACAAATCAAAACACTCTAAGCTAGTGTACAAAACCAAGCATTGCCTATTTTCATTAAGTCGAGAGACCTATTAATTCCAGATGTAA
This sequence comes from Ibidorhyncha struthersii, assembly GCA_013398815.1. NCBI lineage: Eukaryota > Metazoa > Chordata > Aves > Charadriiformes > Charadriidae > Ibidorhyncha > Ibidorhyncha struthersii. The sequence continues at coordinate 597,602 of VZSZ01001647.1, read as the reverse complement.
ACCACTCCACTTTTCCTTCTCGAAGCTGGAAAGGGTATTTTCCTGTACCTGCGTCTGGCTTTTAGCACGTGATCTCTCTCCCATGTTCCCTGGCCTGCCTATTGCACGATGCACCCCTGGAGGTTTGTGCCTTCAATTGTGCAGCTGGTGCGCAGTAAAGGCATGTCTACACGTGAGGAGTTCAGCTAGTTCAAAGTTTTTAACTTTCTCCAACGTGCTTTCAAGATATTTGATCAATATGTGCTCACTTTCCATACTTGAAGTGTACTACCTGACCCGTCATTCCTAAACTTGGGGCTACAACCCCCTAACTGCCAATGACTACTTTCAAGAGGTACCTGACAGTTGTCACAAGCCTAAGAAAAAGAAAGGTTGTTATTGCTATATGATACAGAGTCTTTGTTACAGCTAGAAAAAATGTAGATGTTCACAAACGGAGAAGAGCAGAGAATCACTGACTCAGAGAATTTGTTTTCAAAGTAAGGATTGGCTTAATTCTGAACCGTTTTTAGATGTTTGTGGATCTAGCTTATTTCTTAGAAACTATGTGCTTTACTGATGGCTTTGCAGCTTTTTAGCTGGTCTGTTGGTGGGAGCTTCTTTGTGAACAAAGATGCTTTCCCAGGAACTACAGCAGTTGAAATAGTTTGCGGTACAGGTAGTAAGTCTGCAGTAGTGACTAACAAAAATGACCACGCCACTTCATGCACTGATGGTTTCTGTCACAATTAGTTAAAAAGTTTTTTTTAAGTGCTGGTGTGATGGAAGGAGTGGATCCTTTAGTCAGTTAAATACATCTGGATTTGAATAATCTGATTGACTGCCAGTTGACAGTACATTTATCTGTGGTAAAGGACCCATAGAAGCTGATGTTAGCTGTGGTCCTTCTAACACAAGAGGAAGAGAGAATGCTGGTCCTGTCATGCAATGGGCACTGGATGTGACTTGGCAGCCCTCAGGAAAACTTACTAGCTCTGTTGCTCCTTGACTAAGCAGGAGCGCACAATGTATCGCTGCCACTACCGAAATTTTATACTTGTGTTGATCTGCACAACAATTGATTTTGATCCTAACATTAAAAAAGGGGAACAAAATTGGGAATATATGGATAAACCCATCAACAGCTGGTCTTGAGCATGAATTTTGCAGGAGAAATTTTCAGGGGCAGAGATTGCTGCTTTGATGTGTGTTGGCGTCGTGACTAACACTAAGGGGTAGCAATCTGTGCCTGGGGCTTGTAAGTGCCGTGGTAAGACAAACGACTGTTAAATTGCCCTCGCTGCTGCTAGCTTTGTGATATATCTGAGTACATAAGTGTTTATAAAAATTATTTACACCATATCTTCGCTTTCTTTATATTTCAGGACAGAACTTAACCAAGATAGAGAAGTAGGTCTGCGAACAACCAAGGGGAATAAAATTGTCACTGTATTGCTGGCAGACTTTGAAATGAAAGTGCCATGTACTACTTTTTCCCCTGTTTTTCTTTAACTAAGAATAATAAAAAAAGACTGTTTAAGGCATAAGTCAAGTTGAAAACGATAATTATTTTTGTTGGAAACATGATGGAAAATAGAAAATTAAAGACAGATGAGTCACGTGATTCTTAGGTATAGACCCAGCGTATGAAGTTCACTGCTTGGACTGCTGCCTTTGCAGCTGAGAAATCCTTTAAATTATTTATTTATTTTAAAAGTGATTAATTTGTCACGCTGAAGTAAAAGAAATAGCGGAAAATATATTTTTTTCAAGTCTACTGTATACATAGTTTGGAGATAGTAATCTACAAATATTACCAGTAAAAATTTTTGTTGTGTTGCTCTGGGTCTTGTAAAAAGTGAGGATTTTATAGCATTTTCCAGCTCTCTGTTCTCCAGTGGACCTTAAATGCAAAGACTACAGAAAAAGCCTCTTCTGAAAAGTTACTTGTATGCCACTGAAACACTGACTGCTAGTAAATTAAAATAAACATTCTTTGTATAATTTATGATTTGATTGCTTTCAAAGCTGGAGTGTGGTGCTTGTGAAAGGACTTAATTTTGTTTTATTTTTTTTAGCTGGCGTGACTAGCAATGGGAAAAGGCATCATGTTAATCATACGTAAAAAGAAACGCAGGTTTCTTGTGAGAGATAACAGGGGTAACATTTTCCACTGTGTTACTGTAAATTGGGAAAATCCAAGCTGTGGTTTATTAGGAGCTGTTCTTGCTACAGGCTGGCTGTGGCTGAACATTCCCACCCAGTGGTGCCCATGAACGCTGGGATCAAAAATGACCAGTTGGCAAACAATAAAATGAGAATGAGACCGATGATGATGAAGATGTCTTGAGAGAGAATTCCATCTGCACGGTCCTCTTAAGGAGCTGTTGACTACATACAGTGCATTAGCGTGTTAAAATGCCGAGGAGAGAAGCCTTAAAGCAGGAAACTGGCTTGCTGATCGTGACATGAACTATATAAAGGTTGTGAGGGTCCAAGCTCTGTGCCCCTGCACAGCTGGTGCTGGATGCCATTGCTCAGAAATCTTCATGCTACTTTTGAGCAACAAGCGAGTCTCTATTTTGAATATGAATGAGTGAAGTCAACTGCCCCTTAATTTATACACATTGCCAGAGACTGTCCCAGGGTTTGGAATTAAATACTCCAGCACAAATCTCTTTAAACCTCTCCTAAATAAGAAATTATGCTAAAGCTCTTTAGTAAGGAGGTTCTCCCCCCTGTTGAAATAAAAATCAATTATGTTTGCTCTGCTGTGAACAATGTCGCTCCGTAGCCTTGCTTTCTAATTGGGTAATGCCTTAATGACCTGCTGGGAGGCTATGATGCATTGCTTTGGACCCTCTCTGCAGGCTTTTAGACTACCAGTCAGATGTCAATGAAGCTTGACTCAATAGGGGTTCTTTTTCTAAAATTCCATTATTCATCAGGGTTTATGCACTAAAATGATCACAAAATAAAACCTTCACATCAAGCAGAGTTAAATAGAATTATGGATGCTTTACTCCATTGTTAGACTCTGAGATTGTCACTGGATTAAAATTAGGTTCTTTTTTATTTGTTAAATTTGATGAAAACATTTTCTTTGGGTTTTTCTGTTAAGAAGCATTGAAAGAAGCAACTTAACGTTTTTTTGGTTGTTTTTTTTTTTTCTTTTTTAATATGGAGGTATACATGTATCTGAGTTTTATCTATTACTGTTCATTTTAAACCATGAAACAAATGTTTAAAAAGACTTATTCACAGTCAGTGAGTGATAAGCATGAGACCATTTATTTCACTTAATAGCTTTGTTGAATCATTCTGGTTTTCTATCAGAATTAGGATAAATAGGAAAAAATCCTACATTTGATTTATATTTTCTTTCTAATGCCTAATAGAGACCAGTAAAGTGGTGAAGAGTTTAAAAACTCTTATTCACTGTTTTATGAAACTAGTGCCTGAAAAGAGGAGCTGCTCATTCTGGAGAACTTCTCTTCCAGAGCAACAAGGACCATAATTTCCTTTGCATGGGGAAGACGCTTTCCATGATGGGAGCCTTGAGGATATGTAACTATAAGAAAGGTAAATTTAAGCTGGAAAAGCACCTTTCCTATATAATACATACATCTACACATACATACATCTACACACACAGTTATATGTATTCAATTTGAAAAGTAAAAGGAAATGACAAACGTATGTTTTTATAACAGCCTCAAGAAAAGTTTTATAGCCATTTAAACACAAGTAATTGTGTTATGCAGTAACAAATTAGGAGTTACCAGGGGAACTGCATGTGCTAATTTATTCATACTACCTCTGCAACACATACCACCTTCTTAGCGTGACTGACTGATGTATTGTGTGAAATACATGTATTTCCAAATTAGTAAGGAAGTCAGTCATATCATTACAATAAAATGGTACCTTTCCCTCAAGTTTATAAACGTTAGCGAAATGTACAAAAATACAATTACAAATAATTGAAATGTATAAATAATGAAAAGTTTATGTGGCTTTACTTTTTCAGGTCCATATGTTCTGCAAAATTTTCTAATTTTTAAGTTTTAACCTTCCAGTTTTAAAATAAGGCCAGAATTAGTATCTCTTAGGATCCACATCAGTGAGATACTAATTTTTTGCCAGAATCTTCCCTGTTCAGAAGGTAAGAGATTTTCTGCAGAAGCTTCACCTTCATCTCACACACTGAACATTGCATTTTCAGCGATCCAGTTCTTTGTGTCAGAACTTCCAGGCCCTTGTCTCCTGATCAATATTATCGCTTTTACTTTCAACAAATTTTACTGCTATACTTTGTATAATTGTCTAGCATATAGGTACACTTTACCATTTGCAACCTAGGATCTTCTCATTTTACTAATTATCTGTCACACACAGAAAAATGAATTGATGTTTTCTTCCACACATGAAGGAGATTGACACAACTGTTTTCCTAAAACCTTGGAAAGCTGTATTAAAACCAGGATGCGAATCATTCAAACAATACATCTCAGCTCAGTATTTAGACAATTTTTTCATGTTTACGAAGATTTCGTCAACATCTGTATCTCTTCAATTGCAAACTAGGTCATGAAAGGTAGACCTAACTAGAGTTTCCTTTTATCTGCTAGCAACTTCTTTAAAAGCCCATTTTCTCCTCTGTTGTTCATCATTTAAGTAGTCTGCCCAAATATGCTATGTGTTAAATTATCTCCAGGAACGAACACCCACCACAGTTATGACTGACTACACAGGTTTCCTCAAAACAACATTACCCAGATCCGGTCTGCCTCTGCGCACAATTAGCACGATAAGCTTTGAAATCTCAGAAGTTTGCAGTTTCTTAATATGAAAAGCCTGTAATGCTTGAATAATATATTGCACCTTGTCAAGAACAAAGCATATTTAGAATAATTGGAGACTTCATAGTTTAGTATTGATCAGTTACTTAAGGTGAGAGCATGAACTGGAGATCTGGAATGCTACAGGCTCAACAAGCTCTGTTTTTAGGAATTTAGACAGCCTTGTTACGGATTCAGCACTCACGTTTGATCTGTAAATGCTAAAAAGCTGTTCTGTTTTATAACACCATGCCCCCACCCCTATCGTGCAAGAACCATTCTCTGCACATCTAATTCTAATCAGTAAAGTAAATAAACTTGAACTTGGAATACTCTCAAGAGCACTTGCTCATGTTTTCATAAACACTTCGGAAAGGACCCAAGTTTCTGGTAGCTAATATTAAAGCCCGAGCTGAAATATTCATTCCGGCTGTCCCAGACTAGAATTTCTTCTACTATGCACTTGGAGAATTATGGGACTCTGGAAGGTGACATGACACTCCACAGGAAACCATAAAGTGTTCTGGCCCTGAAACACAGGACTGCAAAACTCATTAGATTTACTTTATTCATAATCCTTCTGGAGGTATCTTTTCTACTCCCTCTTCTCCCCCTCCACCCCCACCCCCCAAAATACTTCTGTGGATCTATTTGGTTGTTGGGCTTAAGCAGTTGCATTTTAATGTTTAGAAGGCACGGCAGGAGAAAAGCCTGGTTTCTATTTGAAACGGCACAAAGTAACTACAAAAATCGTTATACAAATGATATGGTTGCCCGGTCTTAAGCTACAGTTTTAACGGTTATTGAAAACTAGTGGGCCAATGGGCTTGCCATTACCAACATCACCTCACAGTGCAGACGTATCTGCTTCCCGGAGAATGAAAGGTTACGGTTAACTTTGATATACATAGAATTTCATGGAAGTCCACTAACTTGCTAATGGGTGAATTAATGGGATCTGTTTGACAAAGCTGGACTTCAGACTCAGGGTTGGATCAAACCCTGAGGTAAGGAGATTTTTGCTTCCTTCGGTGCTTCTGGGTGTTGTCTTCTTAAATGCCCTAAAATGTCTTTTCTAATGCTTGAGGATTTATCTTCTGAAACAGTAAGGCTCTGGGGGAGTTTAGCCCAGTGTATGAGATTTGTCCAAGCTTGCTCAGAACTGAAGTTCTTAAAATAGTACTTAAGTGTTATCTAGGCCTTGTGCTGTTCTCTTGGCAAGGAGTTGGGTCACCCTCAAGGATTAGATGATTAACTTATCCTGCCTGAAAAGATACATTTATAATTTAGGCAGCTCTCTATCTAACTACGGGGCAGCCCTTATAAGTTTTCAAAGAAAAAAAAATTAAGTTTTAATGAGAAAACCTGTTAAATTAAATATTCTCTCTCTATTTCTTTCTTATAGTATGGTAAAAAGAAAAATAAGAAAGTAACTGTTGATTCAAATCCATGTGTAGAATCTATGTGTTCAAACCTACGTGTAGAAGTAAAGCACAGAATGATAACAGTAGGGTTGATGCTGAAGAAGATATCTTTTGCTCACCAAGTCTCCAATAGTAGCTAGAATTAGCTTATTTTGCACTGATGCATCCATGCATATACCTGTGCACACACATTCTCTCTGAAAGTGAACCTCCTGGTTTAGCTCTGAGAACACAAACCAGCAAATTTCTGGTACAATAGATGTTTGGCTGAAATTGTTGGCTGCTACACTTATCAAAGACAAGTGATGAGAGCTACAGAAAGAAAAGAACTGCTATGGATTTTTCAGTTTTTACATGGCTTCCATCCCTTTGTTCCACAGTCCCAGTAACTGGAAAAACTACAGAGAAAAGTATCTATGGGTGGCAACTTCTTCTCTTCTGATCAGTTTTGACATGTTGTAGAAACTGAGGTTTAGGAATTAATTTAGTAGCATAAGATTTTCAGGATTTTCAAGACGAACCATAATGAAACTCCTTGGATGGCTGAACTGTGAAAGATTGTCTTCCCTACAGCCTGACTGCTGCACTCTCTCTGTTCCCCTCTGATTTCCACAGGGTTCCCACTGCTCCACCTGTGAACATCAGGATTGTGTTATAGCAAGACACACCATGGTGTGTCTCATTACATCTACACCGAAAATTTTGGATGTAGCCAAGATGTCTACAACGTCTCGTCCATTTTATCTCAGATTTATGTGAGGATCTCGGCTGATAATTTTGCAGGCTTCTGCAAACTTCTCTTATGCCTTAAAAATACAGCCTTCCTTTTGTGGCAGACTTGACTGTGATAGTAATGTTTTGGCTTGGAGCTGAATGACAACTTCTTTTCATCTTTACTTTTCTTTGCTTACAGAAATGTTGACATTATTAGAATATGGCTCTGAAGGATTTTGGTAAGTTTTCAATTAGTGGACTCGTAATGAATAGTTTACATATGACATCATAGTTTTTTCCAGGCCAAGACAGTACTATGTGAGGTCATTTTAAAAATACTAAGCTGAATTCATAGTTACTATGTTAGCTTTTAAAAGAACTTTAATAGAAAAATAATGCTTTACCATTAGAGTGCTGACATTTTCTGTCTCTCAGATACAGAATTTGGTTTTGCAGCCTCTCTACTGTAAAAACCTTGCAGAAATTGGTTTGCTGCAAGGTGTCTTTCCATGAACTATCACCTAAAAGTGACTGGGATGTATGTCTTTGTACTAACACAGGAGATATTAATTCCTGCCCTGACCAAGAAACCATTGTGAAGAAATGGATGTTCAATAATTTCCTAAGCTTACTGCTGAGTCCTTCCTGTTTTCTTTCAATTCATCTTGCAAATTGCTCTCTTTTTATTGCTTTTAATTTCAGGAACTGTTTGTGATTTGATTGTATTTTCTGACGTTCACCATGAGATCCCCTATGCTATAGCTACATTAGCAAATAAATCAGTGCAATAGGGGCAGATTAGTTGGCTGAAGAAGTTGGTGCTGAGGCTTCTGCATCCACACTACATGGTCTTTGGAACTTCTTCTTCAGTATAAATTCAGTCTGGTCTCCTGGACTAAATTTCCACATCACAAACATCATATGAAGCTGTCCAAAGGAGCAGGTATTGGTTCAAACCCGTATGACCCTGTAAATTGGTTAAGACCTGATGACGAGTTCAGTCGTCTCTGGAAGGAATCAAACAGACTGGGTCCGTCAATCCAACCAGCACGTGGTGACTGGGTTCAGGTGGGGGCTCACTTCAGAGCCACTCTACCGCTGCAAACCAAAACTCCCATGTAGGCACAGGTCAGCTGGCTCTGATTTCTCATAAGGACACTTTTCTGAATTTCTGAAAGTTAGGTCTCTCTAAGATATCTCAAATTGAACAGCCAAAACACTAGTCACTTTGGAAAGTATGGATCACAATCAATAAAAGATGATCAGTGTCAGTGCATAACCATAATTTCACTACCATTAAAAGTAGTACTCTGATACAGAACTGGATAAAAGTTTTCCAGGTAAAGTGACTTCACTGGGAAATAGAGAGACTGACATATGAAAAAAGTTGGGTAAATTTTGGAAATTATTTCAGCGCACATTTAGAAGTAGGATAAGATTTTAACATATCAAAACATTTTCTTTTATAGATGGCAGTTTTTCAGACTGTTTCAGAATATTTCACTTTGAGTGGAAAGATGTAGATGACTTTTTTGTTTGGTGTTTTTTTAATTCTGCCAAAAAGCCAGAAACATTTTTTTTCCCCTGATTTTTTTTTCTAAACCACAAAAGGGGAAGATCGATTTATTCGTTTGCTGTTTCTTATATGTTTAATTAGCTTCAGATGTCGGATCTTAAATTCTGATCTTCTCCAGGGTAAGGCTGTGTCAAAATTTTCTGTAAAGCAGTTTTGGTAAATCAAAGCACTACGTAAAGACAAGGAGCAGAGCTCAGAGCATAGCTGTTTCACTGTTCTCATTACCAGCCAGAGACTGCTATATTTTATAAAGATATTTGTTCTCTGCTTCTGATTCTTGCCCAAACCAAGAATTTCAGACACTGGACAAAACATGGGGAGAAGGGAAGCAAAAGTACGTGCTATTCTGGTATAGCTCTTACTCCATCTGAACCAGTTCACCCACTTACTGCATTGAGAATCTGATACCATGAGGCCTTGTGGTCACGCGTGAGCAGATACTCAAGGGGACAAACGTAACCCAGGGCTCCACTACATGAGCGCAGGTGGCAACGTGAAGCACTGCCATCCTTGGCTATTTGCTTTGTGCTGTCCCTTCCTGCCCGTTGTAGGCACTCCTTGCCCCTGCAACCAAGCAGGAGAGACATACACCTGTTGCCTCTGTGGTTCAGCCTGGTGTCCAAGTGCAACCCACCTTCTTTGGCAGTTTAAGCAAAAGTGTCAGTTGTAAGCAGAAACCCATCGTGTCCTGCTACGCGGCTCTGGAGGTAGACACAGGGCAGAGCAGGGTTCAGCTGCCTTCTCAGGAATTTGCCTGGCAGAGGTGTGATATAGGCAGGCATAATTCAAGGGTATGAGTGCAGCATTTTGTGTCTGCAGTGTCTATTTAAGGTATGTATTTTGGAGAGGTTGTTTTGTAATATAACATACAGTGTATTGGAATGTTTAACAAGGACCCACTCCTACACTGGTAACTTGAAATCCCTCAACTCCCTCAACTGGAAATCAAGTTAAAAGCAGACTCTCCCTGGTCCTTTAATATCCTACTACACCTCCAACACGCTCCATCGTTAGAGGATATTAAAGTGCTTTGCCGGGGGGATGTTTCCTTTCTGAGGTAGTACACAGAGATCTGGGTTTTCAGAAGGTTGACTGATTTGTCCAATATCAGTTTGTTGGCAAAATTTAGCTCCCAACCCCAGGTCCAACCAATACTTATTGCTGCTCCTCTTAGGGATTAGTTGATTTAAGTAGAGTGTCATAAAGCAGCATTATTTGAATGAGCTAATAATTCTGAACTACCCTGGAGTAGCTGGCAAATCTGCAGCAAATGAACAAAAAAGCAAAGGAAAAAGTCTTGCCACAATTTTACACGTGAATACAGACACGGCAAACTTCACCAAGCCGATGAAAGGGGTAAAACAGTCCTACAGCACATCTTTTCCATACAATCCTGTTTGACACAATCAGTGCTCCTGGTTTTTGTGGGAGCTGTTCCTGGATTTCGTCTGTCTACAAGGAGACAGAAATGCTCTGCCCTTGGGAGAACAATTGAGGGGAAAAAGTGTTTCTTAAAATCCTCCGTAAAAGCCTCTCTGCTTTATCTAGAGCTCATTAGAGAGTTTAAAGAAAACCCAATGTCGTGTTTAAATGCTTTTCCCCCCTCAGTTTTATAGATAGTTAAATGGCACACAGATTCTGGCTGTCTCAGCCATCAAAAGCTAAGAAAGGAGGTTAAAAGACCCCAGGGATCCTTCACATTAATTACTACCACTGTCAGTTGGTGTGAAACCGTGTTTGGGCCTTTTAGAAAGGAAGAGAGTGTAATTTGTGCTTTCAGTTTGGGCTGAAACAAATCCTGCACATACTGATGGTATATACTCACGTGTAAAGATGACTAATTTCTTTCCACTGAATTCTTGTAGTTAATCTGGAAAAAATTTATGGGAAACCCCCTCACCCTACCCCAATAATTCCAAGTCAATTTTAGCAACCTGAATTGGCAGAGTCTGTAAAACTGGCTTGAATTAATTGGAAGCCTAATCCATGGAAATTCTCTAAAAATGCATTATTCACTCCAGTGTAGCAGCAGGGAGGAGAAATGAAAGAAGTAGAGAGGAAAAGCAGAAGCAGCACCTAAGGCAAAGGGCTGTCGTTTGAATTTCATAATCGAGGGTGAGACAAAGACACCTCTTTGTCCAAGTAAACCACCTCCTGAAAGGGAAAATCTGGTAGAAAATACAGAATTAAGCAGTCTGAACATTGAGGCTGGTTGGTCTCGGCATCTCTCATCATTTACAGTGGTGCACAAGAACAACCAAAGTGAAATGAAGTTTCTATAGCACTGCAACACAGTGAATAGGATGCATTTGCCCCACAGTCTGCCACTCCGTTTTTTCTTGTGTTGACAGCCTGCTGAGAGAGACACACACAAAATAAAAATTGAGGTGCACCACAGCCACAGGAAGACTGGTTTGAAATCCCTTCCCACACCTGCATCATGCCCCACGTGATGGCACACCAAAAAGAGACATTCCATGCAAGCTACTAAACGCCTGTATGCATGCAGAGAAGTGGCAAAGGTTGAAAAGACAGAAATTATCTGGAGTATGTAGATGACAATTATCTCAACAGCTGGCGGTTATCTTGTATTACCTAACAAATGTATCTTAGGAGGCCAGGGAAAGAGAATGGGAGCTGGAAAGAAAGCAGACGAAAACCTGTTTTTTTTTTAGCTGAAAAGCCACAGACTACAGCATAGTCCTATCCCTTCTAGTTATGACTATAGGTGTTGTAATTAGGAGTGGCAACTTCAAGTTAAGTCCACTCCTAGGTAGGAAATACCCAGAGAAACATTTGAGGCTGTTGCATTGAATGGCGCAGGTCCTGAGCAGGGCACTGCTGCTAAAACTGGCACAGCCAAACAGGAGAATGGTTGTCCGCAGGTTGAGAGAGCTGAACTGGCTCTCTGGGCTGAGCCGAGTGCCAGGGCCGAGCGCAGGAGGGGGACTGAAATGTGTTGCTGAGCAGAGAGGAGCGGGATTTACTCTTTTGGTAGCAGTGAGTTGTTAGATTCGCTCAGTCATCTTCAGTATCCTCATCTTAACGTGCCCTGCCCCTGCGGTTTCACTTGGCACCATTATGCTGGTCCTAAAGTCTTTGGTACTATTTAGCACAGTACTCATCCTTTTGGAAAAGATACTGTGTTACTTTACCCCAGAAAAGTGTATAGTTTGCCTATCGGAATTTGGCACATTGATACACATTTATTGCAGGAATTCAGTGTTCCAAAAAAAGAGAGCAAATAATGGAAGCCTTCCTTAAAGGTGCGGAAACTGAGAACAGAGTCTTGTGCTTGCAGAAATAAACTCTCATTTTCACACTCCTCAGCAGAAACACAGAGAAGGTTAAAGCACAGAGCTGGCTTATTATTTTTAATTAGTGTTGCATCCCCAATGCACTATGACCTGTTTTTTGGCTTTGCCACATTACGTGTTTTACGACGTGTAATCTCCCAGTGTCTGTCTCTGTCCTCTGTGAATCGGGCTGTATGCAGACACGCTGCAGGGCTGTATGCAGGCGTGGGGAGGAGGAGGCTGTGCTGCCTCCCAGCCGCTCCCCGGCACGGCTTGGAATTTGCATGTAAAACTGCTCCTCTACTTACATGTGCGCACCTCGCAGCAGGGATGTGGAGATTAATTAATTGCAGTTTGAGAACTGCTTGAAGATCTTTGGATGAAAGTGCAACTGAACATAACATGATTAAATTAATTCTAGGGTTGGTGTAATCCTCATACAGGCAAGGAAGGATAATCATGGCCCACATCTACCTTCCGTGCATGACCTTCACGGGCACCCGTGTGAAGTGCTTCTGCATTCCTCATGGGGAGGAGATAGGGTAGAGGGCAATTGTGTCGTGGCCTGAACTATTTGCCTTTTGCTAGACTCCTTTGGAGAAGGTGGCTGCTTCAGAAAGGCTTAACATTTTAAAGACTACAGCTGACTGGTGGAAGTCATTCGCCATGACTAACACAGGTTTTTTGGTGATGGGACTGGATACAGGTGTGTCACAGAGCAGCAATCCTCTGCAAAGAGGTAATGAAGGGCCTAATTGCTTAGAATTGAGTAGCTGACTAGATGCAGCTGCTGCAAATCTGGTGCAGTCAAATAGGGGCAGGAGGGACCAGGGCTGCCATGGGAGTCACCAGAGAGAAGATGGAGGAGACAGGATGCAGTGTGAAGGAGTGGCAAAAAACTCTCTACTCCTCACCAGGTATTTGTGTGCTAAAGTTGAAAGAAATGGAGAGTGGGGCTGGGATAGGCCCTCCTCCCCTGCCAGCTTGGAGGGGAGCTAAAGCGGCAAAGGACAAGTGAGGTCTGTAGTGGGGCATAGTCCATTGCACTCTGGTCTTTGGTATATGGAACTAAGCCTTATTGATCTGGGAAGGGTGAGTCCTTGAGCTATGTAGGTAGAAAAGTTTGTGGGCTTTGTGCCCAAGATATCACATGAGGAGATTGCTTGTGGGTATTCCTGGGGCCCTTTTACTGTTTAAACCTCATTTGCTGTGAAAACTGTAAGCTTCTTTATAATCTCTGATTAGAAAAGATATATATGGGTAATGATCTGAGAAGCTGGCCATGTGTCTGGTTACTCTGGAAAGTAACTTCTGCACTAGTTTATAAGTCTACATCAGATGGAAACCATTTGCAGAGGTCAATCTCCTCTTAATTCTTTTCCCTGACAGTTTACAAATTTCTCTTCTGTAACAGTCTTTCTGTCTCAAAACAACAGCCAAAAGATTTTCAGAATTCAGGGGCTGAGAAAATTAATGCTGCTGTAGTCCTTGTTCTCCTTTTTTACCATATTAAAAATCCTTCTCTGTGTGTAGTGCTATGGTTGTTAGGAAAGCAGAAGGAATGGCTTCATCAACCACCTGGATGGGCTCTTTCTTATTAGCTAATACAGGTGTATTCTGGTTCTTCTTACTCAAGAAACTGAGCAATAATGTCTAGTTAATCCAGGTTTGACTGCTACAACCTATGAGTCTCCCACCAGTTTTGTATGTGATAAAAGCCTCGGGTATTTTTCAGGTCTCTACATCAATTGCAAAGGCAAGATTAAAGTTTTGGGTTTTTTATTTAGTGTGTTTGGGCAAAGGAAGGCTTGATTTGTTTTCAGCTCCCTTTCCGGTGCTAGACTGTGATTGGGAAATCCCTTGCTGTCTCCCATGAGGAGCCTCTTAGTTACTACTGTTGGAGTATGTTGCATTCGGACTTTGATTTCACACAGAGTCATATGCTAAATTCTACACTAGTTACCTGGTTTAAACTTGTTGAACTGAAATATTGTGTAGACCTTATAATTCAAAGGGAAGATGATACCGTGATAGGATTTAATGAATTATGTACCTGAAAATGATCAGACAACTGTGTAACTGATTGTCCTGTAAATGCAGCCCTAGAAAGCTGTGCTCTTTCTCCTTTCAGAACCTCCAAATTAGTTTCCCCTGTGACAAGGTAACCATTAGACATTAATGGGAAACACATGCACTTTGTTGGATTGCAGTTTTAGAATGCCTGGTTGTGATTCCAGGATTCTGCCTTTACTGATGTTAATTTGAAGGCTATCATTGACCTCTCTGGTGCAGGATCAGACCCTGATTACTAACTCAAAGGTCTGGTTCTTGGAGATATGCTACTACCTTGTTGAGGAAGGAACCTAGTCTGCTGTTTATTTTAGTTCTGTTGGACAATAAGATTAGATCTTGAGATTAAGCTATATAAATGGCTCACAAATAATTTATTTATATCCATATTCATAGCTTGAATCACTGTTGTTGGGGCTTGTACAGCAGCTTCTCTCTGGTTCCTGGAGCTTTCCAGCCAGCTGCATGTGGCACTTGGGACTGGGGTGCAAAAGCAGAGTAGTGGTGTGCAGCAGTAGCACTGCTCTGTGCTGTAGTGTTGCTCTGTGAATGCCCCCTGCCACTGCAGGGGTGAGATGGATAGTGAGGGATAATCTAAGCCTGGAAAAAAAACAAATTGAGCCTCATGCACAGGGCAAATAAGAACATCAGAGATCTAAATATAAGGGAAAAACTTTGTGGGCCAACTGCTAACATGGGCGAACTCTCAAGGTTTTTCCTGTCCCCTGGGGAAAACAGAATCCTCCCTCCTTGGGGTGGTCTGCAGAACAAANGATAAAGAGAGAAGGAAAGGTGAAGTAAGGAAACAGAAAAGAGGGTAAAAGACAAAAGGTGAAAATAGAGAAAGGTGTCGGATTTCTTTTGGCATTTATGTGCTCTTTATATGGAGTTTGAATATATTTTCCAGAAGAGGATTTCCCCTTGCATTTGCAATTCAAAGCTTCTAGTGAATGCCACTGTTTCCCTTGGCATCTCTTCAGCCTCTGTGGATTTTCCAGTTCTGCTTTTCGGATGCAGTGCAATTGTCAAATTGTGGGGTTTCGTTATTTTTTTTTCTTCCCTGAAGTAATGTGGTGTAATGTGTTTTGTGGCATTCCTTCAGATTTTGGTTCAAAACCTGAAAAGGTGCAGGCATCTTCTTCTTTTCTGGATTTCTGGTTTAATTAATGATCTTAAGCGCTCCTTGGATATATGACACTGTTGCCTAGCTTTCTCCACTTAATTCCCTTGCATGAATAAGTGAGTAAGAAGACCTGAGAGTCTCTGTGGTATGGGTAGATGATAAACATCTATTATGTTCAAGTAAAATACTAGTAATTGGGTGGCTGGGACCTGCTCATAAAAATAAATAACATCAAAGGGGGATGATGTGTTTGGGATGGTAAGTAGAGAAATAAGAGACTTGCTACATCACTGTTTCAGGAAGGTAAAAGCTTCTACCCTACCTTGTGGCCAATTCCATCTCCTCTGCATCCAACTGTTTCCAAACGTAGCCAAAATGTTCTTTTTGGCTAGTCATTTTGGAATCACACAGATAAGGTGATGATAAAGGTTGTCTGACAGTAAATGGTAGAGATGGTAGTTTGCTTTATTTTTACCTCTCCTGGTGTGTAAAATTAATGATTTTTAACAGAGTCTTGCTCTGGATGCATGCTGTTAGCAAGCTGAAAACACTTCATATTTGTTAAAGCAGGACTGCGGGGGGAAAAAAAATCCTGTGATCACTAAAGCCTGGATATCTGGAGAGAACCTTTATGGTGGAGAGCAGAGAAGTAACTAACATGTGGCTCTTCAAAAGCCCGCATGCAGTGAAGATGTGTTAAGAAAGTGAAAATTGTTTCAATTTGTTCTGAACTGAAGTAGGATCCTGCTAACGGATCCATTACCAACATGAAGACATGCGATAAATTTTTTTTTCTAATCACTGCTGTGATGGGCTGGTGGAAGTATTTGGGATAAGCTGCAGGAATAGGTAATTGTATGTGGAGGCCCAGCATCTCGACCAGGCAAAGAGTTTCAAAGGGCTGCATGGGAGAATTCACTTCACAAGAGGCCCCTTTCAGATACTCTCCAGGTTTGGAGCTCCTTTCCTTTTAGTACACATTCTGGGAAAGCACTTTTATAATCCTCCTTTAGAGTTATTGCAAGTGAATGCAGTGATGGTTCAATGAGAAAGCATGAAAACAGTAATGGAATTTCTTTTCTTTTTTTTTTTCTTCTTTCTTCCTAATAGGCCCTTTAGAAAGTCAGACCATATGTGTAGAAGCCTTATTAACTAGAGGACAAGTTTGGAAAGAACTGTGGTAAATTACAAAAATGAATTTGAAAATAAACCTAGAAAGCATGTACTTGCACTCTAAACTGGTACTTAATTATAGGTTTGTTTTGTTTTGTTTTTTTTATTTGGTGTCTTAGGACAGTTCAAATAATTTTTGGTGTAATTTTTATAAGACACAGACTTATCAGGCAGAAAAAGTAATGTTAGGAAGACTTTAGAACGCTGCATATGTCACTTTGAAGTAGCTTTCTTACAGTGAATGTGAAATTATAGTTCTTTATCTTAATACATTTATTGCAGAAAATGATTTTTGGTAGACTATGTCAATGTTCTGGATGACCTACATATGAAATATGTAAAAGCATTAGCCTGCTTTATGTAGCTGAAACTTGGAGAAAGCCAAGACTGGGGGTGGAGGGAGAAGGCATTACTTCTCCCTCAATGAATTTTTTTTTTAACAATTCTAAAATATTTTTGGTCTACAAGTGTTTCTCCCTTTGTACCTGTTCGTAACTTGTAACAGGTATGTGTATTGTAGGTTTGTGTGTGTTTGTGTTGTTGGGTTTTTTTCCTCTTGTTCCATTGTAGAAATGGTGAATAAAAGAAAATAATGGGCACATCTTAGGAAGAGTTTTATGTCCAATTCAAATAAAGGCCTCCATTCAGAGATGTAATCCACACAAAATTCAGATCATGATTCTTCTATTCAAAGGTCTCTGAAAACTATAAATTTCACCATTTCATCCATAGTAAGAATCTGTCAGCTAGTCACTCTGTGGAAGGGGGAAGAGAAGAGCTGTTAATTCTCTATTAATTCAAATTAATTATGATATTGGAATGGTTGGTGTCAATTTGGTGCATTTCAGAACAAATGTGTATTGCATATATAGTGTGATTGTGTCTTTTGGAGAGAACGTATTTATTGTTTCCCCTCCCTAAGCTGCTGTTAGCTACAGCATGGTCTGTCTGGTTGGAGAAATACCTTTTCCTTACTCTTCATTAACTGCTTTTACAGATTTGCATGTGATCCTGCAAACTATTCTGACAGAAAACCCGCACAGGGTAATTTACAGAACTGAAGTGAATCTCTAATTCAAAACCTTTGGAGCAATTTAAACTTCTTTGCAGCTTGTTTCTTTTTTTAATTTGCTACTGAATTAAATATTCCTATTGCTGAAACATCTTGGAAATTACCAAATATTCTACATTAATGGAAAGTAATATGAGAAGTATAAAGAAGTACAGGAGAACTTTGCCTATTGCAGAACTCCCTTTATCTATTATAAAATGTACATTGGTCTTGCTTCTAGGTTATAAAATTCTTAAATCTACCTTCTTTTTTAACTAGTTTTTCACGTTATGGCTTTTAGATGGCTACAGAAATGCAATGTGTGCTGTAACATTTTAACTGTCTCAGAAGGTCACTGTGGAACAACTTTGTCCTCTTATGGGTACTTTGCCTTTGGGATTAATATTTTCAAAAGGTTCATCCAAACAATGATTGAAAATCAAGAATTTGAAAAGTTGTTGCACATAATTATTTGGGGGGAATATAAATTGATAAACATGTTTAAGATGACAAGAAATAATTGTCCTTTTCTGGCTAACTTTAGGTAGAGGGAGAGGGAATGGAAGAGAACAGCAGAGAATGTGATCTGGTTTCTGGCTTTTTTTTTTGGTGTGTGTTTAAAATCCCTAGTATCTAGTGCAAATGAGCAGTCAGGGAAAATGGGGTAGATTTGCTACCTTTTTCACTGGTCAGATTAGAAATAGTTATCTGACAACAGAAACCTGCCAACTGAAAAAGCCCAAAGCAGTGTGGAGTGGAAGAAAAGCTTGCACTGGTAGCTTCCAAGGCTGAGACATGCCGTCTTACTGTTTCACTCCATGTGAAACAGCAGCCTCATAGGAATAAAGGATGATTCTTTAGCAGCATTATCTCAGAATACATCTGACTCCCGTGTTTTAAATTACTGGAAAATGACAGCCTTTTGGTAGATAAATTAATTTTAGTCCTGTATTTTAATCATAATAAAGTGCAACATTTATTTAGAAATGTATTTTCCCTATCCTGATAGCTGTGCTTTATTGTGTCCAGTAAACTATGTGGTTCCTTGTGGCATCACACAAATTAGCTAGAAATTCTGCTGTGAATTACCATACATTTGGCTACAGATGGAACTGCAGGCGCGTCGTCATTATAGTTTAAACCTATTAATGTTTACAACTGTTGTTTTAAATCAGATTTGTTTTTAAATAGGATGATTGAGAGAATCCTTTTGTGTTTCAAAGATGAAAGAAAATGAACAAAGAGCTGGTTAGCTGTGGCATGATTTAAGAAAATAATAATAAAAAATGGTAATATAGAACCCCTGCACCAAGATTTCTGTTATGCTTATGGAAAAAAGATTGTTCCTATTATCTCTTTTTGTAGAATTATTGTAAATCCCAGTAGTTCTTATTACCTGAGCTTCTGGAAAAATCAGATAGGTTGTTGCTTACTTGACATGGAATATAATAAACACATAGTATAAATGCCTCTGCTTCCTCAGTTACTTCCATTTTATCTTAAAGAGGACACCTATTACTGAGCTCTCAATTTAAACTATTTAGTCTGAACACTTACCCTTTTACTCCTTCCTAAATGTAACTGGATCCAATTTTATCTTTTTTTTTGTTCTTCAAGAAAAAGCTGATTACAAATGTGGGCTAAAGAGCATGCTGAAAGGCCTGGGCAGGTGTTGGAAACCTGGGATGCTGAAGCACCATGTACTTTGCTACTGGTGAGATAATGTCATGTTTGGCAAACAGATGAACGTAGGAGGAAGTGAGGTTTAGCCTTGGCATAGGTATCAGACAACAAAATTGTATGATACCCTGCCATTCAGATGAACATTGGCTTCTGTACTTGAAATTGCTCTGTAGCCTTGTGGATTTGACAGAAACTCCACTGTGCTGGTCTTTCTTGAATTTTAGAAGAAACAGATAAATGACTGTTTAAAAAAATAAACAAAAAAAATCCCCCAGGCTACAGCTCCCAAAGCAGCTCTTCATGTTGAAGAGAGGGATTAATGGAGGGTAACTTTATGTATGACAAGTATTTTTGCTTTCTAAGCAGAGCTCCAATTAAGTGGCAGAATTAGTTCATTTTTTTTGGCTTACTGGGAAAAGTTTTGCTATATGTTTGGACACTAAATTTATTTTCCTTTTTTTTTTTTCAACTATGAATTTCCATCCTCCTCTGAAGTGGAATATTGACAAAGCAAGAGAGGGTTACTTGCAGATCAAGTGCATCTCAGCAAGCTGTCCATGCTTTCTATAAGCTTTGATATGGGAGCAATTAGTGCCATGTCTGAGAAGCTAATGCCAACTTAATATCCCTTCTGTTCTTGACCCCAATCCTCAAGAGTTCAAGAAAGGTACCTGTTGCAACTACTGTGTTTGTAACACAGGCACATACACATTTAGAACAAGTTTCTGAGCATCAGTCAGGGAATAAACAACTTCTGGTCTCTTCTGATTGTTGCCCATAAAGAGTTTTTTAAAGAAGAAAGATCTGAGGCTCCTGGGAGGCCTTGGCTGATTAAGAACTTTGTTATTGGTGTAACAGCAATAAATACAGGATTGCCTCAAATTAGGCACTTAGATAGAGTCATAGTCCTGGCATTTGGAACTCTAGGATGCTTTTAAGTCAGGCTTCAATGGTGATGTATTTGGTAAGTACAACTGCTGTTCAATATTAAAATGTCAGAAATGTAATATTGAAACAACAGGATAGAGTATCCTAGATTTGATGGGATAAGCTACTTACATGTAGGTCATACGTGAATGCATTCATTTGATTATTTTGGGGAGCAAAGTCACATTGGACAGTTTGCTTTCGGAGGTTTTCTTATGATGAAATCTCTAACATCTGCCATTCAACTTGTTCCTGCCTGGCCAAGAAATCACTAGGAATCTTGCTTTGTTAGAGCAGTTACATCACCACAGAGGGAAGACTGCTGAACTTGCAAGCTGCTTGTTTCTGCTGTGCAATCATATTTCACATGATAACTTTAATAAATTTTGTGTCTCTGTTTAGAGAGGTGAGCCTAATAAAGAAAAAGATATTTAGAAGTTATTTTTAGTTAACATTTAACATGACTGAGGCAAGTTTCAGGCAGGTTAGTAGGAGGTGAGAAGTTTGCAATGTCCTGAGGCATCTAGTTCCCCTGATCTTTCATACGTGATTAAATTGCTGTTTCTACATGTAAATCTTGCCAAATAGCTGCTGGCTTCTTATATAAATTACAAAAATGTAACAGTGCAGAATAAACCTGATAAGCTGTATGAAGGTAAAGAGGAGTTGCTTATGCTCTTCTCCTGGCTAATTGCTTGCATTCATTGGTTAGCAAGAGCTCTCTCCTGTCTTTTTAGCTGCTATGAATTGCTTCACGCATAAGTGGTTAGAGCTTAAAGAATATTTTTTTGTAAATGGATGCAGTAAAACACTTCTGCTTCAATTTGTCATCTCTTTTTTTTTTTATTCTGGTTTTGTGTTAGAGTTGAGGTATGCAGGGGGAGAAAACCTGAGCAAAGCATGGACTATGTATAACAAAGCACAGGAGGTACATCATTAAAGTGCAAGAAGAAATTTTGTCCTGTTCCCTAATCATGAGGTTCCTATTCTGCTAGGCAGTCTTGCCTGGTGTGTGTGTTTTTTTTTTTTTTATGAGAAAGAATTCTAGGGTGTTACTTGAAGTGACGTCTGAAAACTGTTGCGTTACTTTGGGAATATTTGAGGGGATTCATGTCTTCACTTGTGGGAATTCAGAATAAGGAAAAGCAGGCTAGCAGATGGCAGTGTCCTCAAAGTGACAAGCAATTTAAGCAGGAGGGTCAGAAAAGCTGGAGAAGAGAATGGAGATGCTGTCCTGCATCCTGCTATGTAAGAAATATGGTGACAGAAGAGCGAGTGTATGAGTACACCACCTTTCTGTAGCAGTCTTGCCATACGAGTGACCTTCTCCCTGCCCTCCCTTTGGAGGGGGTGTAGAAAGGGACAGTGGGGATGGAGCAGAAAGGAAATGTTATCCTCTCTGGTATGGAAGTCTATAATTATTACCTTCCCCATGATAATGATATGTTTCTAAAGGTTGCTGCTGACCTCTAGGAAATAAAACTAAATGCCCAGCTTGGCACTTTTTTGGAGGTGATCTCGGCATGTATGGTAGCTCTGAGGCCAGACACTATGTACTGAAAGCTATTTATTCATTATGTCCTGTAAACAGAAGTAATTGCCTTGGGTGTTGTGATGGTGCCATGTGAAACTGGATAAACACAAACTAGCCTAATAGGACTTAGCTTAGTATGAATAATTAAAACACAAGCAAAATGCATGCATGGCAGCTTTCTAATTCTTTCATTCTGTCTCTTCACCTCTGTCTCGTTGCACAGTGCTCTGAGGAGAGAGTCTGTGGCAGCTGTCTTGTCTCCTAAGCCTTCGCACAGCTCCTTGTGAGGGGTGTGTGGTGAGCAGAAAATGGCTGCCTTGCTTTCTCCCAGTAGCTCCCCAAAATATAATGTGGGCGAATGCTGCAAATCCTTTCAGGAGATGGCTATGTAAACAGAGTCTTACAAGTTAGAAGCAATAGCTATTGTTTTCATACCCTGAGAAGCATGTACAAATTTTCCCTCTGGTTTTGGGCTGAGGCAGCAGAGAGGTGCCCGGCTGGAGGGCTATGGCAGCACTTGCTGTGCCTACTGAGCAGCTCAATGAAGGCTGTAGTTGGGAGGAATTTGCATCAGGATACAGCCCTAAGCATCCCCTCTAGATCAAAGTGGGATGTGCTACTCCACAGGCAGTAGGAAGGCTTCACTTTGTTCCTCCCTCTCTTATTATGGCCTATTACCTGCATCCTCTGGGACATGTGTGTGAGTCAGTGCCAACCCCCTTTTTGAGTTGTTACTGGGAGGAACAATTTTGAAGTCATAACAGTTCTTGCTGTCTATATAGAACTTTTTTTTTTTTGCTGGCATTGTTGATGTTCTTGTATTATACAGCTTTGGTTTTGAGTTGGGTCCACAGCATTTGGGTCTAAAAGGGAATCTGAAAGTAATTAAAGTCTGTGCCAGTTTGAGTGTGCTGTATTGCTCTGTATCCCAGCACGGTTGTCCCAGTGCTATTTCCTATTTATATCAACCTCTCTTGCTTTCTCTGGAAGAGGGCGATTTTTAAAGTTACTTCCCCGTGCTGTCGCACTTTCCATTCTAATCTTCCTCCTCCATACTGTAACGTTGATTGGAAAAAGTGATTTAACTTCACTGTTATATGTAGATGACATGGTAATGGCTAGCAACCTCAGGTCAAGGGACTGTTCGTCTTTAGAGCCCCAGCAGGCAAGAAGGTCACCCCCAAGAGTTGCGATTGATGGAATAAACTCAGATGTTGGTGTGAGAGAAAATGTGGAACTTTAAATATGACCTGAGCATACAGGTCTCTGCACAGACCTTGAACTTTGTATTTTCCTGCTGAGACATGTCTGGGGTACTGGAATGTAAGTGTGTGAATAAGTAGTCTGATCTACGTTATTTCTTCATGTGAGCTACTTAAAGAGTTAAGTAGGTTCAAGGAGTATATTTTAATCTTGGAGACAAACACACACTTAAGTTCTTCTCTGCTGTACTTTTTTAAAGGAAAAAAATTAAGTTTCTATGTCCTGCCCTCCTTTATCCCCAAGAAAAAGTTCAGAGGAAAAATCTTCAGTTGCTATAAAGTTCTACTACAACTTTGTAAAACAAAACACTAAGGCCTCTGTGTTATCACCCCATTAAAGGTTTAAATGAAAGGAAATTCATAGTTAAAGCTGTATCTGACTGTGTCATTTTCGCAGGCTTACATACTTGCAAACAAATGTGTGATACTATGTGTTTAAGGTTCAAATGCTCCAAGCAGTTAAACTGTTGAGTTCTTAATAATAGCATATACCAAATATAATACTAAATATTGGCCCATAAGTATAGCACATACCTATGGTGGAGGTGCCAATAGCCCTATATTTGTCCTTTTGCCAAATTAGTTTCTAATACAATAGCAATAATAGGAACTCTGTAACTATTCAACACTGGTATTGAAACAATCAATTTATGTTTAAATACAGTTGTATTCTGGTCTTAGTCTTGTGAGTATTCATGTTTTCTGGAGGGTGGATCTCAATAGCAGTTCTCTCACTAAAGATATTAAATAAGTTACTTAAAACAGGAGTTCGTCTGGCTCTGACTGAAGTTGAGCCTTCAAGTGTACAGTGATAAACAACTAACAGGGAGAATGAAAAGATGTTCCTAATTTTAGAGAAAGAAAACCTAACTTTCACTCTGGAAAGTGTTTGGAAAATGATGCTTCCTTTGTGAAACTGCATCCTGTTGCATGTGTGTCCCTCTGCAATTTAGCTGAAGAGACATGTAATTCTGATATGTTTGATGTTTAACAGCTCACTTATTGTGCTTGCAGTTGAGGAGATGTATGGCATGTTATGTCCAGTTGTGATTGCTGGCACTGAGCAGCAGTTTGCTTGTCTTTCCTTTAGAGCCGCTCCTGGAGGCAGATGAAACCCTGGATTTAACTGGGCAGGTTGATCTGTGGCTTGCAGGCAGGGACGGAGGCTTTTGGGAGGTGCCTGCGGAGACGAGCAAGCAGGGAGCCTTCAGCAGCAATTCAGCCCAGGGATTGCTGGGTGAGAGGAGTAACCCTCAGGCAAGTTTCAGAGGTGATAGAAAGGAAGATGACCTCTTGAGAACTCGGCTGTGACTGTATAATAATTTCTGAGACACCAATAGTTAGACAAGCTAAGAACCAGTCTTGAGAGTAGGGATCAGGAAGATTTGTGTTTAACCCTTGCATTTTAATCCAGTTCACTTAGTACACCTTAAAGAGTTGTCAAAATCTTAAGGACCCTGTTGTGGTTTTGGCTGTGTTTATTTTGAGGAAAATGGGCATTTTGTTTGGGTTACTCTGGCACAGTGGTTGTGTGGCAATTCTCAATTTAAAAAAAAAAAAAACAAACCAAGATTATCCAAAATCAGCCCCTTTTTTTCATAGCCTAATTGAGTTTCATGAGGTTCCTTGACAGAAAAGCTGTGACTTGCCAGTATTCTGCTTTTCATTGCTGTTGGGCTGGCCTGTACTTGGGGAATAAATGTTGATGAGAACTGGAAAGAAAACAGCCATCCCACACAATCACCACATCTCACAGAGTGATCCTCCTGCAGTTTCCCATTATCTTCATGCAGCCCACTCTTATCTTACAAGCAAATAGGTACTGCTAAGGAAGGATAAAAGAAAAACAGGGATACCAGCACTTGGAACCAAAAAGCCATGCAAGTTCCAGATTTGGCTGCACAGTGTGTCAGAGATACTGTGCACTTACCTTTGCCCACTTGCATGTATTTATACCTGGGAGTATTGTCTGGGCCCTTACAAAATGGTTGTTTGGGATTCTTTTTTTCCCTCTCCAGGTAAAATGCCTGTCCCTCTGCCCAGTTACCTACACAATAGGTGGGAAGCTTGTTGATGTGTGGTTTTGTGTGCACGGTGTGGTGTCTGTGCTTCTATTTCTGATCAAGATCCTAGATGGATTATTAGACTTGTATTGTGTATGAAAGTGCAAATTACTTGAGGTGTAAACTAGACATGATCTGCCTTAATCCCAAGAACTGATTTACTTAAAAAAAAAGAAGAAATTTGCAGGGTCATAGTCATTAGGAAAAAATGTGTGATTTAAAAAAAAAAAAAGACCAAACATAAAACCCAAACCACCAAACAAAACCCTGATTGTTTTCCCTAAATCGATTGCAAATGTGCAAGTATAAGTAACATTTGGGTTTCTTTAACAAATTCCCAAGCGATTCAGCAGTTGCCAAGGTAACGGTGCTACTTTTAATACAATAAAAAAAAATGTAAAACTTCCACATTTTTCATTGTCTAAAATGATGCTGCAATAACCTGATTAGCATGTACTTTCTTTTCTTCATTGAGAAGCATGTCTGGTTCATAAATTGGTTGTACAGTAGCGTCTAGCACAGTGGGGTCCAGGCTCATTAGGACTCCTGTATACTACAGTAATGTGAAGAAATAAAGTATTTTTTAGCTCCTCATCCATTTCTTAGAATGTCTGCTTTAATTTTGCTTCCTGTGGCTGTCATTGTAGTATGTGTTTGCCTTAGATGAGTTAGTTGAATATTACTGTGATCTTTTTAATGCAAAAGCATCAGTATGTTATAAGCCAGTCCTGCAGATAGTCTTCATGACTATGCTATACTTCATAAAACATTGAGAGTACTCTTTTATTATTCATGGGAAGCTGTGTATTACTAAAGAAAACTCAGTTTCTAGTACTAAAATATTGTTGTTCTTGCATCTTTTAGAGCTGCCCTTTTCAAGTCTAAATGGATGTCTTCTGTTGCATGTCATTCCCTGCCGTCGCCTCCCCCCCCCAGTCCTGAAACTTGAGCTTCATCTGAACTTTGGCAGATAACTCACTGTGGTTATTGTGGATATAAACTCCTAGGTTTGGGTGGATTATTTGCATTCTGAATACTTGACCTCATGTTTCATTCTGGGTTTTCCACCTTTCTATCAAGATTTGGGCACTGCAAAAATCAGAGAAGCCTGTTTTCCAGCTTATATTTCTGCAGTCAAATCTGTGAAGATCATTCTTTTGGCCTCTGTAGTTGTAGCAAAATACAGTTGTCTTAATTTAAAAGGTCAAAATAAATATATGAGCCTTTTACTGGAGATGTGGGCTATGTTTTTTTTTTTTTAAATAACAACTCATTGCTTTTCAATATTTTTGTTAGAGGAAATGGCACAAGTAGTTATAGACAACTTTGTGCCACCAACTGGGATTCTTGTTGCATTAGAGATACTAAAGTTTTATCTATGTCTCTAAATGCAGACTATTATAAGCATGTGGGTTTTCTTGTGTTTTCTTTTTTAAAAAAAACCAACACAACCTGTAACCCTCAACCCTTCATGGGCTGAAAAGTTGAGCTATGAAAGGAGGAATCTCTTCCCCATTTTGCAGTCTTTGCTGGTACCAACTCCCTTGGCTGGTCATCTCTCACCAACACTTAATGACCTCAGTGGAGGCTAAAGTGGGATTTAGTTAATTGCGGGATTAGATGATAGTTTGTGAGGTATCATCTAGACAAGTGTCTAGTTCAAAGCAATAATGTATTTTTGAATTTATCAGTTTACTATGCCTTAGTGTGGATCATGGCATGCTCCCAGTGCATGTGAGTGTGACTCCTTTCTTCTAGAAAGAACACAATTATTTCCAGGAGATCTGCTGCAGCTGCACACCTAAGGCCTCCAACCCAACCCTGATGTGGACACAAGGGTCTGTACCAGTGTCCCACCTTCAGAAAATTCTCCAATGTGTACTGAACTCTTGTGCACCAAAGGCATGTCCTTGAGCTGCTGAAGGATTTTTACCACACCCTTTTTCTTAGCTTGCTGTAATCTTTAGTGTCTTTTACATGGGATGAGTTGCATGGCGTCAGTGAGTGTTGGCTGAGGATACAAGCTGCTTTTATGAAGATCTTGAACAGATCTTCAGGTAGGAGTGCACCTTGAAGCACACAGGACCTAACACTCACGTGGGAGAGCCCAGAGGAGGGTATCCCTTTTGAGACACGTTCTAAGATGTCACAGAAGACCTTACAGAGGCAAGCATGATGGCTAGGGACACCTCTTAGGGCCTACTCACTGCTACTGTCAATGTTGGAAACACCTCTGTGTTATAGATGTAAGATCATTAGTATCAACTCTGTATCTGCTTTGATTGTGCTACGTAGGTTGTGTCTATACTGGAAAGATATGATACTTCAGGATTAAAACTAAGTGAGAGCACTTAAATTTGTATTTTTAACTTTGTCTAGTGGTTTTTGTTACATGAAACAAAATACGCCCTCATATAGAGTCAGATAAAATAGCCTTTTATCTATGACAGCATCAAATATAAAATTTATTTTAAAAAGTTAGCTAAGTTACTACAGAAAAACTTATCCTAGGGCAGAAAGTTTCCTAAAGGCCTCCGACGCAGTGAAGTCCTCCTTTTATTTGGCCTTTATGCAGAAGTCTGTTCCAACTTGATTTTGTCATTTAGATTCTTGGTGTTTTTTTTTTTTTTTTTTGCTCACACTAGGATGCTTTAGGGCAGGAATTGTCTTTTCTGGCTTGTTTGTGCAGTGTGGTGCTTTTCCCTGGTGGGGCCACCTAAGCCATGTTGTAAAGCAGAGAATAGGTTACTGCAGTTGAGAAGGATAGCTCAGGAACAGCTTATTTACTTGTAAAGTGTGATGTTTCCAGGCAGGAGATGTAAAGGAAGAGCAGAATGGTGGTGATCGTTAATAATGATCTGTTATAGGAACAGACTGGAGCAGATAGTATGACTGCTATAATGTACAGCTTGAAATATAACAGTACTGATTTAAGCTCTGGACAAGATAAAGTGTTTATAAATCTTCTCACCTCTATTCTGGGAAAACTTGTTTTTAGGATAAGTATCTGGTGGGCTGTATTTTAAGAAGTGCAGAGCAGTTGTTTCTTCACTGCAAATTTCATTCCTCAGTTAGGATTACAGTAAAGGGTGTTTGTGCTTAAAAAAAAAAGAATCAGCAAAATGCTCTCTAAAATATGACAATATTGCATTCTGCCTCTCTGTCCAGGCATGCATACACCAAAAGTGCAAATTTGCCATTTCCAGAGAAAATTGTTGCCTGTTAGTAGCTGAAGGCTCATGTAATACCAGACTGATGAATTCAAGATGTAATTTTCCACATCTTTAGTGTTTCACTGTTTGGCTAGTGTTCATCCCGCTGTTATCTGTTTTTTCCTCAGTGCAAATACTATCAATAATATTCCTAATATAAAAGAGTTGGTACTTAGTTGTCTTCCTTTTTCTATTTCACTGCACTTGTGTTGGGCAAGAGTTTTAACAGAAGAAAGTCTGTAGCTTGGTGTTGGCCTCTAGGAAAAGAGAAAGCATGTTTTGGTTTTGTATTTTTTCTTTGATATTTGTTGGTAAGGAGACAGAAGTGTTTGAAAGCATTTTGAATAGTCTGATTCTGCTTTGTTAATGTGCCCAATTCTTGTGCTCAGCACTCACCTCCCAAACAACTGCCTTATTCTTTTCAGTTCTTTGCTGAACACATCTGGGAGTTGTTCTGCTTAGGAGGTGTCACTGGATATTTTATCTCCTAATGTTTATGCCCACAATCGGCACCCTGTCTGCTGTGGGTAGAGTAACATCTCATTTTGAAATGCAATGCAATGTCTGGACCCAATGGAGTGATGCTTGAATGAAATGTTCACACGATATCTTGGAGAAAACGGGGCTAGAGGGAGGAGTTTAAATTGGTGTCAAATGGTTCTGAGTTTTACCTGGATTGATGGGCTTCTGCTGATTTATTAGTGGATCTGCTGGTAGGACTGCTGCTACATTAAAACACAGGCCTGCCCAGCCTTGGATGGAAAAGCAGGAAATAGCCTAAATCCAGTTAAGGACTGAGTTATTACAAGCTTCTGTCCTGGCCTAATTGGGAGCAGCACTGGACTTATGAATATAAAGGCTAAGGGAGTGTTTGAGCTTTTCTTGTAAAACTTCAGGAACAGCAGGAAAAAATTGTGCCAATTGCTCTTGTTTTAAATTATAATAGCTGGCTGTGAAAAGAGCTGTTAAAGAAGCACTGATACTATTTAGATGTTTGATTAGAGATGATGTAGCAACATACTTGAGTCCAGAGAAGCTTAGGTGACATTAAGATCAAGTTTCAATCAAAGGTGGTGCTGCCCAGGGCCAGAGCTGGCAAATACTGTCCACTTCTCCAATTGCAAAATGGAACTTGACTGCTGCTATCATAGCTGCTATTCACTGCTTTAGTCACAAGCAGGTTTTATTTTCACCATGAACTGCTTGTTAACTATTCTCTTCCACTAATCACTCTTTGCAGAGGATGCCTTGTCACTTGGCTTACACAGCATGAGAGTTATCTCTGCCTGGATGGCAGAGGCTTTTTTTTCTTTACTGCTTGATTATTTTTGTAAATGACCAGTTACAAATAGATTGTGCAAGGCATCTCAAGATAACTTTTAGTAAATGCTACGTCTTGTGGAATATGGATATCTGTAGAACTGTTCTTGTTTGGAAATACTTAAAATATCCTGTCACCACATTACCACTGAGCAACAAAGCAGCAGAGCAAATGCTTGTATTGTGTATCATTGAAAACACTTGCTAAAAGTTGATTCTGAAGTTTGATCAGTGCTATCAAATGGAACTTTGATAGATTGGGTGAAGGTAGTAGTTTTTAGAGAAAAAAAAAAGTGTTAAAGTGACTGTAAGCCAACCTAAGATGCTCTATGATGAGGCATTTAAAGTCTCATCATGAATTTTTGAAAGGGATGATTTTTTGAAAGCAGAAACCACTTTTACCTAAAAAAAATTCATCAGAAGAAAGGATGGATTGGTCGAAAGGTTTAGATCCATTCAGAGAGCAGGAAGCTGATGTAATTCAGCAGTTTTTCAGTGTCAGAATATGGAAACATGCTGCAGCTGAGAGGTGCTTCATATGTGTAGACACCAAACTACTTTAGGCTGCAAAGTACTCGGGAGCAAAGGCAGCCTTGAAAAAAAACTGTCTAGCAAGTTGTAATGTCTAAGGACCATTACTGCTGCCACTCAGTGATGGAGTCCTGTTTTTCAAGTTTTTTAGAAAATATTTTCTATGACATGACACTTAGTCATGCCAGTTGCCTTAATGAGTGCCTGAGACTGGAATATGTAGAGTTGTGAATTTTGTCTGATCATAAATCACTCTGCTAAACGTGTTGTGGCAATTACTGCCCAAGATCAAACATCTTTGGCAACTGCATGTTGTTTCTGCCAGTAGGTCTCTTTGTTAAAGTTATAGTTTCCCTTTAAAAAATGGAAAAGGACTTACTGATAACCCTCCCAGTTATATTCAGAGCAACATTTGCTCTCTAACTTGGTAGTCATTTGAAAAGCATTGTACAGGGATTCAGCAGAAGAACAGTGCAACATATCCAAGGAAATGGTTCAGCAGAACACTTGTTTTAATCACTTTAATATGATGAAACTCAGTAACTGGACATTTTGTTCTGAAAATGTTCATGGTTAGGGTAAAAATGTTCCTATTTATTGCTGCTTAAGGAAGGGAGGTTTGAAACATTGACTGAACTTTGGGAGTAGTACTGATCCAGCTTTGATTTGTAACTGTGTGAAATAAAAACTCTGTATTCCTGGTAGTCTCACATGTGAGCAAGCAGTGGCGTGGATTCGGAAGAGGTCAGAGAACATGAACAGAGAGGAAAAGCTGGCTGTAAAACTTTTTTTTTTAAGTCATCCTCAGGAAATGGGAACTATATGATATTACTATGTCCCACTCAATATAGCTATGTCTTCTGCAAACTAAGGTAGTGCAGAAACAAAATCTGGTAAGACTCTTTGCTGTTCTGGTGTCTTCTATAACTTACACCAGTTATGTTCTCCCTTGCACCACTGGTGTAGTATTTGGATGCCAGTGCTGAATTTGAAGTAAACTAAAAAATTGCAATCCATTCCATCAGTGGAAGGCTACCTTTTCTCAGATAGCATCCCAGAGACCCACTGGAGCCAGGAGGTCAAGGCAGCAGTTGTATTCTGATTTCAAGCTCCCCTTTCCAGTTGTGGTGGACAGCTGTTTGGGTTTGGCTTGGGGTAGTTTGTCTAAGAAATGACTGGGCAAATGCTCTGGAAGGAGAGAGGAAATTCATGATGGGGGAAAACTGGTTTACTGAATGCAATCACAGGAGAAATTTGCAAACTGTGGGATGTGGTAGATGATGAGCAGCAGAAGAGGCTACTTAAGAGTAGCTGAGGATCTTGGGCAAAGAGCAGAGAGCAAATAGC
The DNA here is from genome assembly GCA_013398815.1 of Ibidorhyncha struthersii. Lineage (NCBI taxonomy): Eukaryota > Metazoa > Chordata > Aves > Charadriiformes > Charadriidae > Ibidorhyncha > Ibidorhyncha struthersii. The sequence continues at coordinate 566,476 of VZSZ01001647.1, read as the reverse complement.
CAAGGCTCAGGCATAGCAGGAAAGGCTTGTGAAGAATGAGAATGTACTGGGGAGAACTTGCTGCACCTCGGAGTCTATTGCTTGCTTTAAAGTGCAGCAAAAAGCCACAAACCCTACTTTTAACATTATCACTTCAGCCTTCACTCTTGCTTTTTGGTGTAGTTTCATGCTGATGACATGGAAAAATATTGCATTGCTCAAGCTTTCTTTGTGTGACCCTTTGGAAGTGTGTATGCACAAGCGTGTGTGCAAGTTTTATATAAGGTGGTATCTTCTGCAGGCAGTGTTGTCAAACCAGCTTGTAATTTTAGGGAATTACAAACTGGATGGTGGGTCATATTTGTAATACATCTGGCTTAAGATCTTTGGGATCAGACTATCCATAGCATCTGACAGAACTGAAATGTGTTTCTCTCCATTTTCCTGTTAAATTGACAATTATTTTTGTGTTTTGACTTATTTCTTACTTATTCTTTTTTTTTGCATAAGAAGCCCCTGAGCACATAACAAGCACAGAATGTGTTTCCGTGGCAATCTTCAGCCTGTGATGTTTTTCCCCAGGCTTGGGAGCATACTAGCATCCATGCATCGTGCTTGGGGTAGGTCTGTGTCTTGCTGTCATTTCACAGATCAAAAAACCTCTTCTGTCAGTCATTTTGAACTCAGGACTCTTTTTTTTTTTTTTGCTTTAGGAGGAGGGTTCATCTAGGCCTCATCTTGCCTGAACTCTAATATGGCAATATTTTTCCTCTATAGATCTAGTTGCCTATGGCATTCAGTTTCTGTTCCAATATTATTACTTGCTATTAACAAGCTGGCACGTTCCATTGGAGAGTTGGTTGCTTCTAGGTAAAGGGTGAAATGGAATTTATAAAGAAAACTAGTAAAGAGCTTTGAGGTCCTTTATAATGAAGGACCTCAAAGATATATTATTATTTAGACTTTAAGCCAGATTTGAATTTTAACTTTCTGCTTTTTTTGTGACATTCAGATCAGGCGGATAGTGAGATTACACCAAAATGCCTTTCTGTGATTGTAATTGCAACTTTTCTTGAAAGACTGGTACCTTAAAATGTATTTCTGTGAACTGTTTTGCTTTCTTTCACTTGAACAGAGGTTTTTGTTTCAAAGGCCAGTACATGTATGACTTGGGTATCTCTTTGAGGTAGTATTACTGTAAATGAAAATTTTTTTGGGGGGAAATAGCATGTCTTAATTTCAATTTTGGTAAATAAAATAGCCAGCCTAAAGGAAGAAAAATCTAGGCTTTCAGTTTAAAGAAATCTTTATTTCTGTGAAATTGCACACCTATAATTAACAACTGGTGTTGTAGCTGTGCAAGCTTTTAGAACTAAAATACTTGTAGCTTTGATTATGTGACTTACAGTGGCAGAACAGGCTATTTAAGTCACTGATAAAACAACTTGAGCATCATGGCACTTAAACCTCTTGAATACTAATAGATTTAAAGCACAGACTTTTTGAAATGGTGCCCACTTATCCTCATGCTATTCATCCTGCTTCCCTGGCTCTGTTAACAGGGTGATAGTAGCTCTCAAACATCTGGACATTTAGGAAAAAAGTGATAACACAAGTATTTGATTTAAATGATATATGCAGTATCTGCTGGGATGAAAAGAATGCCAGAAGGATGTAGCATGGTGTTATTTGCTCTACATACTTAGACTCTCCTGGAAAATTAATTTAGTAGTGAGTTTTCAGGAGAGGTGTGTTTTGAAGGATGAGTGTGGGGGGGTGGAGTTCTTGAATTTATTTGCCACATTGAAAATCCTTAGCTGCTGATAAATGTAAGGCTTACAGTCTGCTGTTTCTCTGCAATACTCCTAGCTCTCCACTGCTACCCTACTCACGCCGATCATTGGGAACAGCTTGCATATGAATCTTCAGAAGAATTGCATTAGATTGGTGGGATTGGCACAGCTGCTGCTTAGACTTCAACAATTCTTCAGACAACCACTTCTTGTTTGCGGGGAGCTATCTGCAAAATTAATGAGAAATATAACCATATACACTTTTCATTAATGAAAGTGACTTGAGTTACCTTATTGTTTGAAATGATTACTCTAAATAGGACAAGGAACTGATACTTAATTTTGCTTTAATCTCTTTCTGGTGATTCATAGGAACTGGCAAAATTAAGGAATAATTAGGATATTATACCAGAATAAGAAAATTCCTACCATCTAGCATGTGGTGTTTCTCTGGTTAGCAGAGGGCATCTGACTTCAAATGCTTCACAATTTCACCTCTTGGTGAAAATGGAATATAGCTTCTGATTTTGGTGTGGCTGCATCTGTTGGAGAGTGTGTATGACTATGTAAATTATGCTAGATGTATGGCCTATAAAATGGTTTTGGGATCATAGGATAAAAGTTGCTGTATGAATGTGAATTAAGGTATCTGATGAACTGTAGCTCTAGGGCGGGGATGAGGGGTTTTGGCTAGGGCACCTTATTACACCCCTTCTGAAGGCAGTAGGGCACCATGTATCCAATTCTTCCTTGTTGCTGAACTGATCAGAGTGATCTAAATGCTACTGTAGTCTGTTCTATGACAGGCACTTCTTTGGGCACATGTTACTGTGATAGTTTGAGGGATAGTTTGTGACATTTAGTCACACCTAATAGATTTAGGTTTTGCAAAAAAAAAAAGAGTATTGTGATCTTGACTGAGAAAGACTAAACAATAAATACAGAAATCCTGAGATGCTTAGAGGCCTTCCAACCAGTGATTCCAAGGCCTCTTGTAGGGTAAGTCATGAAGGTGCAGAGCCAGAAGCAAATATTTTCCTGCATGATGGGGCCACAGCACCCTTCTTTCCAGGAGAAACCCTCATTTACTTACTCCTAGGATGCAGGGCTTCTCCTGGGGGGTGATACCTATACTAGTGCTTTCTTGTTTTCTTTCCTATTCTTCTTGGCATCACTACTCTTTTTAACTTGTTCTAGTCTCCCCTCTGGGAATGTATTCATTCTGCTTTAGAACCCAGATTTTCAATTTTACCCTCTTCTCCTTGGTCCCCTGTCTTTCCCTCTAAATATCTTGGCTTCAATCCTCTAGTCTTCTATTGTCCTTAAAGGCCTTCTGACAATAAGTTTAATGGAAAATTTAGCTTCCAACTCTCCATCTGGGTATGTTTGGGAAAGAAGAGCTGCATTAACAACTGAAAGTTGTCTATGTGCTGTGCTCTAGGGAGATGATGTGCACAAAAAACATGCCAAGAACAGATTAGTCAAGGTCAGGGGCAATCTAGCCTGGACTTGTCTGGGTCAAAACATGCCTCTTATTTCTAAGTGCAAGCAAAGTATCTATTTTTAATGTTTTTCTAAGGCAAGGACATTTTTGATTTGCATCATTCCAAAGCTTCTGTGGGCCATGGGTAGAGCTAGATTCCTTTGATCAGTTTGTGCTCCATAAAGATGGTAGATTAGTATCTTCTGGTTGATGCAATTAAAATCCACCTTCAGCCCCCTTGCTGTGCCCATCAGCAAGCCAGTGGCATCATAAGCAGCTGATTCTTGGGACTGTGTAATGACTGTAACACCTGTGATTAGCTTCTATTTTTTTTGGAAGGCTGATGTTTAAAATTTGTCAGTTGGGGATCCCTTGGAGCATGTTTGATCATATCTGCTGGCAAGCAGAGGCCAGTGTGGTGTGAAAGGGGGAGTCTGGCCGTGGGTTCAGGTGACTGCTTTCCCTAGCTATTTGCTCTGGCACTGCCTGAGATGAGAAAGTAGGGGATTTCTGAAAACTGTTTTTTCTGAGTCCCAGGCTGCAGGGGAAGGGCAATTCCTCCTCCTCTTTCTCCCCTTTCTCTGACAGTCCTCACCTTCTCCATCTTGCCTTGGGGCTAAAAAGGGGCTGGAAAAGAGAAAACTAAGCACTGAGAGAGGAGCAAAGATGTATGTAAGGTTAGGCAGCAATTAAAATGGGGTTGTCTGGAGGGTGGGAAGGCAAGAAGAAGAAAACTATTCTCATTGCCCTAGTCCTGGTAGTTTTGTTAACTCCATCTGTACACTGAAAAGCAGGAGGCCTGCAAATACTAGTTTTGAGCACCTGTAGATTACTAATTGAGGCCTGTAAAGGAGGTTTGTCAGTCGAGGCCCTTGTTTACTTGTAACAACATAAATGTATGTTTGAAAGAACATGTCGCTTGTCATTTTTACCTTGTAATATGTATACCTATCCCCTTTCTTGGGTTTCTAAACATGGAGGCTGTTATGGCTGTGAAAGGTGTAGCACTGTGGATCAAGGAACAGCAAACCAATCTGCATGAGATTGTGAACATTCAGAGAAGAATCTGCAGGAAATTATTTATTTACTGACTTTTAATCTCATCTTCTCATTGACTGATTGCTGCTAAGTTGCAATTTGCTTGAGGTCAAATAAAATCTACAGAGACTTGTAGGCCTTTCTTATATGGACAGGTATAGATACAGTTAGTTGGTCACACTGAAACTGAATATTATGTTTTCATTTTTATTAGACATACAAATAATTTTTTGTTTTTCCCTAACAGTGTTCTGATCTGCTAATGTTCCTGTCAATAAACTCATCTACTGGATTATTCCTGGAAGATAAGCAGAAGAGTTTATAAACTCCTCACATAAATTATTCCTTTTAATTTGAGCAGTATAGCATGAAACACTTTTTTTTTTTGGCGGGGGGCTCTCATTTAAGGAAAAAGTAACTGCTCATGAAGCTCTACCTTGACCTCTGTTTACCTTTGAGGGCAGCCAGCTTCTCTTTTCATCATTTTATATATTGAAATTAATGGGTTTTGGCTGGTTCAGCAGAAAATGTCTTGTTTCCTGAAAAGCACCCTGAGATGTTGTTTTTACAGTACTATTCATGCTTGAGCAGACATCGTAAGTACCAGAAAGTCTCACTCAAGCTGTTCTCGAGAATTCCAGCTCTGCTTCGCAGACAACTGAATTTTCTGAACTTTTGGGTTCCTGTCCTAAACCAAATCTCTGAACCACTTTTGAAGCCTGCCTGTTCTTACAAGAAACCTTAGTACAGAGGAGGTTTGTTTATGAAAGGATATATTAGACTCCTTCATTTGCAGCCAACAAAAGCAGCTCGCTCTCTTCCTGGCTGCTCTAATTGATTTTTATTTTTTATTTATTGTTTTGAAGTTAAACAAATCATAGATTAAAAATCCCTCCAACCAATGCCTCTAGGTATTTTTGCCACATAGTAAAAATACAAGTACTAGTGCAAACAAAAAGCAAACCACTGAGGTTTGGAGTATGATGTTGCTTGCAGATGCTTTGCCTGTGCCTATTAACTTGTTCATGACCGCACCTCTTTTCTTGGTCTCTGATGCCATTGCTCTGGGTTTGATGTTGGAACCGGTAGTGGTAGCCTGAGTTCAGATGAAGTGGGCAGATACGCAAGAAACACAAAACTTGTTTTGGTGCAGGTATTAAGAATACCTGAGGGAATATAATAAAAAAAGATTGTTTTTAAATGGACTCTATTCAGTATTTCCCAGGAAGAGTTTAAGCAAGAGTACACTGTCATGGCACAGAACAAACAGATAATTCCACTCTTGACCCCAATTCCTAAACCCAGAAGACAAAGACAATTAAAAACTGTCTTAGAAAACAAAGTTTTGTATTCCCTCTTAAACTTCAGCATAAACTAAATCTTGTAGTGTTTTCAACCTGGTTAGACTTCAGCTGTCAGTCTTTCTCCTTTTCTCTTCTATTGCACTACTGTTGGCAGCATTTAATGAATTTTTAAATGTATGTCATGAATAGGCTGGGACACTTAATAGAATATGAAACGTCTTCATGATAGAAGAAGCTTTTAGTATAGTCATGACAAAGCCATTAGAAAAATTAACTTTCTCTGCCATTCACTTTGGGCCACAACACTTCTTTAGAACATAAGTAAGTTTGAATCTGTAGTGAATGCACAGTTCGATTTTAACCTGTGTACATTCATAGGTCTTTTTAAACATTTTTATATGACAGGCAGACTACAGATCTAGTTCAGCAAAGCAATGAACAGAACAATCTTGTATTAAGCTGAGTGATTAGGAGTGGTCCCCGAGTAGTTATTTAGGTTCTTGTGTGCCTCTGGCCAATTCCAAATCCTGGTACTGAGTGTGTCTTCCCTGTAGCCCTCATTTAAAGGTCATTACTGACCTACTGACTGCCTTCCCCCAACATCTGCTACTTTATATGTAAGGGAATGCTGGATGTGTCTGCTGTGCTTGGTATGCTTCAAAACTCAATGGGTCAGATTCAAAGCTAAGTGATGAACTGTCACTGACATCAGTTGAGTCCCTGTGTATTCCTTCTTTAGAAAAGCAAGGTGTGCCTATAGACCAAACAATGGCAAGAAACTGCAGATCTTCATGAGGAGACCAGAACTGAAGGCAGATCAAGAAAATGAATGGAAATATCTTGTGTGTGCTAAGATTTTCTTCTGAACAGATAACTTTATTTATTACTCTGAGCCTATAAATTTATGCCCAAACTTGGCAGAGAACAATCTTTTTGTTTAATAATGAAGCTTGTTTAATTTATTAGTAAGGAGATAACTTTTTTTATAGGTCAGAAGCCTGTCTTTGGAAATGTTGGTCATCTCTATTCTGTGCTGCTATATAATGGGATTATGTGAAACTGAAAAGATATCCATAATTTTTGCATGTTAGAATGCAGTGAAATTAATGGGATGTGCTATAGTTTGTGTAGCATTATGACCAGTTCTGTGGTAATTTACTAGCAGTCATTTGCCTGGGTACCTTTTTTTATTAAAAAAAAACCCCACAACAGTGATGGTGGAGAGAAATTGTTTTACCTAACTGTTATTTGGCTTTCATAACTGCTAATACTTTAAGCAGGTCTTAAGTCTTCTTGTCATCACTGTCGTCATACCTGCCCCTCACAACCTTGCCCCGTAATACGTGAGAAATATCTACTTATGGGAAACTGGTAAATGTTTAATCTCATAAGATTGTGTAAATTAAAAATGTTAAGAAGTGTAATCTAAGTTAGTTCTGCTGTAAAAGTGGGCTGATGCAGTGCTGAATCAGTCATTAGCTCTGAGGACAGAGCACTTCGAAACAGTCCATTAAGGCAAGAGATTGCCCAATTAGATATTCACGTGGCAGTTAAAATTGCATCAGAATGTTAACCACTTCCAATTTTCAGTCAAATGGCCTTTTTAAACTTTGGCTGAAATGTTCTTAGTTCTTGCTGCATGGCAAGAGAGAAATAAGTGCTTGAAATACTTCTTAAAAATAACCAAACCCCCACATCCACATTAAGTTCATGCCAAGTTGTTCTGTATGTAATTTGTCTGTAATTTGAAAGGGCTGTGATATTCAAATTCAAGTATTGAGAATTTTAAAGGGAATATTAATATCCCCATATAATATTACCATACTAGTGTAAATGATGCAAAGATTGCCTTTGTAAACTGAGACATGAACAAATACTTCAAACCAACTAATCTTCAAAACTTTTGCTGCATTTTGGGGTTTGAGATATTTTTCTAAATTGCTAAGGGAAGGGAAAGAAATCATAGTCAGACACTCAGGTTGAGTTTGCCTTGTTTTAAATAGATTTAAATACCATTATACTCTCCTTGAAAAAAAATTACAGCAGTCACTTGAGGGGAGGCCTTTACTATGTAGTCTACAACTGCTGTTAAATTCAGTCTTGTTAACCAATCTCCTGAGAGCTCTTGGATTTGTTTGGTTTTTTTTCTTCTAGTTGTTTTTCTTTTTTTAAATGTTGGTTCAGTAAATAGACAGTCAAAGTACCTTGGGCTAATGGAGCCATGGATCCTCCAGACTGACACATCAGTAAAGCTGTGGTATTCAATAAGTTGATATGAGTAAATTAGATGTTATAATACTAGTCAGACATTTGCAACTGTCTAGTGACAACAAGGTAATACAGACACAGATCAAATTATCTGAAAGTCTGCATTAGTGCTGCATATCACTGTATGTGCTGCGCAAATACAGTGTCAAGTACAATAGAGCAATTCCTTCAGGAATGACAAGAAATGCTATAATACTGAGACTGTGCTAGGAGGTGAATATTGACTGCTTACAGGGATGGCTTTAAAAAGATGGTGCCAGGCCTGTTTGTTCTAGGAATTGATCAGCATCTCCATATACTGTTAGAATTATAATCCCAGCATGGCTGTCAGGACTACATTTAGAAAGCTTCTCTTGAAATGTTTATAGGGATATTCAAATTTAGTGAATCTGAAGTGTGTGATATCTTGAAAGTTTTTTTTTCTGCAAAGGATCAACCCAAGAACACAGTTACCCCAAATTTGGGTTGGCTATTTTTTTTTTTTTTGATGTGAAAAGAGAAGGAACTTTTCTTCTTCAGGCACTCAATGCGTTGGTGGTGTTGATTGACTATTTAACACTTCAGCATATTTAGGTATAGATGCTTACTAGGGGAAGTCAGGTCTTCAGTGACTGACATTGTGGAGCATGGACATATTCTGTTTGGGTTTGGTCTTCATATGTTAGAATTTTGATAAGAAAATATGAACAAAATGGCTTCTACCAACACTCTTTGTGCTTGTTCTGGCATATGCGAATGAGGTTACTCTTCTTGTTTGAAAAGTCATAAGGAGAATTGGGTGGGAAAGAACTGGGGATGGTATGTGCTGTCCTTACTTTATTTCTGTTGAAACTATTTATTTGTCCCTTTACTAACAATTTGACATAAGTGCTCTGATATAGTGTATGTCATGCAAATGCGGCTCAGCAGGACTCCTTGTTATGTAGTGTTATTTCTTTCTGTGGTACTGTGGCAAAACCTGAACAATACTCAGTGGGTCTGTGTTGTGTTGAAAACTATGGGAATAAACAGAGAAAATGTTTAAGAGTCTTGTTCAGTCCTTCTCTCCCAAACCTTCTCTATCTGCAGGGTAAGATGGTGTTACTTACCCCTCTGTGCTGCTCTTAAAAGAGCTGTGATAGCATGAATGCAGGCATTAGGCTAAAAATTGTAGAAGAAAAATAGTATGCCAAGTTAAGATCTATGAAAATAAAAATATCCAAAAGTTTTTGTGATGTCTGACTTCTTATTTTTTCAACCTTATAAAATGAACTGGACTTGTTAAGGAAAAAATCTTCTGTAGCATAACTGGGAAAAATATCCAGTATATAGTTTCAATTTAATTACTGCTTAAATTAATAAGTAGTGGATGCTGTTAGATTGAGGGACTGAGAGAGTCATTCATTGGGCTACCTATGGAAGTCGAATAACTTTCTCTCTTATTACTTGAGATTTAGAAGCCCCAAATGTGCGGAGTAGTCTAGTAACTCCTTCAGTGAGAAGGCAATGATTGAAAAATAAGAGAAAATGATTCAGACTTATGATGAAAGCTTTGCAGGTGCAGCAACTATATGCTAGAAATGCAAAGGTATCTTTTAATCATCATTTGGATTTGTTTCTACCAGAAAACAGAGGAATTGTTAAGTAGCATGTTGCAAGCATAACTGCTGTCTACCAGTGTTTCATAGGGACATGGCATTGAAAAGCTTTAAGCAGACTTTAAAACAAATAAAAAAATAATAAAAATGCTCAGTTTAAGAGATTTCTGAGGTCTAGAATGTGACTAACTTATAATGCCTTCATTTGAGACGGTCAAGTAACATACTGGAAAACTTCAGACTGCACTGTTTGATGTCATTCATGTGGAAAGTCTTAGAAGCTGTTTTAAACTTTAAGTGAATTTTAATGGCCCAGATGAGAAAACACTTGGAAAAAATGTCATATGATTAACTGTTTACCTGCTGAAGTATAAACCAGTCTCACTGGCAGGCTGTAAAGGAGTATGAAAAGCCAAAGAGATCCTTCCAGAATCATGAAAGCTCTGAGGAAAGCTGCAAAGAGATGATGCTGAGTATTACAAACTGCTGGTAGCTCTTTTGCCATCGGCGTCTTGCTGTTCTCAATAAAAAACAGACAACAAAAATGCTGTCTTGAATATGCTTAACATCCTTAAAGATGTTAAGGAAATAGTGTATTAGTTTCTTCTAAAAATAAAAAAACAACCAATACTTGGGGGTGGGAGGGTGGGGGAAATGACTCAGGCGCCTAAATTCGGGAAGCAAATCGGAACCATCAATAAGCCTTACAGGTTCTGAGGAGACCATAGTGTGACATCTTAGGATCTGTGGTGGAATCTGGGCTTTACTTGTGTACTGTAATTGCCTCTGACAATGCTGTACAAAGCAAGGATTTCAAGCTTCGAAATCGATGAAAAGGCACAACAAATAATGAGGCCTGCCTCAGTACAATTAGATACAGGAGATCCAGATCATTTAAGTTTCTGCTCATAAATTGCAAAATGCAGT
>VZSZ01001647.1:466964-553724 GCA_013398815.1 Ibidorhyncha struthersii | reverse complement strand
AAAACCGTTGGTTATAACACTGTTGGTTATGCAAGGGTTTCACAAAACAGAAATGGAGAAAACTAAGTAATAAGAAGAATGATACAAATTCCCCTATAACTTCAGGGAACCATTGACTGGAAAAATTCCAGAGGCAAGGGTATCTGGCTTATGACATTTTTTTTTTTTTAAGGAGAAATGAAAAGTTGCACTTAAAAATGGAAGATTCAGAATACAGTAATACAGACCTTGGGAAATGATCAAATGGAAACTGCTCTGCAACAAATTGCTTTAATGATCAGCATAAATGTGTTTTAATTTGGATTAATTACAGCCTGGGAAGACTTTACTTCTAAATAAACTTCAGGAAAATGTCACCCATAATGAATAAACTAAATAAACTTCAGTATAAATAAATGGGTCATGGCTCTCCTTCCCACTGAAGACTTGCTGTGTTTAGAAAATGTAAACAAAGTCCTGCATATATACTATACCTTAAGGTATTTACGTAATGACAAAAGATCACTTTTTCATTTTCCAGCCATCACCAAGGGATTGCAAAGCAATCAAACTTTAACAGCCAATTAATCTCTCTAGATGATGTTTGTGTAGCACTTAACCAGTTTCAGTAAATTAGATCCCTGTGGGCTGGGCTGTTACATTGATAGAAATGTTACTGCTAGCTGGAGGCATTCATTTACCAGTTTGTAAGAACAGCAGTATTGAGAAGTCGTGAGCATATGGAAACAAACTCTCTGCACCTTTTAAAAAGAAATGCTGTTTGTAAAGAATAGGAGGTTCTGGGAGTCACCCTGCATGGAGCCTCGCTAAACTAAATAAGTAGTTTGTCAGTTCTGTTGGACTGGAGAGACTGCTGTTAAATTCCTGGTAAGAAACAGAAGAAATCCATTGGGAGGCAGCTGGGGCTAAAGAAAGATAATTAATTGCAATAGCCTCCACTTAACCAAACTGTTAAAGAAGCTTGCTTAAATTACTTTTCCCATGCACCTAAGAAAAAATAAATTAAAATAATTTTAAAAGGGGGGGCGGGGGGGAGAAATCTTCAGGAGAGCAAAAGCTTTTCAGTATAGTGTCATCAGAATGTGTCATCACACTGTATCAGAAAAATGTCATCTTGGAATGAAGTTGGGAACTTTCCTTTTCAGTGTGGTGGTTTAAGACATCTGCACTAGCTCTCAGGCTCCCTGTGTGCGAGTTGAAGCCCACAAAGCACAACTGCATATCTCCAAGTGAAGAGCTGCGTGACTGATGTTTATGTACCCATGGAAATATAGCTAAAATTACTAGGTGCTGGATTCCCTGTATGTGTTTCTCATGGTTCTTAATACCACCCTGATTTCTCTACTAGGTTGATGTAAGGATTCCCTTGCCCATCATGACTCTGGAGAAGGGTCCTGGGGACTCATGAATGACTTGAGCTCTGTCTGTTCCTTGCTTTGGTCAATTCCAACTGGAAGCAATGCAGGAATCCTGTATCTAGAGGAACTGTTCCTGCTTGCAGCTGCCCTGGTGTTTCTTTCAGGATGCAAATAGGGAGAAGGGAGATGACTGAAAGCATTTCAGTAACAGTTTCTGATCCATGGAAATGTCAGGAGGTCTTGGTGGAGAAATTAATTCCTGGCAGAATGAGGGCACTTGGTAAAAGTCACAGTTTAGACTGCTGCTCTTGAACAGGTATGCAGTCAGTGACACATGGCTGGGATTGCATACTGATGTTGGCACACTTGACGTGAAAATTCTGTGTGTGAGGTTGGCCTTTTCCTAGTAAGGGTCAGGGAGCCTGTAGAAATTCAGAACTTACTGTTGCTACCTGGGATTTGTCAGTCCAGGAGTGTGATGGTGTAATCTGTTGGTAGGTCAGCTGGAGAGGCAATTGTTTTATATATTTTTAATGACTGGTGAGTGTGCTCAGTGTGACTGGATGCTGGCCTTTGAAAGAACAGGCTGCCCAAACCCCGCTCAAGCCTGTGGTGGTACTTTGGTTCCCAGAATTCTTTTGCTACAAGGTGTGTGTGAATATTTGAAGACCATAAAAGCTATTCACCATTTTGTGGGTGTCTGCTGAGGAAAAAGTAGGGCCATGAGCACCTGCTGGGGAAGGCAGGTGGTAGCAAATAGGAGTTAACCTTTGGAAATGACTTCCTGCTTTATTCCTTCTGATAACTTACGCTATCATGCGGTGGCTCATGATGTGGCCTGACCATATGGTGTTTAGCAGGGGAGGGTTTAATTATATTGTTAGGCAGCACATACACTCACAAGGCCAAAGAAAGACAGTAAAGGAAGTCTGTCGCTGTATCACATTGCAATTGCTGAACTTGCTGATTATGGCCTATAAATCACAGAATGATTGACATTGGAAGGGACCTCCAGAGGTCATCTGGCCCATTGCCCCCTGCTCAAGCAGGGCCACCTAGACCCAGTTGTCCAGGACCGTGTCCAGATGGCTTTTGAGTGTCTCCAAAGCTAGAAACTCCACAACTCCCTGGGCAACCTGTGCTGGTGCTCAGTCACCTTCACAGTGAAAAAGTGTTTACTGATGTTCAGACAGAACATCCTGTGTTTCAGTTTGCTCGATGCCTCTTGTCCTGTCACTGGGCACCATTGAAAAGTTTCGCTCGTCTTCTTTGCAGGGCTGAGTAGAGGGGATGTTTTTGCCTCTCTAAACCTGCTGGCAATACTTGGCCTAATGCAGCCCAGGATACCATTAGCCATCTTTGCTGCAAGGGCCCATTGCTGGCTTATGCAAATGATACTGTTTGCTTAGGTGCAATTGTTCTTGGTGACCTGTTTGGCAGGACTTGGTACTGGCTGCTGTGCTGAGAATAGTCTGAGCTCTTTAAACTTAAGCGGGTAAATGCTGCATCTATGGCAGTTGCCCTTTGTGCTCTTAGTCATGATTGACCCTTACTTCTACCAACCTCTTTTTTAGGTGTTTTCATTCTAATGCCTTTCAAACACTGCTCTAGAATTCTGCAATAAATACAGGGGAATGATAAGTTTAGCTACAGTTCTAGGCTGCTCCTTGGGCAACTGGAAGCATGATGGGGAAATGCCATGCATTGATTTATGTAGGCAATACAGCAGCTTTCATAGAAGGAAAGACCATAGCTACTAACTAGGTAAGCAGAAAGTAGCATAGGGTATGTGGCTGCAGTAACAGCATATGTATAGGCTCTCATGGCTCCATCTCCCAGTGTTTTAGCAGGGCTTATGCTGCAAGTGTGTATGTTTAGAAATTCCACTTGAAAGCAAAATAGGAATTTTGCCCCACACTGTAGCAATTGTAGCACTTGCAAGAGTGGACAGCAAGGTTTTTGAGTGTGGATATTGTGGTCAAAACATAGTTTAGAACATAGCACATTTATACTACAGGCTTCTCTATTCATTACAATTTTCTAACAAAGATGTGTTTTGAATGGTTGATAATGAAATGCTTTCTCAGTGCAATGATTTTACTTACTGTTTAGATGCACAATGGACAAGCTTGGATAGAGGCTTTTTCTGAAAACAGATGAACAACTTCATATACTGAATTAAACTACAACTTCCTAAAAGGACATGCTGGGAAAATAAATGCATCTAAGTGATGCTTGGCTCTAGGGGTGAAATGAAAGAAGAAAACTACAGGAGACTCTCCAGCTAAGCGAAGTTCTGACAAGGTCATATAACAAAAGCATAATCATATTATTCTGTGTTTCTAGTTATCATTCCAGTATGTGCTCTGACCAATGAAAGCATTGCTAATTTTATTTTGCACAGCTGTCTTTCATGTCATGAGTTTGTATTTTTGAGTTGTTGTATTTTTTTACAGATATGCCTGTTTTCTCTCTCTTCCACAGTAATAAGTAGCTTTAAGACTGTTAAAATAATCCTCTCATAGTTTCAGCTGAAAGTGACAACAGAATATTTTTCTGCAATTTAATAGCTGGATATAACTCTGAAAGGTTATACCATGTATCTGCTAAATATCTTCACTCCGCAATGCAGGCAGGCAAATGCATCTGATTTTTACACCATAGGCTATAATCAAGCACTGTCAAAGGGGGGTGAGTGGTGCAAAGATTCAAGAGGTGATACTTCCTCCTGTTCAAGCACTAGATCTTTGCAGAGCATTTTAATGGGATGGGAAGCTGCAGAAGGAAAACCACATGACACTTGAATGCCTCTTCCCGAAATCTGCAACCTGTGAGACTGCCAGCCAGAAGGGTACAAGTCAGCACACTATTCCTGTCACTGGTGTGTGTCTTGTCCCCTCCAGACCCCCAAAAAACAAAACAAAACCCCTACTTAAATTTATTAGCATGGAAGCTGCTGGTTCCTGGAGGAGGTCAAACATACAAAATCTAGGTGTTATGGTGCAGGATGCCTCAGGGAGCAACCAAAGTTATACTAAAGTTTGGTCCACAGGACCAATCCTGAAGCAGTGGAGTGGTGATTTCAAGTGACCTTTAGAGCATCCTTCTATTGAAGGACTGCTTGCTAACTGAATTATCAAATGAATTTTGTACCAGTATTTGAAGCATTTACTTCCCATTTTTTTTCGGACTATGGTGTTGCAATTCTGAGTCTCAGAGCTGACTATCCTGTGAACTTGATCTGTCAGGTAATAATTACCATGCTTACAGGCTTATAAAAAAAAAAGTGGAGGGTGTTCAGTTCAATAACAGTTGAATTCTGGTGGTATGTGTGTTTCTGTCATGGTTATCTCTTACACCAGTGGACACTGTCTTTGGTCTCTATCTACAATATTTTTCTGATACAGAGGCCTCAAAGGCTGTGTTCACCATGCCCAAAGACAATCATACTGAAGAGCGCTGCATTAAAACGTGGGGTCTGGTATTGTACTAGAGATGTGGAGGGTAGGACACAGCTTCTTGTATTAGGAGCCTGTGGGGTGGGAGGCCAAGTTTCCTATTTGGTGGAAATTGTTGAACAGTTTCTGGTAAAAATTCTTAGTTTCAAATTTCAGAAGGTAAGGGAGTTCTTTGCATGAAATTACTTGTATGAGAAGCCTTCTAGAATGGGACAGGCCATGTTATAGGGGAACACTGATTGTGTTCCTTCTGGACTGTGTTTGCAAGCCTGATCTTGATGAGAACTGGTTGAAAGTATGATAACATATGTTCATCTTGACTTGAATCTGCTGCTTAAGGCAGTGGAGACAGTTAAATTCGTTCAAAGAGAACTTTTAAGAAGGTATAGATTTTTCTCATCCTCTGTCTGTTCTCCAGACTACAGTGCATCTACAGAGAGGGGAGTGGGAAAATACGCAACACTCCTATGTTTTCCGGAATAAAAATTCTGCACTAAGAAAAAAACACATTCAATCTCATACACACGTATGTGTGAACAAGCAGCAGTACTCTGTGCCCCTGGGACTGGCTCCCATCCAGTGGCTTACTTAGATTGCAAGGGGGAGCAGGTGGTGTCTCTGCACAATCTCCAATTTCAGATTGCATGTTATCTTTAGGGCAGCTTTAGATTCTAGCCAGCGCTCTGTGGGAGCCTCTTGGCATACACCATCTGGTAGAAACACTGAATCAGCCTGGTTTGGTCCTGTACTCTTGCTGAGGTGGTGGTAGTGGGGAAAATGCTGTACAACTTATTTTATTTTTATTTTTTACTTTTTTCCTGCTCTGTCCAACCCCAAATGGCCTTTTGACTGGGGACTGTGAATTGAGGATCTGCCAATGGCAACCTGGCTCTAAACTGAGTCTCCTGAGTTGTGCTTTGAAGAAATGTTCTATCACTGAGAAGAGTTTTTTAACTCTAGGATTGTATTGGGACACTATATTCCCATCTAAATCACCTTTTTCCCCCAGTTTGAGAGTATTGTTGTTCTAGTTTCTTCCAACATTTGTTACATTTTTGTATCTATAATCACCCTTTTCTTCTAGATTTTCCTTGTCCCCAGTGGTCTTGTGGAATTAGAAGCAGAAGTGAACACAGTTTAAAAAGTAAAAGGAAACTTGGATGCCACCATAGGTTAGCAGTGACAGAGACATGAAGGTGTTTGTTTCATTCTCTACTCCTTGATTCACTTGATATGGTTTGATTCATTTCCTTTGTCAATTTAACACCAAGCTGACACTTCCACAGGACTGTCCACGGACTTCTTTTCTGAGTGGCTATAGCTGATCTAATCACTGTGTATCATGGTTGGATTGATTTCCCCATCATGCCTGCGGAGCATGACTTTGAAGTTACTGATGCTGAATTCCATCAGATAAGGGTTCCTGGTCTCAGCGAGAACCTTTGAGTACTGGCCAAGGAAACTTAGAAGTCACCAGTCAGGGAATAGAGTTATTTTGTATTTTGAGTTGTTGGCTTTTTCTGTATTGCTTTCATCTCTTCACACCTCTGAGTTATTAAAGGTTTGTCCAAAAAGAACGAGTCGGGGGCAGACTAGATTAAACAGAGTGCTAGCTGTTCACTCCTTGGGGCTTATAGGTACTACTGTATTGGTGAAAAATGATAAATTCAACTCCTAAGCCCAGAGGGGGTCTGAGCATATATCAGTTTAGGCAGTGTTTCACCCTAGTGTGGCTACCTGGTATAGGGGTTAAGGAGAGCAAACAGTCATCCAGCTTGCAAAGGAGAGATGAACCAAACACAAGTTTCTTGACACACACCCTCTTAGAAATGCTTGGAGGGCTCTACACAAAGTTTTAAATCATTAAGGAAGTCTAATGACCTCATTAGACCTCACTGAAAATGTAAGGCAAAACAGCAAGAAGCTAAATATTGCTGTTACTGCTAATATATCTTTAAAAGTGCTTAATTTTGTTGTGCTTTCTCATTGTGCATGATACTTAGCCAAGCCAGTGCCACAGGCTAATACTTTCTTTAGTATTCCTATTTATCTTCAGTAAAAATTAGTTACATCTGAAAAAGCATGTGCACAGGATATGTATAAACTGTGTCCTGGTGTTGGCAATTTTGTTGTTCATGCTTGTTAACTTTAGCCTTAGGGCTCTCACGCTGACTCTGTTAAGCATAGCGTGCTGTAACTCAGTACTGTTTGTGTTAGGCCTTTAAACTTAACTTTACGAATATTTCTACTAGTTTTGCTGTGTTCTTTACCTTACAGCAGTTCTAGGTGTTCAAACTATACAACCAACACTCCTTCACTTCTGTGTTTGCTCCTTTTCCCACTCTTGCTCTTTTTCTTAAAGATTAATACAGCAGTGGGAAACAGCTAATAAAGAAAAGATCTTATACATGGAGACTGAGTTTGGTGATGCCCATGTAAAGTGTTTCAGCAGCTGTGGCTAGGATGGGGGAGGGAAAGGAACAGGGACAAGTACAAAAAAATAGGACAAAACACCTTATGATAAAAGTGCATAGCAGGTCCAGGAGGAGAAACTAAGATCTGCAAACAGCTTCATCCCAGCAATGCTGGTCTTGCATTGACAAAAATCCAACCTCAGCTTTTGTTAAATATAGTTAGATAACTTGCATTGATTCTGAAATGAAAGATCATCAGTAATAGCTGTTTCACTAGTGTTCATTGGGGCCAGCCTTAAGGTGGGAAAGTTCCAGCCATCCATGCTGGTTCATGGGAACTGCAGAACAGGGGGCTCAGGACCTCAGCAGGAGAAGCAGCTTCCTGTAGTTACAATAGCTCAACTACTGTAGATACCTCTGATGTGTTACTGCCTGAAGACGCTGCCGCTGTTTGCTCAGCCATGTGCTCTGCATTACTTAAGGCAATGTTGGGTTTTGCAGAGTCAGGAAAGAGGGTAAGGAAGGAGCATAGGTGGGGCAGGAGGTGAAAGACTTTGTGGTGGGATGGGAGTATAGGGATGTGGGGTTGAGGTCCTGATTGGGGATGGCAAGATGTGCCATCAAGGAAAGGAAGAAGCTGGAGCTCAAGCTTGAGGATGAAGTTTGGGCAGGCAGACCCAGAGTTATATAGAAGCAACAGAGAAACAGGAGTCTTCTGCTTCTCAGTACTGTTTGAGGCCTTTAATCAAAGACCAGTCCTGTTTCCATATCTGTAATCCTTATCTCTAAATAACAACAGAAATAAAAAATCAGTGCAACGAATCTGCTTTATTTGCACCTGCTTATATACTCATCAAAGTTTCAGGGAGTCTTCTGTTGCAAATTAGACTTGAATCTTCTGGATCCTATGTTATACTGCACCCTCTAGAAGAGGATGTCATATGTCTTAGTGAACAGATTTCATGTTACCCGTGGGTATGCAGTTTTGCTAGCAGTACGTGTGCCAGGATATTCAGAAATGGCTAGTGATGTGGAAATGTTCATTGCTTGAGTCTTCAATTTTGACTTGGCTAACAGCTGTGATTTGAAGAATTAATAAATAAAATAAAAAAAACCCTTGCTTTAAAAGAAATAGTGCTTGTTAAGCCACCTTTGGAGGGACACAAAATGATTGGAGCTCGTGTCATCAGTTGCTTTTTGAAACCCCTGACTCCTAGTTTCTAAACTGACAGGATACTGAATAAGCAAAATGTCTAACAAAAAGGAAAATGTCTGTCAGAAATATTCCTTTCCTCTGTAGGAGGGTATTTTAAATGTGAAACCTCTCCTTCAAACATTCTGTGTGAAAGCTGCTTAAAAAAGAAAAAGTTGAGGTAATATTGCTGTCTATTTTGAACATATTTCAACCTTTCAGTTCTTGGTATGCTGTTGTCTGTGGGTGAGATCCTGCACTATCTGAGAGAGCTACAGTGGAAAACTGAATGTATGTCCGTTTATATGCATCTATGGATTTAGTCACAGGCAACATAGACAGTAATGTAAAATATACCCCGGAGAAAGGTATTATGGTGTAACTCTTCTCATGATGAAATTCTCTAAATAAAAAAACTAAAATGTTTAGTTGAATCTTGTTGGTGATAGTGAGCTCTGCTCCTCTCTTCATGAACTCCAGAATCCTTTAATCTTTTGCATTTGCTGCAATTGCACCTACTTCAAAGCATTGCTGCAGGCATTGGAAAGGATCCTGGCACTCGGTGGGAATAGGGCGTGGATGTGAAATTCTGTCATCGCTTGGAAACTTCAGCCACTTCTGAAGTGCCAGTGCAATCTATCTTTACAGAAGTGCAGCAGCATTATGCAACTTATTTGGGAATGTAGGGAAATGTGTCTGTATTAGCTTATTTGTCAAGTGCTTCTCAGTGTGAAGAGTTGGGGATTTTAAAAAAAAAAAAAAAAACATTTTCAAAACTACAGCTAAGAGGGCTGAGCATAGTATGGTAATGATAACTGGATATCTATATGGATAAATGCTATTCTGTCTTGTGGTTTTGAAACCAGCTGTAAGAAGATGAACCCTGGACACAATCCAGCCACTGATATGTGAGGTCTGGTGGTACTGGAATGTAGTAGAGGGTCTTGGGGAAGAACTGTAGAAGAGGGAGTGAAAATGTTAATTTGAAGAGGTAGGGCTGTGTTAGTTTCAATACAGAAGGTAGTCTGAATTTTAGCTGTTATCACTTGTCTGTCAACTGATCTTTTAAGAAATAAAATCCATTTTAGGATGTGTTAAGTTTTAGGTGAGCTAACTTGGTGTGATGGAAAGTGAGGGTGGGGATGCCTTACAAGAAGACAATCCTATGCTACTGATATCAGTAGGAACAGTACATCAAACTTCCCACTGCCTGCTGTGAGAACGATCAAACTTGTGATGAAAATATTTGTTCTCTTTCAAGACTGATTATATTTGTATGAATACACAAAAAAGCTGTGTAATTCACGATACCTTGGTTTCATATTGGCTCATATTTGGAAAAAGGTTCAGTTGTAAAAGTCTCAATCACTAATGGTATCTGCTTACACTGAGTTGTGCTAAAGCATATACAGCTGCTGTGTTGACTTGCAAAACTAAAAGATACTGTTTTCATTGAAGGGATTTAAAGAAGAAGCTGTAAGGTTATGGTATTTAGACTGTGTTTTATTTTAAAGGCTGTATTAAGAGCACTCCACAACTAAGTTTCAAAAGAATTAGGCACTATAATGTGTTTCAAGTTGTTACTGTTGTAAAGAATTACAATTCTTGGGGTATAAAAAGTAACCAAACTGCTCCTAAAAGTGAAATCTGAGAGCATTATAGTGTTTTCTTGTGCTGTGCACTGAAGTTATGAATTCATGTGGTGCTAGGAAAAAGAAGCAATTTCAAAGGTGCTTCCATGGTTGGAGGAATATTTTTTTTTTTAATAGTCAATGAGTTTCAAATAACCTGCACCACCAGTCTCTTGCAGTAAAAGCTCAATCAGTTGGAAGGATGTCTCTTGCAGATAAGGTATATTTTAAAATAATGCTCAGATTTCTAAGTTTTAAAGTATTACTGCAAAAACTTCGTTGGCTCTTAATATGATTGCTACATGTCCGTGCTCCCAATTAACACACACCCTAATGTCAGGGGAAGAAGAACAGTTTTCAAGTTAGAGCTAGAAGAAATGTGTGTCATAGTGTCCAGAAGTTGTTTTTTTTTAAATTAGAATAGCACATTCTATGATTGTAAGAATAACCTATAAATATCAAAATAATTTTCTCTAGAAATTTGCCTCCAATCTTTAATTACTGTTGGAAAGGAAGGAACTAGACTGCACTTTGATCTGTACTTAATAAACTTGATCTTGATTTACACTTCCTTCTGTTATGAAAGATCAAAGGACACTTAAAGCTGAGACCTTCTTGGATTTTTGCATGTTTAACATGATGTTATTTTGTTTTTGGTGTTTGGACACAGTGCTGTTTCCTTAAGGCAATACGCTCAGAATAGGTAGCTATTATTGAGGCTTTGTGATAACCACTTTGTGTTGATGTTATAGATGCCTGAACAGAATATAATCTGTTCATACCATATGACTTCTCTTAACCCGGTTAGTTGGTAAAGATCAAACCAAACAACAACAACAACAAAAAGCAACCAGCAAGAAAACAATTTATGTATTGCCTGGTGCTTTGTAAAAGTACATAATCTTTCTCTACAGAGATTGTAAAATCCATAGGCAATCTATAGTAATCTTGGTCAAAAAATAGTACATCCTGTACCAAAAAAAAAAAAACATGATACAACATGGCCAATGCTGACATGAATTAACTTATGTATATTACTAGACATGACATCATTCACAAGGAACATGTGTTCCTTCTAATTAATCTTGAATAGGACACGACTTCTTACCTGCCCAGGCAAGAACAGATTAAGAATTATTGTACAGATGTACAATAAGAGATCAGGCTATCATATTCATTCCAACTTTGTAGTTTTCTGCATAGATGCATTTTACAAGTATTGTAATTGCAATATTAGTGTTGAGTTTTTAATTGCATGATTAAAATGTGATTTTAATCAGTGTACTTTATTCCACAGGCATTCTGCTATGTAACCTTATGCAATATAACAATGTTTTTGTTGCATTGATTGCATGAATCATGGAATTGATAAGTGGAGGATTCCACAGGTGACAATAAGGATATGGGGGAAACAGTGTATACAAAAACTAAATTGAACTCCTAGATGATATATATCATCCTTTAGTTTTTAACCTCACTTAATATATGCATATAATCTCCAATTGTTTTAGACCTGCACATCCATAATTAGGATTGACCCTAAAATTATATTTTTCTTATTATGTTTTCTGGATGTTTCATTTTGTCCAGCATGATAGAAGGTAAAAATTAGTTGGTCTGGGACGGCTGGCATGTTAGATAACTAGAGGAAAAGCTTACAAATATAATTTTACCATCTGTTCATCTTTGGTTTTCTTTTTCTTTTGTAATTTCCCAGACTGCTGTACTTTGATAAGAATTTCTTGCTTTCTTCCCCAAAGCTGCAAAATGTAATCTCATTGGACTGTAAGCAGAGTATTGTAAGAATCTAAGAAATATCAGTGTTCTAGGTTTTGCTAGCATACACTGTATCAAGAAAACAGTCTATGGCGGACTGATTCTGCAAGGTCAGCAATCCTAAACTTAGACTAATGTTTGGCTGTGAGACCACCTGGGAGTCCTGGGTACTGTAGGCACAAACCAAGAGGTCAAGATCAAACTCTTGGCAAATATTAGACCACAGATGCTGAATGAGCAGAAAGACTTTATTTGGCACTATCGCTGCTGCTGAGCTGACAGATGGGAGTAAAAAGCCACAAACAGCCCTTCCCCTTTCCCCCAGTGAAAGATTTCTGTTGATCTGCGAATGGCTAATCACACCCAGAAAGCAGCACTCTGTAGTTGCCTCTTCTTGGGCTAATGATATCATGCATTATCTGTCCATGAAAGTGAAAAAGTTTTGAGGAAAGCCAAAAAATTCTCTTTTGTGTTTCTCTAGTGAGGCAATGTAGGACAGATATTTCCAGGAAACAGATAAGAAGAAGAAAGTGTGGACCTGTGGCTGAAAACCAGGACTAGAACCTGGCTTTTGCCCATTCCAGCTTAATGAGTGGTTTTGAAGCAGAAAAGTTCTGGGGAAGGGCTGATAATATAAAAATCTGCTAGGTGGTTGGTTTTTTTTCTATAAATCTGTAGTAGGAACGAAAAGAAAAAAGAGGAATAAGTTACCACTGCAGGACCCCTGGGAGCTAAACTTTCTGTCTCTGACTGTCTTAATATTATGAATGAATGCTATCTTCTGAATGTCTGGCATTGCTAATTATTATTGTAGTTAACTTGTCCCATCTTTTTCATATTATTTTATGACTCCTTATATAATAAAGTGTATTTTTGACTTTGAAAATAGTGATGTGTAGCTTTTCTATAATTAATTTTTAATGGCATTTATTTGTAGGCTTACCAGGTGATTAGTGCCAAGGAAAGCAATTGTTTTTCAGCTATTTTGCTATAGTTGAGTGGTGTGTCTCCTCTCTTGATACTTTAGGATCTCAGAAGTTTGGTTGTGTGTTTGTTTGGGTGTTTTTTCTTTTTAGAAAGTCTGGAAGGCAAAGATTAAATTTCGTTAAGGTTTAATCAGACTTTCATTAAGTTGAATCAGAAGATGGGGTTGTTTCTCTATCTCCATCTTTGACAGGCTTGCACTTTTTTTCTTGAACTGCTTCTCTGACTTCCCTGCTCTGGTGATGACACACTAGTAGTCACAACATTCAGTCTCCTTTTCGAGAGAGGAAAGCTGCACAGACCAGACTGCTAAGGGGTGCAGTGCAATGGCAGAGTTCTGACCATTGCAGAGTCATTCAGTTCGATGGCTTCCATTCTCCTGAAATTTTTGTAACACCTTTTCCATGTCTGAATTAGAAGAGCAGGGCATATGAGTTGTTGGTTGCTACTGCCGATTTTCCTGGTATAACTATGGTAACACCTTATAAACATCTCCAAAGAAAACCAGTGTTGTAGCAAACGTATCTTCTGTTAGCTTTCCCTATGTAATGTTCATAGACTGACCATAGGCAGGTTTGCTGCTGTGAGAGTTTTCCAGATCTTTGTAATGTGCAATGCAGGTCAGCTTCTCTTGGTTAGTATAAGGTCTGTGCTTTTTGGAGAGCTCAAAGTGTGAGTCCAAAGTGCAAGTCTTTCACAGCACTGGTCAGATAACCTGTTGTTCTGCAGTAGGCAGTTACCCAACTGTGTAGACCACTTGTTTGTTGATTGCCCATTAGAAGTGCTTAAGATTTTTCAGTTTTCTTCAGTTCTACTCTTTGCAACTGAGCTAACAGATAAGAAGCGTGAGGCGCTGGCTTCACTCAAGCGAAAACGGCAGAACTCTAGCTTCATTCAGGAGAGCTAACTTTGGTGTTTTCTCCTCCTAGTCCTTCTCTGCTTTTCCAGTTGTTCTTCTTGTCTTTCCCTTTCTGCTAAAGGATTTCTCTAGAATTCCTCAGGCAGAAAAGAAAAGCGTTGGTGGTATGTATTTTCTCAGGGTACTTACTGGATTCAACAGTGACGAATAAAATGGTTGTGGGAGCCAAACGGGATAAACAGCTGTCAAAGGGGTAATTAACTACAATCCAAGAAATTATTTATCTGCATGGTATTTTGGGTAGATGGATAAAATGGATATGCAACAGAAACAAAGGGGGTGGGAAGAATTTAAAGATAAAACATCTTTCTTTTTTTCAAAGGCTATTCTTGGCCTGCTACTTTATGAAAAAGCAAATAAATTGAGTAACACTGTCACTAAGTCTACAAACATACTGCTAAAGAAATAATCATAAAGAGGAAGAATTAAAATATGTATCTCTTAATGCTAGGGCCGAAAGTCTGCCTGTGCTAGTGTTCAGTACTGAATTATTTGCCCCCTTGAAGTATGAGGGCCAAATTTGTTTACTGATTGCATTCATTAAAAAGCAAGAAATATTAGTTTTCCAGGGATGAATCCTCACATCTGTACACTCAGATGACAAGCTTATCACCCAGAAGGTTGCTTGTGATAGCTGTCCTGTACCACACCAGGCAGGCAGAACTACAGGGTAAGGCAGAAGAGGCACTGTGATACGGTATCCTGTGTGCTGTCGACACCTACTCTGCTCTCTTAGCTGAGTGCATCTGTGCAAGCAGCTTGTGCTATTAACTGACCTGCATCTTAACGTTTGTTTCCATCCCTATTCTTCAGATACTGTAGAATTAAAATTATGAACAAACCAGCTTGGTGAACTCGGCAGATTCTGACTTCATTCATGAAGGCAGATCTAATGTTCCCTGACAAATTGTTCCAGAGAAACTGTCTTGTAAAATACAGTATCTGCCAGTTTCTTTATACCAAACTATATTCCTATTAGGACATAGCATTAATGATTCAGTAGAAAATACAATGCCTGGTGCAGAGTGAATCTGAAATAATTTAGCATACTTGATTGTTAACTGAGCTAACTATCCTGCGAGTGCATTGGCTGCCATCTGTCCACTTNGCAATAATTTTGAGAGCTGGCAGTGGTCCAGTCTGCCGCAGGTCTGCTTTCTAGTGTTTTTTGTAACAGATGTTGTGCCACATGCCCAAAGCTGCTGCCTGTAAGCTGCTGTGTGCTCAAATTTTTAATTTTGGGTGTGTTTAACAGTCTTTGACACAAGATTTGCATTTATCTTAGCAGCCTGTTATGGGATGCCTTTGTTATAACAATAATCTGATGAAGGAGGCAGAGCCAAAATTTCTGTCACAGGTTTTCTGATTACTTCAGTGGACACTGGATTGGACCCTGACTTTGCCAGGTGTTAATATTTTTCACCTTTTCAATTTAATTCTGTGTATTTTAAAGTATAGCATTTATAAAACACTTAGTATGGAATTAGGGAACCTGCAAGTTTGCACTCTGCTTTTACGGAATTCAGTGGTCCCTGCTTATCTGGGATGCGTCGAAAGTGTTTATATACGTAGACACCCTGCTTCTTATGCACAGACAAACTAGGAATTACACTGAATTCTTCCTCCTTTTTCTCTTCCATACATAACAATTCCACTGTAAGCCAGTTGATCCTAAATTAATGTAAATCAACCAAGGTGAGGTGAACATTTAGAAACTGCTGTGTTTTTCAATTCCATGATTAAAATGCCTCACTCCTCCTGTGAAGCTTGGTGGTTGTCAGCAGAGTAGCAGGAGGCAATTATCATCTTCCTGCAGCAACCCCTGCTGCTGCTGATAGGAAAGATTTCTTCTTCTCTCCTTCCTTGCTTTTCATTAACAAAAAGCAAAAGGAAAAAAAAAATAGGTCAATTAAGCAATGCAACATTATGTGTATCTCTACATTTTCCACATGTCACTCATTTCAAGAGGTTTGCTATATAAAACTGATAACACGGTTATCCACAGGGTCTGTCTTCCATCCTAGTTTATATTTCCACTTGATGACTTTGTAGGGGACTGCCTTTATGATTTCTTGGAGGATGAAAAATGGTTTGACTGTGTCTGCTCAGCTGTAAAAGCAACTGCCCATTGATTTGCTGCTGACTGTGTGTGTAAATAAAATATAGTACAAGAGGTGACCTATTTAGTGTTAGACATGGGAAACTTTCTGATCTCAGTAATTCATTTATCACCTTTCAATGGAAAATTTTTTAGTTGTTTCTTCAGCACGTGGCTTAACTTGCCTTTGTATGTCTTCTGAGCTTCTTTGAGCTTAAAATATTTGGTTCAGGGTCTCTGCTTTTTAACACATTAGTTGAAGGTGTACAAAACAAATGTGATTGCAAAACTGCATCTTCTTGATTTGCCTTCATTGTTCAGTCTGTTAAATGCCATTTGCCTGTCAGGGAAATGCAACCCGTGTGCAAGGAACACTGCTGGAGTGCTGTAGAAGTGATATATTTAGAATATCCTGAATTTTGGGAAAGGCCTTCATAATATCTCTAACAGGAATACTGTGACTAGGTAGTTAATCATAATCTAGGATCTCGGGCTGAGAAATGCTACTAGTTCATGCTGTGCATGCAAACATCTGTTACTCAGCAGCAAATGTCACTCTCTTTCCAGAGGAGTTATTAGCAAATGTTAGAAAGACAGGTATACAGTGAAAGTTTAATACCTATGAAGTGACCTGGAAGGCTGCAAATACCTTAGCATATGGAATATAATAGAGATGAGCATGCTGGAGTATTTACGATTATTTAGAGTGGGGGGGAAAAAAAGACTGCTGCCATATAAAAACAAAACAGGACTCAATTTGCTGTTTCAACAATGCATGCTTTACAAACATACATGTTATGGTTTACAGAGGCATTTAGCTGAACAAGGCAACAAATGTTTTCTGCCATGAAGTAATACACAAGGCAATGTATTTGTCTACAGTTGAAAATGTGTAGTCACTTTCCTAAAGATTGGAGGTAATCTTACTATAGCAGAACAAGAAACTCTTACAATATCAAGATGCCAGTAGAGTGGACAGAAAGACTTCGCTTAAGTCAGATGAAGATACAGCGTTTATCTGTCCTGTCTGATAAAATACTACACCTTTCTGTAACTACTAGCATAAGAACAGAGTTAGAACAAGCTGTAGCTATCACAAGCATTTTATTTTCCGTACTGTACATAGTTTAAATTACATAAAAGCAAGCATCTGCAATATTTCTCTAAGATATATTCAGCAAATACTTTAATAGTTGCATCAGGACAGTTTCTCTCGTTCTTACCTGTTTAATCCAGAGACAGATGTTGACAGTTCTGGTGCATAACTGCTTGTGCCAGTGTTCCAGGGTGCAGCACAACTCTCTGCGTGCTGGGTATGCATTGGTGTAGATACTGAACCAGATCTGATTAATCATAGTACAAATAGTTTGGAAGACAGGCAATAAAAACAAAGAACTTGAAAGTTCCTATAAATAAGGCTATGTAGAAGCCTTAGTCTTTTATCTCCTGCCTATCCTAATCCTAAAGTCAGGCACTCTCCTTCTCCCTCGCATTTTTCTCCATTGCTTAGCAACACTCATGGGTGAACTTACTTAAAGCACAGCTTTGTTCCCAGATGTGATTTCAGTAATATTTGCAGGCTCAATAGTACTGAGATGTGAAAATCAACCCCATTCCTTCCCACCACCATTAACCTACTTCGTTAAATAATCTTTCTTCCTCTCTTTCTGCACCCCGGGCATGTTTCAGTTTTTGTCTCCACTGTTTTGATCTAACCAAGAGTAATGTGGAAGGGAGGGGGGAGGTTCAAATAAAGCTTTAATTACGGAGGACGCTCATACAATACGTGCAACAAAGCTGTGTGTTGAGCATAGAATTGCAGTATGAATGCAGAATGGGTCAAGAAGAGAACTGCTGTTTCTCTCCACTCAATTTGATTTTTGAAGTTGAGATTAAATAAATGGTATTTTTCATGCCAACAGTTATATGCTGAATTGGTATGACCAACTGCATATTATAATATAGCCTTGAAAAATCATTTTAAGTAGGGAGAAGCTACAGTAGCTAACTGCTTCCTACATAGTTTTTCTAATTTTGGCAACACAGTGACATATCAGCATTTCCTAGAAATGTTCAGTTTGCCAGGCTAATCTGTATCTGTATTCAGTCCTATTTCTGGAGGATGATCTGGTTTATCCATTCTGTTTCCTCTTCCTTTCCCTGGGTGTTTTTCTGCAATTCACTAAACTTTCAGTTCTGGGTGGGTTTTGTATGTGGTTTCTTCTGCAAGCCAGAAGATGTTAATGTAACTCTCTTTGATCTTGGGGACAAGCTAGATCACTCGCAAAGGAGACTTCTGTTGAAATACAAACACTTTTATTGAAGCCTCCCAATTTATGTGCAGAACACTGTTTATATGAAAGACCTATGTAAAAGCTGGTGGTAAGTCTTCAAGAGCTGTACTGCTCAAACAGTGCCATAACCATGTTGCTGATTTTCCATTGAAAACTCCCTGTGTTTTGAAATGGAAAACTTTCCAGTGATGGCAAAATCTTGGAGATTTTCCTAGGCAGAACGATCTAGTGTAAAGCCTTTTATATTCAGGTACCGATTGTGGATTTTGAGGTTGACACTCAGGTGAATTACTTATGTTGTGAAAACAGTAATTTTGGGTGGCCTGTTGCTCAGAAGGGATGAGGTAGGCACTCATGTTCCCTCAGCTCTAAGACAATGAATAAAATGAGGCATCTTTAAGAAAAGGTAGAGCATACAAAACGCAATGGCAAACCTCTAGCATGTCTGGTAGGATAGTCACAAAGTAGATTCTGGTAAAAGGCCGCAGAATTTTTCTGTAATTACTTGGAGAATTTTAATTTACCTGAATTAAAATCTACTTGCCTCAGTTTGGATAGAAACCAAATGAAATTCTGAGTTATTGTACACTCTCTCACTGGGTTTTGTGTTGTGGAGCTTTGCTGAAGGATACTGTCCTTTTAACAGGAGGTTGAACTAATGAAGGTCTGTATATCCTTAAGTGAATTTATTTATGAAATAAGGAAATGTCTGAAAGATTTTGACAGGAGTATTGAAGAACTCTGTGATTCCTGATTCTGTCTCCTGTGTGCTAGCTAGTGTGTTGCTACTGCTGCACTTTGTTTCTCTACTGAAAGTGTGCTATCCCCTTTGTAATCTTTTGTTGTAGCTGTGTAGTTTCTTTACTTAAGTGTTTGTTATTATGAGGAAACACTAAACAAAGTGGAAAAGAAAAACAAGACTGAGAAATTAAGTCTATTCTTTTGTCTGAGAAAAGCAAGTCACTTCTGTATCATTGATAAGGTATCAAACTGAGACGAATACCACTTTCAATTTGTACTCTAATTGTTTAAATATATACCTGGGAGTTATTTCTGACTGTGAGGTACCTCAGGAGTGTTCTGGTTACCACAGGTGGTGGATCAAATGTTTGCTAGGTGTTATATGTGCACAGGTAGCGTGCTTGGGGGTACTCTAGCGCTTCCAGTCTCCTTCCCTGTGATTGCTTCAATCCCCAAGCTTTACTGTTGCTGACAGAGAGAATATTACTACTCCAATGTAACTCCCTCTGTATTGCATCCCTTATGGTAAGGCAAGGTAACCCCCCCAATCACACACCCCAGCCCATGACCCCCACAGCTTGGAGGATGTCTTTTCAAATAGCATAATAACTTACAGAGAATCTGAAGGGTGCAGCAGCTGTCTAACTCTAACACCCTGTGCTATTTCCTATTTTACCTAGTTTTACTACAGATGATGGATTAAG
The DNA here is from genome assembly GCA_013398815.1 of Ibidorhyncha struthersii. NCBI lineage: Eukaryota > Metazoa > Chordata > Aves > Charadriiformes > Charadriidae > Ibidorhyncha > Ibidorhyncha struthersii. Next base: position 534,155 of record VZSZ01001647.1, on the reverse strand, counting down.
TTTAAGAACAGAAGGTATAAATCATGTCTTGGTGGAAACTTTCTCTGGCTTTATCTTGCAGTCTAATTTTATCATAGAATATTTGATGAATGTGATTATTACTAGTGCAAAACACTTGTTAGTTCCTCAGAACACTGCAGAAAGGCCCGCAGTCCCTGTACTGTGCTGTCTTGTGTATTGAGACCTTTTGTTACACTAGAGCACTGAGTTATGTTTGCCTATCCTTGCTTCTGTTATCTTGGAGTATGAAGTTAAAAGTCATATGGAAGCTAAAGATGATACTCTCTGACTATGAAGAAAAACCATGCATTTATCTTCTATACAGTGTAATTCCGCCACACTTTCCTGTCACTGAATGTGCAATCAGACACCAGAATATCTAAAACTTTTTCTCCTCTCATCCTTTTAAGTGAAAGCTCCTTTTTCAACAGTTAATTGAAGACTGGTGATACCACTTGCTGCAGTGTACTATTGTCTGAATTTGGTCTAAAAAACAATGGAAAAGTAAAAGGGTTGCGTTGTGGTGTTCTCCCGCTCTTTTGGTGGAAGTGGTTTTCAAAAGGAGGTGTTAAACAGTCTTTGGACCACAGTGTCCTCTAATCTATCTGAATGGCTTTAGGAGTTATGATGACTGTATATGAAATCTCATAAAGCCAAAGGGAGCTGTCAATTGCTTGGTAACTGTCTGCTGCTGATGATTTGAAAGTGAAAAATCACTGTTAGTGATTTTTCTTTTAAAAAATTTTTTTAGGTACTGTTGTGTTTTTTAGCCAGAATACACTGGGAATTGTACTGTTGAGCTGATTTGAATGAACAGTGGATCATTTTTGCAACTATCTAGCAAACAATCAATTATCATTTGCTTAAAAGCAGATAAAGGTGGGTGCTTTTTTTTGTGTAATATAGCAGTTTGGCTAAATATTCAATTTCAAAAATGTACTGCAACTCAACCTTAGCGTCTTTTTAATTTCTTCAAACTACTTGAACTATTGATTTGTGTGAAACCTGGTCCTGGTTTTGCAAGGGGCCATGCAAGGATGGAAGTGGTTCTCCATTGTAATAGCCCAGTGTAACACCAGAAGTTCACAAGGTGCCATATACCGTTAGGTGGGGTTAGGCATAGTGGTGGTGATGAGGCTGACGATAACAGGTTTATCTTGTGCTTTTCATGTTCAAAGCACTTTAAAGAAAGTATCTAATTAATTTGTACCACAGCCAGATTAAATATTCCAAGTGGTTCTCCAGCTCACTTCTCAGGTGATGGGTTATTCTGCCTTTACTCTTTAAATGCCTGCTGCACTTTGTTGAAATCCTGCTGACTTTGCCATTCTGGCAGAAAGCCTGAAAAATGCTGCTTTTATTTGGAAGAAAATTAAGTGCTTGACTTTGAGCATGCATACAAAAAGGTGTGGAAAACCAGGGCTGGAAAAGCAGAGCAACTTGACTCCTGCTGTCTGAGTGTCCTCAAGGACTGCACTGGAGCGTCACTTTTGTTCTTTGTACTAAGGCCCTGGATTAAGTAGATTATAATTGTGAGCCACGATTACACAGCTTTTGGGGGAGGATCACAAACACCTAGGTTGGAAACTGTGTTCTTTATACCAGGTGTTTCCAAAACCTCTCTTCTTTCAATGAGTGCTATTGCTGCTGTCAGCATTTGAGACATGTCTCCCCCCCCCCTTTTTTTTATCTATGCAAAACCATTCTGTTAATTTGAAAATTAGTTGAGGAAAATCAAATACATGGGTTTGTTTGGCTTATTTTTTCCTCCAGAGAAAGTGCTATGCACCTGGAATATTTTTTTTGTTGCTGAGTTACTAGCACATGGTGCTGTCATGTTGTTAACTTTTCAACTCTCACCCTTGCAACTCAGTATTTTTCATCCCTTGTCTTTATCTCTGTTCTTGGACTTTAGGAGAAAATGCGGAATGCTTGTGTGCAGCTGAGGTTAGGATGGGGTCTTGGAGCACACACTCAAGTGTTGTTCTGGTAGAAGTGGTGTGTAATAAGTGTGCAAAGCAAATTTGCTGTTACAGATGCCAGCCTTTGTGCTGCACACACGGAAGTCCACCATATTACATAAAAGTGAAATGTTACCTTGTTTTTGCAGGCAATTATAGACAAAACGTAGGCAATGACACTGATCTTTTCTTGTTCCTGTGTTCTTAAAATTGAAGAACCGGTAAGTGCGATGTGAAATCCTACAGGAAGTTGCTTCTGTTATTAACTGCAGTGTAGTATTTCAAAACGTTTTAACCCTTTTATAATGGCGCATTTGCACGTTGTTTAAATAACCCTGCCAGGCGACTGTGTCATCCCCTATTCTAATCACCCGCCTTTTGTGCCGAGTTCTGGGTAGGCTGGAGTAGTGTGCTGGCAGCAGTGGTGGAGCCCTCCTGTGGCTAGCTTAGTAGGTGCACCTTCCCATGAATGGGCAAAGAAGGGAGGACACCCTTGGCCAAATCTTGTTAGGATTATACCCTATTAGTGTTATAAAGGCATTGCAAAATCTTGATCGTTTCCTAGTTAAGAAGTTAGTACACTTGGTGCAGATAAACTCCGCTTCTGTGTGTGTGTTCTGCTCGTGCTTCTGTTTCTTTTAATCTACTCCTTGTAGCTCTAAGGAAAGAGGGTAGAGGCAAGTGACTAACAACCCACCCAACAATTTGTGCTCTAATCCTCCAAGTTCTTAGGCACTTGCCGAACTTTATTTGCAAACAGTTGTATTTATCCTGTTCTGCAAACTGGCTTTTTGCGTTTAAGAGCTTTTAAAAATTGGGGCTTGAAGGGATGATCTTGTTCTATTGCAATAGGTGGTTTTGTCAGACTTCAGTGGGAGCAGGAATGAATGTTAAACGCATAAGACTTCTTCCTAATGTGGCTGCTATAATAAGGGCATATTGTCTCATCAATTTTTAAGTTAAACTCCCTATAGAATTCAAAGAAGAGTTCTGCTGAAAAAATCAATTGTACAGTATGACCCATAGTTACTGCATGTCTTACAGGACTGAGCTGCTCTCTTTGTAATTGGGCCCCTTCTCCAACTCCCCCTTCCTCACTTCTTTTTTTTTTTTTATTAAAACAAACCAAAGCATGTGCAATCTCTTTGGAGCATGTATTTAAGCATGCCATGTGATGGCTGAAACTGCTTCATTTCCTTTGGCTGTGGAGGATAAGTTAGCTCCACATGAAGCTTTACCTCCTGCAGACAACAAAATCGTATGTGAAATATTTACCATTTTAATTGTGTGAAGCTTCATTGAAAACCTTATTTTCTTTTCTATGTGTCATTTAGAGAGGCAGTGTTGAACTATTGCTGCAAATGGGAGCCCTGACAGACAGGGAGTATGGCACTTGTTTAACAAAGAACAGCATGCAGGCTCCACATACCGTAATGCTTGAGGCTATATTATTCCATTTTCTTCTGTAGATTGTGTTTCATTGCTCTAGCGTCTGCAACACACAAGCTTTTAGTATTCAAGGGAAAAAATTCAAAGCCTCCCTTATGCGATGTCATGTATAGAATAATTTAGGTTTTCTGTAATGGATGTTTACTTTTTTAACCTAAACGTGATATACAAAGAATATAGAACTCCTTAACCCCCCCCCAAACAACAACAAAAAACCCAAAAGCAAAACAAACCGTGAAACAAGCCCCCTCAGTTTTTGTTTCATCTTATCACTGTTCATATAAGAATATATGTATGTTTTTAAGTATTCCTGCTTTTTAAAATTCCTGATCCAGAGGAAAATTACCTTTCCACACAAAACATACTATTAGTTCAATAGATGATGCTTTTCATGACACAGTGAAAGAAATGCAACCTCCAGGCAAAATCTCTAATTTTTCCTTAATCACCATACTGCGAAAATTTCACTTTCACATGGACCAAACCCAGCTTCTCATGGCAGGTTTCTCATACTCCCACCTCGCCTTTAGTCATGAGAAAAATCTGATAGGAAAAGAAGATATTTACTATTTGTGTAAATTAAATATTTCATTGCTCCAGCTAATAGCTCATGTCAGTTTTCTCAAGAGCATTCACCCATACAAAAAGCTACAATAGCTTAATTATCTGAAAATGTGGATTTGGAGGGTTTTTTGCCTTGTAATTTATTTCCTTCCATCCCTCCCTCCTCCAACCCTGTGATGTTTCCCTCAATCTGTGGTTAGATTTTCATTATTTGCAGGGATGTCAATAACTTTTATGTTCCTTTCTAGTCAAATAACACAAAACATCATTTTTTCCTGCTGTAGGTAATATTTGAGGCTAACTATATGAAAACTCAGTGGCATAGGGAAAAAGAACAATTTTATTTCTCTGTAAAAAAAAAAAAAAATAAAAAATTACATTCTTTCTGACTTTGCTTACACTAAGAAAAATCAAGTATCCAGGTAAACTGGAAACTTCAAGTAGTGCATGAGGTGTGACTTGTGTGAGAGCATGTTAAAATGCAGTTGTCTTTATCTAAAAGAATAGGGAAATTCCTACAGTTGAGGTTTTTGGTGTTTTTTTTTTTGGTATAGTAAGGGAATGTACAGAGAGCACCAAGAAATGTTTCGTTATTCCCTGAAAAGGAAAGACCTTAGATGCAGTCCATGCAGGAAAATCCTTGTTAGTGTAACAGAATTCTATCATTTATAAACAGTTTAGTAGTCTATAAGAGCTCTGGTACCTATCGGTGCACACCTTCACCTGCCTTCCCCCTGAACTGGAGGCAACTTGCACAAATACTGTTCCACCCTTTTTCGTTGAGGGAATTAATTGTTAGAGCTGTGGACACAGAGGGAAAGCTGAGGACATTGTGCCTTCCATACATGCTCCCTCCCTTTCTGGCTAAGGATGTGCCCAGGAGGTTGAGATGCGCCAAAACTGGAGAAGGTGCCCAAATACCCTATGTAGGGTTTTATTTTATTTGTTTATTTAAGAAAGTGGAGGGCAACTTGAGGGACCATCTAAAGTACCTGAAGTGTTTAAAACAAATCTCTGTGTAAAATAAGATATAGGAAAAAAGTTTTCTTTTAAGTCTTTGTGGGGTACATGCTAGTTTCAAATTGGTGTCTACTGGGCATGGAGAGACTTTGTGTCTCTCTCTGTAGTCTTGTTACCATATATAATCAGGATGTTTTAGGGATCTTGTGATAAAGATCAAGCTGCCAGTTACCCTTACAGTATTCAAGAGTGCCTCTTGTATTAATTTCTTAATGTGTTTTTTTTTCCCGTTACCCTAAGAAACACATCTCTTAGAACAAAAGAAAAAAACAAAACAAAACCGCAACACCTCTGTAGCCTTTTGAGTCTTGCTCATTGTGCTTTCTGTGGTAATGTAACTATGTAATGTAATGGGGCTGTCACACCGTGTACCAGGCACTTATTCCCAGAGTAAGCTTATGGAAAAGTTCTTCAAATTCCCACTTAGTACCATGCATTCCTAATGTGTCAGGCTTTATGTTATAGTTACAGTGGTAACATAAAAAGAAATCAAAGGCAAAATAGTTTTACTTTGAAACTAAGAACTAAGTGCAGATTTGAAGTGTTATTCTGTTGGAAGAAAATTAGTCTGGAGCTTCACACTCTGGTCACTGGTAGTTCAGTAACTTATTTTCAACCTGTTCAGCATCTGTATTTTGGTCTTAGCCTTGCAAAAGATTCTGCTACTTTTGTTAATCTCTTCTGCCATGAAACTATATATATTGGTGCTTTGGGTTGATATTTAAATGCTTTGGTGGCCAGTCTGACCCAAACCACGACATTGATGAAAATACTTTTGTAGTAAAGTAGTCCAAGTTGACAAATCTGATTCAGTTTCCAGTTCAGGTAAGCATCTGAGCCTATACTAAGGCCTTGGAAATAGTAGATTCCATACCTTGGAAATAATAGATTCTGGATGCTGAAGGGCCTGGGGCTTCTGAAAACTAAGCAGTTCCATTTATGTCTGTGCTTGAGTAACCAGTAATAGATGTTCAAGTTTTTAAAGAGCATTGGTGAAATTTTTCATACAAGTGATCTTTGTGTGAAAAGATCCCCAAAAAATAAAGGAAATGGCGTGCAGTGATCCCATGGACAGAGATAACATTGTTACTAATAAAAACCAAACAAATATTTTGGCAAAGCAACTTTGGGTAGGAAAAGTTGGCGGGACTGAGGAATATGTTTGAGCAACATGGTTAGAGGTGGAATGTCTTTGGAAGCACATTGGGCTAATAAAGCATTGATTATAAAACTCGAGGGAATGCAGCATTTTATAGGAAACTACCTTGATGATTTGGAGGACAAAGAAGGAGAAACAACAGCAGAGGAAGTGAGATTCAAACAAAAAAGAAAAATCCATGGAATTGAAAGACATTAATCCAAAGACTTCTAATACTTGATTATATTTTTTTTTAATAAATAGTCCTTTTGTTATTCCCTAAAAATCTTGTGTTCTCTTACTACTTAGTATTTTTCCTGCTTTGTTTGAAATAGTGTCTTTGAATACTATGGAGGTTTTGTATACAGGAACCAGCCTCCTTATGAGATTTCCAGAATGACTGGAAGTAATCTTACAGTGGTAAATAAATATCCATGTTTCATGAGGTGCTGTTATCAGCTAACATGGGTGAAGAGGTTCACACTGTGTAGCATGCAGGAACGAACCCTAGTTCCTTGGTTTTCCAGAACCTATCAGAGTGTAAGCTCTGTAGTTATATATCAATAACTGTACGGCATCCCGACCTTCCAACAATGAGGCTATTTGATTTGTGATTGACACAAGTTATAACAGTGGTAACTGCAACAGGAACTCAGAGGAGTTTATGTGTATATGTATATACTTCAAACATGGAAATCGAAGAATAATTATTGTAACACTTTGGAAACAGAAGAGAGAGTTTCATATAACATACTAATGCACATGTTTCAGCAAGATGTGTAAAACATCTGCAATTATGAATGAATGGACTCGCTATTCTACCATGTGCTCACTGTGCTGAACAGAAAGTAAAAATAAATCTGTGAGATGCTTCTATCACTTCCTCTTTTGTCAAGAATTTACATCTGGAATCCTCATGGAATCTTTCAGAATACCCAACAATGTAAAACGATCTGCCTGACTAATACAACTATTACATTATGTTGGTTATGGCTTTCTTATGGTTTAATTGTTGTAATGTTAGCCACTGGAATGGCGAGATACTGATCTCTGTCAGATGACAGATATTAACCTTTTGTTAACCCAGATCCTTATCTTCTGAAGAAGGTCCTTCTAAAGAAATGAGGAGTCTTTCACCCAGGCTGCTGCTATCAAAGGCCTCAAACTGAAATCTTTTTTTTTTGCCTTTTTTTAGTTATCAAATCATATGAATTTATGGCTTTCCATATTAAATAGTTTTGAAAAAAACATGAAGATGTAATGTTGTTTTAAAGACCTGCTATGTTTTCATCTTGAAATACTGTGTAACTTTGATCCAAATGGATAGTCCTGAAATAGCTTTCTCTGCTTCCTGTCAGCCACATGCTTTTGTTCTGCAGAAAGCAGCAGGAGGCCTTTTGCTTGTTTGGAGTAGTGTTCATACAAATAAAATTGGACTGGACACTAGAGTTCCAGAGTGAATGATGAATGTTAATAGATCACACACAAATTGGTCTCTGTTGCTTCCAGAGTCCGTAGCATGAGGTCTACCAGTTGCCAGGCAGAGTTGCGTTGTGATGTAAGGCTGACTCTTTCAGCAGTTTAGCTGTTTCGTGTAAGTGTAGTACTAAGAAAGGAAAGCTTCGAGGGTGCTTGATGATAAATGGTTCTTCCAGAGAATAGGAGGGGTTATCTTGAGATTTAAGATTTTAATGCTTATTTGTCAGGTGTTCTGTATGGAGAATTTCACCGAGGGTTTGAATTTTTATTTTGTCACTAAATCTAGTATAGCTTATGAAGCATACATTTTCTCAATATTGAGTCTTGTGATATGCTCCAAGGTCAGCACAGTCTAACTACAAAATTAATTATATGTAAGAATAACTGACTATCTGGTCTCATGGTGGAGAACTAACTAGTCATATGTATAACTTCATACTAATATACTATTCAGTGTTATAAGCATGAATTATATTTCACAACATGGGAAATGTGAATCCTGCTCTTGGAGGAGTAGAAGCAAGCACAGAAAGATGTGAAAAGGTTTGTCTTGGGTCATAGGATAAGTGCAGCAGAGTAGAAGAGCTTCAGACATCAGATTTCCCATCACTGTGTTTACTTACTCAGTTTTGGTTACTAGCCCATCTGGGGATTAGAAGAGAATTTCTTCCAAGTTAACTTGATTTTCAGTTTTGTAAATTGATTTTTATTTGTGTAAACGTAGCTTGAAATAGACTTGGATTTACCAGGGAGATTATGGGGACATTAGTCCTGTCTGGTGTGCTGTGTGAAGACCCGATTTTATGATGAAATACAGTGATGCAGCTTCCTAGACCTTCCTGCCGTGGGATGCACACTGTGGCTTCTGCCACCTGGGGAAGAATCCCTTTTCTTTAACTTCAGGCTCTCTTTGTATTTCCTGTCCAGCTTTAGGAATCCACCCTGAAAAACCACTTAGCTGTAAGGGAATTGAACTTGGTATATGGCTACAGTGTACAAAAACTGATGTATTAGCAAATATTATTGAGGCACTTATTTTAACAGAAAATTTAATAGCTGCAAATAGATAACAACAGTGACCTGAAGAAGAATTTCACTTATTTGACAGCGTCCCAGACTAGTATTTCAAAAGCTGTGATGCTGCTGTGTTTGTGCTGTCAGTGATTTTTACAAACTTGAGTAAAAACTGTTTCAAGACACTGTTTGCATAGCTCTGAAATTTTTTTTTTTGGTGGTAGCTCTGCTTTAGTATCAGCTAAAACACCCTTTCTGTATGCAGACTTGTCAGGATTTGAAATCTACGTACTGATTTAAACTTGTGTTATGGAAATCAAGCTAGAAGGTCATGAATTGAAGACAAATTACAAATTCTGTTGTTCCTCAGTGCTAGGAACTGCGTATGTCAAGCTTCATGAAACAGATCATACTAAGTCTACCAGTTCATTGTTAGCGCTCATAACAGAGCATAATAAATGTGTTTCCTTCCTTTTCTCAACCAGAAAACTGCCTTGTCTGATAGTGAAACAAAAAGTGAAGATAGTAGTGTGTACAGGTGTAGGTGAAAAGCTTCTATGAGATATTGCAACTGTAAAGAATACGAGGTATGTAAGGGGAAATCTGCTTTAAGTGGTAAAGATTTGAAAAGAAGAAAAAAACCCTGGAATTATTTTGTTATTTTATAGTTAGCGTACCTGCTTGACTGTGGCAAAGGAATAGCCTTAGACCGAGATGAATTCAAAAGGACAGCAAGTCAGACTGCACATATTAACAAAGTTTCTCTGGTGGAAACAAATATCCGGAGAAAAGCACTCCTTGGAGAATTTTCACCCCTTAACAAGATAAAAAAGATAATTAGGAAGGGTTTCAAATTGAAATAAGATGGCATGTGGAACAGTGGTCGTGCAGTGAGAAATTAAAGCCCTGTGAGAGAAATGTGCCCAAAGTTCACATTTTAATGAGAATTTTTCTGACACTTGGGGAAGACATTCCCTGCTTTCAGATTCCACAGAAGAGCCCTGATCAAACAGGACTGAGACGGGGCCTGTCCTGGAGGAACAGTACATGTAGAGTGGATTAGGTTGCTCATTCAGAAGAGCTCTTGAATTATCTCAACATACATTAAGTGCTTGCAAAGCCTTTCTGATTTAGGTAAGAGGCCCTTATTTAGGGTAATATACCTAATGAATGATGCAATAAACACATTGATGTTAAATATAAATTCACCATAAACACAGATGAACAGTTACCTTGTTTTCTTAAGGAATGTCTCATTTAACCTGTTTATGCCTATGTAAAACTGTGTGGAAAGTCTTTAAAAAAAACAAAACATGATTGGAATTACTCTGTTATGTCGTTTGGGTATGTCTGAGATCTGATATGCTCGTTGAGTTAAAGATACACTCACACTGGTTTTCCTGAATTTGCTTCTGATATGTGTTTTTAATGTTGTTTTATCTAGTTATTTAAGAGGCCTAATGGATGACAGAGTTGGCATTCCTTACTATTTTGAAATAATTACTTTAATTTTAATAACAGCTTTTCTTTATGACTGCAATATACACTATCAAAGGCACTGTGGTTTAGAATCTGAAAACACTTACATGCCTTGTCGCTATTTTATTGAACTGTCTTATTTATGCCCTTCAAATGTGCCTGTCTTTTTACATAGCATTTCACTGAGATGTGTGGATTTTAAGCTTCATGATAACCTAGAGGTTTTGGCGATCTTGCCTTTTGTGGCAAATTAATGTGTGTGAGGGGGAGAAAGTTTTTTCCAAAATCGTGGCAGGAGTTCAAAGATGGGTAGTTCTATGGATGAAAGATCTTTTGGGATAACTGGATTTTGTGGTAGTTCAAAATAAATTATACAGTAATTTGTAGAAAAAGGAGAGAACTCTTCATGCAGGTCCATGTGAGAGGACAGTAAGAGCAGCAAAAGCTATACATCTGAACTTGCTGAATTTTAGCAGGAAAAAAGCATTCACCAAAGGTTTGACCTAAAGTCTGCTAATTTAGTTAAAAGTATCCTGATAATCAAAATCTCTACCAGACGGTGGGTACTGAGGAAAGGTGAAGGCAGCCTATGTGACTGGAGGCCAGATTTGTGGTCCTGAATGCTGAAACTGAGGATTGATATAGCCTGTTTGCTGACATAGGTTAGATGAGTCTGTACAGCTGCCTGTAACCACAACAGCCACAGAAGATGTATATTTGGGGGGAATTCTTTGGCTTCATTTGGAGCCTTTTATAGGGCAGAGAAACAAGAATCACAATTGAAGTAATAAAGGCTGCACTGAGGAAGTGATGTGCTTTAAGTTAGAAGCAAGATTTAGCTTTAGGTTCAGTTAAACTTACTTGTCAGTTTAAATTAAAAATCTTTCTCTAGCTTCTTAGGTAACTCTGCATACCCATACAATAGGCCTAATATGAGAATTGTGTCTGTCTTCGACAGTTAAGTACTCACTTGAATTTAAACTCGCATTTAAGTTCTACCTTGGAACTCAGGTGAATTGTGTGTTATGGCCCACTTTCATCCACCTCAGTCTTGCCTAAATCCTTATGCTGCGTGTATCTTCTGTGATGAGGTAAGGGGCAGAGACTCGGGTGAGATTTGGGCCTGGTGGGTCTGAGCCTAAGACAAAACAAGGAAATTGTTCCCAAAAGAGAGTGTAGCTTGCACAGTGTCATGGCTGAACTTTCTGAAGTGTTTACAACATTTAAGGCAGGAGGGAGGCATGCAGTGAAAAATGGTCTGAGTAGACTGTCAGTACCTGGTCAGTTAGGTGTGTCTCCATCTGAGTGACCGTTTTGTCTCCACAAGCTTTATAAACGCAACAACTGGCCTTAGATCTAATATTAGTTTATAATGTAGCTTCCCAACTGGAAAGGGTGAGTCTTGAAGAAGTGCTTCAAGGAAAAAAACCTATTTTCAATGTATGTATAAACTCAAATTATCCCATGAGAATACCATTTAGGGTCTTAAGCATGGGCATTGGACTAGAACACATTTGTTCTGAAACAAACACAGGCTTAGCTTTTTTTCCTCTCCCTTGTGTGTGTTTATAACAGGTGTATTATGAAAGATTTCCTTGTGTATTTTTTCTGTTCACTTTGGTAACTGTGACACAAACTCAACAGATAATTCTAGAGTGCTGTGCTGTCTATGAATGCGATGGGTATCTATTTTGGTTTCAGTGAGGCAGAAAAGGTGCTGTATTTGTTGGCAAATAAGCACTGTTTATACATCTATCTGTCAGCCATACAGACCTGGAAAAATTATAAAGTATGACTAGCTAAAGAGCATGTAATATTCGGTGTTTCTGTACTAGAATAGTTTGTGATTGTTACAGTATTTACAGTCTTCCAGTTTTATTTCTCTACATGTGACTGAAGACTTTTTTCTTTCTTCCCTCCTGTTTAACGATTCTGCACTCCAGGCAGTTGCCAGGGCTTCTGGAGAAGCTTTGTAACGTGTCCAGGAGCTTTTACTACTGGAACTGGTAACTTGCCTGGCATTAAAATAGTCTGTCTGTGTTGCCAGAGATACATTCTTCGGGCAATGAAAGTGATGTAGGGGAAGAAGTAAGGGGAGAGCATGAACAAATGTTGTAACTTTACGTCTTAATGCACTTTCAGTGCACTCATGATAATACAATACAGAGCAGAGAAACAGGGAAATCCGGTTTACTGAGCTGGTGTCTAATCAAGCCCAAACTCCCTTCTTGTGCTTCACTTTTCAATGAAGGTACAAATTGTCCTTTCAAAAGTTCAGGTTAGAAGAGGAATGATTTAGCTTTAAGTGTTCAATAATAGTATTGACTTTTCTGGTCTCTTCCTTCTGCCTTACACAGGTGAACATGAAGTAGGATGTCGGCCTGAGTTGATGCACGATACCAGAGTAGCCTGGAAAAAGACTTACAGGAGGCCAGTGGGCTGAGCTGAATGTGTCCTCTGATTATTTTTTTTTTTTTCATTTTTTTCTGGAGACGTTTCTCCTCCTCTCAGTAGAGGGATCCCAAAATAGCTGCTGCTTTTCACTGAACTCTTTCACAGGTGTTTAGCTGCCATTTTCTTCCTGTGAAATAACGTGCAGGAGAAAAATGGATCCTTGCTTTCCCGTAACTTCAGTTGTGCTAAATATTTGTATGCTATTTGCAACATTAGCATGCTGCAGCCTAAATGTAGAGGTGGCAATCACCACAAGTGGCTGTGGAGCACCACCAGATCATGTGCTGTCTGTGTGGTATAACAAACATCATCATTAGCCCTTTTCTGAATACAATGTAGAGGATCTTTCAGTGGAGTAAAAGTGAGGGGCAGAGAGTGAGCTAATGAAAGAATAGGCAAAGAATGAGGCAAAGCGCTGTATTGAACTAGCGTATTACACTAGAAATTCCTAAATAAAATCATACTCCTGAATTCTCAAGCTTTTTTTTTTTATCTGAGGACCATTCATTGTATTGCAGGTCATGAGGAAGGAGAGTCATATACTTCTTTTTTCCTTTGTTTTCTTCCACCCCACTCACCCCCACTTGCCCCTCCCAGTGCAACAATAGGGATGGCTATGGAAGACAAAACCTCTTCAGAATAGTTGCTGATGCTTACTGGGAAGACTGAGCACTGAAAGTGGAGACTCAAATTACAGGAAAAACCTTGGAAGATCCTTCAGTCACAGTTCTTGAAACCTGTTTTGCGTCTTAACTCACCACCTTGCCCTATACTGTAAGGCAGAAATAAATGGTAGAGTTCTTTGCTAAGGCGTAACTTCCTCATATCCTTTCCTGATCTTTTTTGAAATGAAATAGCAAAAAAACATGAGAAGTGGCTTGAAAGACACAAAGGAAGTAAAAGAAGTAATGACAAGATTGGTGCAACTGAAACATCCTGAATAACACACCAGAATCCCTGAAATCCTTTCACAGGTGACTTACAAGTAAGGATCAAGAAATGCTTTGGATAAGATGATTTAGTCATATTCTTAGGAAATTTTGAATGCTGTCATCTTGTTTTCGTTGGGCTCTATGAATCTTACTGTGTAGAATATCAAAGAAAAAGAACTTTATTCTGGAGTGTTTTTAAAATCTCCACTATAAGAAACTAACAAACCGTAGCAAAATAATCTGTATTCCAAACATGCCCGAATGATGGCTTAACACTCTGACTATTCAGTAAGTTGTCTTTTTAATAGTTATTATGTTCAGTATCAATGGCTGACAACTGCTGTCACCCCATCGAATTGTGCTAAATCCTCCTAAACAAGACACCCTTGCGATAAAGCTTCACTTGTAATCATTTTTTGGCAAGCACATCTTTCAATTGTTGTTATTCTAACTGCTCACACTCGCGTACAGCATGAGGTGCCAGTGTGTTCAGTTCCAAACATTAAAGATGTGGTGATAGAGAAGGCGAACCCTTATTAATTCTGAGAGATTTGCTTAATTGGGACACAATGTGAAGATTCTCAACAATAATAACAGATGATGGGGAATAAATAGGCACGGCAGGAGAGAGGCAGTTTCTAGTGTGAATTTCCCTTTGCTTCTGTTTAATTGCATTACATACTGTGGGAAGTATCTGGAGTATGCGTTTTCTAGTTAATTTTTCTTGACTGCTTCCATCTAGCTACTGCTCCTGGACACTTTAATGTTTGATAATACTCCATTTGTATATGACTACACATCTATAGCTGTCATTAGAACCAATTTACACACATGATTTGCTTCTTGAAGTGTCAGCGTCTGAATTTTATCTAGAGACAGGAATAGGGTCAGGAAAGTTTAATTGATTGTATAATGCAATTGAAAAGGCTGGCAGGGATCTAGGGCAATTTTGGGACATCTGTCTTTGAGTCATCAAAAATAAAGCACATAACAGCTGTGATAACAGCAGGATTATGATTAGATGTACAGCATTCACCATCAGATTGAACAAGGACTTGAAAAAAGGTAAATAAGTCAGTTTTGATAAGATTATAAGAATTTTTAGTAGGTCTTTTTTTAACCTTTTACAAGCTTTATATGCTGAACAGAAATATAAACAAAATTCTGTGTATGTTTGTTTCTAGCAAAAACTTAGATGTATTCCTCAAAAAGAGAACTTGTTGCTGAATAGCATATTTATGTAGTTAAATGTTGCATCCCACTTAGTACATTGTGTGTTAGGTTAGCAAATCCTGCTTCAAAATTGCAGCTACCAGGTCCTGTTCATTATTTCTGCTTAAAGGATCCAGGGAACCATTTGTGTTTCATTCCCTTTATAACGCGGAAACAGCTTTACATATATATCTATTACGTCTTTGTTTATCGGTGATACGCATGTAAGTACAGTTAAAACAATTCCTTTGGAACTAATATAGTGTGCTGTACATGCTCGTTCAAACATGAAGACTTCTGTATTTTTTTTAAACATGCTTATTATATATAGGTATACCTGTTCTCTTTTTATTTCACCTGCTTCACATTTTGCCCTGCATGGCACTTATACTTCAGTTATTTTGTATGTGAATGTTACCTGACTTGAGACTGACATGGTTTTTAATATATAAACTACTACCTAATTCATACTATACATACCTAAGTACTTCAGTGAGTCTTCCAAAAATGAAGTCAATTGTTTCCAATCAGAAATTGTTTTTTAGTTGCAGAACTTATTATAAAACATGAGAGGAATTGTTAACTATTCATGTGATTAGTTAAACATTTCTAGTTAAGCTTGTAATTTGATGAAAGTTGAAGATATAAAAGGTATGTAGTTATAAAAACTTATTTTAGAATTTTTTGCATCTGTAACTCTTGGATGCAATTCAATTAAACTTGATTGTATGACTTTACAACTAGAACTGAACATACATTTTTATATTCTGTAGTCACCATATGAAACAAGAATAAATCTGAAGAAAAATGCATAACTTCAGCATTAATTTATGCTTTCTACTTAAACTTTAATTCATGAAAATTGAATACATAAATAATTACACTTTCACAATTAAGGCACTGGTTTGTTCTTCTATCAGTATGAGAAGTCATTATCCCACAGCAACGTAGGAAAAACTACAGAATGTTTGCAAAAATATGCAGCCCAGAGCTGCTTTCTTGTCCACAGATGATTGTTTGGTTAAAAAATTCACTTTAGGATCAAACTAGAAGACTGACATCAGTTGAGTTGTTAAGATGTTCTGTGGTTGTCTAACTCCACACTGTGCTATTGGCTTTGCAAGAACATTTTTGCTTCTGAGATTTCTCAGCAACTGCCTCATGTGGTATAAGGCAACTTGGAGCTTTGGAATCTGTCACTTATTTACTTCAGATACCCAAATCACTGCTTCATTTAGAATTATGTTTTGGCACAGAAAAGCACCAACTGCGGAGAAGTAATAGTTTTATGCCAGCTAGTTTTTTCCAACCGTAAGTGTCAGCACACTAACAATCATGTCATAATCAATGTTTAGCAGATACGCTATTGTTTTAATTCCTGCAGGCCCTGTAGAGTTTTCTCTTGGATCTTTCATGTGAACATAACATTCTCATTTACTGCAGCAAGTGCATGTAAAACTTCTGCAAGGCAAAAATATATGCTGCTTTACTGATAGCTAATAAAAGTAATTATCTAATCAGTGGCCTCCAAAAAATACTAAGGTAGTGCATCTCAAACAATTAACAATGAGTATCATACAATAATATGGCAAACCACTTTGAGAGCCTCTGTTGGTTAGTTTTGATTGCAGTAATTAAAACCTGTAGGTTTTTGATTGATCTGTCGTATGCCAGTCAGGAGTTGTTTTTAATTCAGTTTCTTGTCAACCTTAATATTGTGAAGTGCTGCTCCGATCCTGAACTATGGCAAAAAGGGAGTGGTTCACTAGTCTTTTGAAACCAAAAATGAAACTGCACACAGGAAGTAATCAACATGTGGGAAGAAGTAAAGTATGCTCATAAACTTTGTCTATAGAGCTAACATAATGCCAGACGATGCTGACATCGGCAATTTGCCTCCGTAACGTACGAATGTAGCACAAGTTTGTTTCCCTTGATGGGGATGTTTTCAAAGTGAACTAAAATATCATTATCAACTTGAATAAAAGCGTCCACAGAAGTTATACGAGTTGTAAGTACAGCGAACATGCTTTCACTGAAGTAGAAAATGCCATTAAACTGAATCCCAGGTACTTGTTAGCTTGGGCATTCAGTTTGAAAAACCTACCACAAGGTCTTAGATGTAGCAGAATTTTGCTCATCAGCTGCTGTCTTCAGATCTTTCTTATGTATTGGGGCTTCTGTGCTGCTAAAGCCAAGGATGATCTGGAATACGAGATGTAGACAACTGCTGACCTCGTGGATATTGCTAGGTCTGCAGTGAGTCTGCAGCTGACATGTCACAATACTAGTAAAGACAGAGAAGGAGGAGGTCTTTTGGAAGATTAAGCTGAAATACTTTGGAAGTTAAGCTGAAATACTTTGGAAGTAACAGGAAACAATGTAAGAAATCAACTTAAAGTTTGTGCACCTGGTTACAAAGCAGAGCTCAATCAGAGGGGAGAGATGTAGCTGGTGTGTAGTATTTCGGGAATGTAAGAATATTCTACAAGAAATACAGAGCTTCACTGACAATGCCTGAGCAAGGAGGAAGAGTTTTCAGGAAGAAAAGATCTGCATTTTTTGCAGATATGGAGGAATTTACTCACTTCATCTCCCAGGTAAGGAACTGCAACTTAAGCTTGTTTCCCTGGTCTGTATTTCATGATCCCGTGCCAGCTAGGATCACCTGCTGCTGAGGAGCTCTGTCTTAAAGTTGGTTTCCGAACTCTTCCTCCTTGCAGTGTGACTCTGCGGGAGCTTAATACTACTTAATACTACTGGCTGTTCCCAGCAATGTTGGGGGTACTGTTGTGCACAGGGTGTCACAGAAGAGGTTATGTAGTGGGCATCTTCATTAGCTCTTTTTTACTCAGCTTTTCCCTTGTCCCTTCCTACAAGGAGGACATATGTATGTCCCATATGTACAAGCAGGACGTAGTAATAAACATTCCTTCAGTTGGAGTTAAAATTCCAGGCACTTTCTGGCAGTTCTTTCAAAATTGGAGTACTTGTAAGTGTATGATATGGTAAGAGGAAATCTATTGCTCTTTACTCTTCTGAGCTGAAATTGTTGTATCTTTAGAGTGGGACGTCATGAAGGAATGGCTTCACTGCTTTGTAAAGGATTTGAAAGTTAGCTCTTCAACTAGACAAGTACATGTGAATGGCAGATAGTCAAATGATTTCGGTTTTATTTCATGAAGTCTTGAGAAAGGATTGTGTAAGTCCTACGTGTGATTGACAGCTCCATTCAAAACACAACAGTTTTGATTCAAATCAAGGCTCATAAATGATGGCCATGTTCTTGGCACAGAGATAAGACAATAGAATGAATAATTATTTTTTCTTGTGATACCTCTGGGCACATGAGGCAGTTGCAATCTTTTCCCTTGAGAGACCAAAGAAAACACTTAAGGTGATACAGTTGCAACTAGAGAGAATCTTATTGCTTGGGTGGCTGGAAGCATAGATGGGCTGCACAGGGTTTTGGTTGTGTCTTTGGGTTTGTTTTTTTTTTGGTGGTGGGGTGTGTGTGTTGTTTTTTTTTTTTTTTAAAGGTTTTCACCTCCTGAGGACACATACAGTAGTTTCTTTATAAGGATTTATCAAATAAGTGTAGTAGTTTTGCATACCAGTGTTGTTGTATGTGAGTTATTTGGCTTGTGCAGCAGGATCATAGGTCTTAAAATTCACAATGTTCACCTTGCCCTGTTTTATTCAACCATGAATACAAGTGTGGTGTTAGTGTACTGGGGCTCCTGTTGTGCCAGCATAACTGGGAGCCTCAAAGTGATCTTAGGTACAAGTTTTTAGCAATTACAAACCTGAAGATTAGCATTACTTCAAAATGCAGACAATGTCAGTTCTTGCTCTACAGTGGATATGATGGTGTAGTGGGTTGACCTCATCTGTCTGCCAGACCCGGTTACTCTGTCACAACCCTTCCTCAACGGTGTAGGAAGAGAAAAGAAGATGGACAAGCTCGTGGGCTGAGATAAAAGCAACTTAATGCGAAAAGCAAAGGCTGCATAGAGAAGCAAAGCAAAAAAAACCCCTTATTCTCTACAGGTAATCAGCAGGCAGGTGTCCAACCACTTCCTGGGAAGCAGGGCCCCAGTATGTGTAACAGTTGCTTGGGAGGACGTGTGCCTTAACCACAAATGCCCCCCCATTTCTCCTCTTTATTGCTGAGCATGATGTCACACAGTAAGGAAATATCCCTTTGGTCAGTATGGGTCAGCTGTCCAAGCTATGTCCCCTCCCAGCCTCCTGACCACCACCACCACCACCCTACTGGTGTTTAGGGATGGGGGTGAGGTTGGAGAGAAAGCCTTGCTGCTGTGCGAGCACTGCTCAGCAATAACCACAACACTGGTGCGTTATCAGTGTTATTTTAGCCGCAAATGCAAAGCACAGGATGACACGGGCTGTTATAAGGAAAGCTAACTCCATCCCAGCCAGACCCAGTACAGGTGGTATTGAAAGAAAAAGGCAGAATCTGAAAAATTCTGCTAACCAGATTTTACTTTCTTCTCCCTTCCTTAGATCCTTACAGTTATAGCTTTCCTATAAATTCACCTAAGATAACATTCTCCTCTGGTTCTGAGCATAGTGGGTCTAGAGATGAAGATGATTTGCCAGGAAGCACACTGCTTTGCTGTTCATGCTGGCAGGGGTACTTCGATGTGTTGCAGGTATATGCTGGAGCAATTTGAGGATATGGTAAGTTGTGCTTGTGAGCTAAACCTGATCAACAGTGAGACCAGCAAGTCTTAAAGGTGACCGACTCTTCATAGATGTATCAGGCAGTTCTGCCTTGAAGCAAAACCATAGGTACTCTGCTGGGACATTTAACTGGAAACAGAATGTGTGTGGTTATGTATTTGTACGAATCATTTTTTCATGAATGCACATGATGCATATCCATGGATCTTGCTAGGTTGATAACAGTTTGTAAATACAGGTGCAAAAAAAACCAGTTCACGGTGCTGTCTGTCTTGATGAGAAATCCATCCATGGACTTGGTTCTTAAGCTGTGCTGGAAGATACACATATACTGTGAATTTGGTCACATTTTGCTCTGAAACTTTCATGATCCAGACTCATGCAGGTTATGCACTCTGCCTTTTCTGTTGTGCTTCAAAATTCAGGGCTTTGAAAAGGAATACAATGTTTGGCCCTGAGTTTCTCCAGTCACTGTAGAATCAGAATCATAGGATGGTTTAGGTTGGAATGGACCTTAAAGATCATCTAGTTCCAAGCCCCCAAAGCACTAGAGGGGTAGCACTAGGGCCTGAGAGCTTTCTTGTATTTATGAAAATGAAAGCATCTACTGATTAGTGCAACTCTGCAAATTGCATAAAACTGGTGGTGAAGGACTCTTGCAGATTGAGAGTCTGATTCAACAGCTGCTGAAATTGAAGTAAAGACAAGCATTAGCAAATGCCACTTATAAGCGCTTTAGCAGAGGAACAGTTCATTAAAATCAGTGGCTTTTCCACGAGTCAAATGCACCAAAACAGGATAATTTTGTCTGCTTTTACATAAATTTTTGTGTGCAAGAGCTTTGACAGAGAACAGTCAGCAGCAAGCTGCTGTCTTCAGCCTGTAGCTAAAGCTGAATGCATTCTCTCTCCCCCTCTGAGGACCAGAGATAAGATATTATTTTGGATATAAGGTGGGATCGATTTTTTTTTTTTTTTGTAGAGTGGGAAGAGGAAAATACCAGAATGGGAATTACAATTTGGATTCTGTCACTTTGACAGGGGGATACTTGTACGCAAGACACATC
Source organism: Ibidorhyncha struthersii (assembly GCA_013398815.1). NCBI lineage: Eukaryota > Metazoa > Chordata > Aves > Charadriiformes > Charadriidae > Ibidorhyncha > Ibidorhyncha struthersii. The sequence continues at coordinate 513,680 of VZSZ01001647.1, read as the reverse complement.
ATCTAATATCTAGGAAAATTTAAGCTGTGCACTGCAGAGGGTGTTTTGTTGGCTCTTACATGTGAGCCTTTCTAATTGTCTTTCCAGGCAATGCAGCTCAGGTATCTGAAAGACAGTGGAGTGGGAAGAGCATCTCCAATACTGTGTATACTAGAGCTGGCATAACAGCAGTAGTCTCAGAAGAGAGAGACCCTTAAATGTAGTGTGTTTTCCAGCTGGAGTTCCAAATGTCTCTTGACAGCCTGCAGATGAGGGCCAGAATGCACTTGGCTTTTGAAAAAAAAAAAAAAAAAAGCAGCTAAGCCACCTCTTCTCCTTTAGTACTGTAACTCTTACATGTCCCCAGACTATATAGACTGATGCTGTGCTTGAAATCTTCATTTTGTTTTCAAATATTTATTTCCTAAAACACTGCTTAGGCATTTAGTATTTGACAACATAGGAAATATTTTAAAATTCAAAATTGTACAGTGTCAGGTTTTCACTCATAAAAATTCAGTCCAGGTCTTTTTTTTTTTTTAAAAAAAGTCTGAGTGTGTAAAATGTTCTGTTTGGGAGGGGGAGAAAAAGAGCAATTAAAAATGTAAGAATAGAAGCTAATTATGAGCAATTCAGGCAGAGCTTTGTTTAGAAAATGTATCAGTATAAAATGGATAGGTGAATAGATTAGCACTGATTGCAGTTTTTACATATAATAGTTTCTTTTTCATGAGTAATCATTAGCAATTATAATGTAGGCTTTAAATCAGCCTGGGATGGGACTGCACTGTAATATGAATACTAAATAATTGTATGTTCCCAGGCAGATGAAGAAAATAACTTTGAATTGGTGATAAATCTGTAGTTGCAAGAATTTCCTTGGACTGTTTGTCATTTGGGTTCAGTGATGTCAGCATTGAATCCTAAGGTTCATTACACAAATGATTGTTACCTTGTGTTAGCTGGGAGTGGAAGTTGCAATTGTGCTTTTAAAGAAGCATGTCTTCATGTAGTAATTACTGGTATTATTAATTGCTAAGGGAAGAAAAAATGATCCAGGAGACAAAGTGGCTAGAAGTAGTGGTGTAACACACGACACGGCTGTAACAGTGCACGTGTATTTGGAGGTTGTCTGTGCCATTGATCAATGACAATTTACTTTGAGACTGAAGGTTTTGTGCATGAATAATTGTGCAGGACTGCATGGGAAGACCTTCTTGACAGTGCCTTCTGACACCTGGGATACTGCTTCCTTGGTTACTAGTTGAGATTTTTAGGAGTGCTAATGGGCAATAAAAAACTTATCCTGGTTTGCATCTGCATTTCTGTTCAAGATTGTGATGCTGTTATTTTAGGTTCTTAATCCTTTCCTGAAAACCCTGTATTTCTAAAGGATACACACCTGGAAAAGAATGAATTAAATGGTCCAAGTAACAGCGGCAAAATGGGCTGTGAGAATTATAGGCACAGATTCAGCTTCCTGTTTCCTTGAATTGGCTAATGTTTTTTTTTTTTTTTTAAATGAAAAATAGTGTTGTGCTTTCTCTCTGTCCAACTGCCAGTCCCTTGTCCCACATCCTACGTTGCTTATTGGTTAGTTTTTACCAAACTGGACAGATAGGTAGAAGACTTCAAGAAGAAAAGTTTCTATAAGCTTTGTGTAAATTGGTGGCTAAGTAAGGAAGAAATTACGGTAGTGTACATCTCTATTCTTTTAGTAAAGAGAGTAAGAGAGTAAAGGTGGTGGAAGGGGAAGGAGAATTGAGCAGGAAATTGTGGGAATAGTCATCAACAATTTGGGGCGGGGAAAGGCTTTGAACTGCAATGACAGATATCCAGGCTTAAAAGCTTTTGAATAGGTAGGCAGGTGTCTCAGTTTGATACTCCCCTAATGTCATGTTGATGCTAAGATTTACCTCATAATTGGTACCACATCTCTGGTTCCAAACAAAAATCGGGTTTATTCCAGAGTTTTTAAGAATGTCTCAGATACAAGAAACTGCATGGCTTTTCTGTATGCCCAAACAGAAGCTGGAAGAAATCAGGTAGAAAATTTAGATAAATCTATAAGCTGGTATTCAGATATTGTCTAAATGTATAGATTTCTCAGAGGTGTAGCGGTTTCAGTGCCTTGAGAAACTAAGAAATACTATAAAAGCCGATAGCCAGCCAGGTGTAGGTTCACCATTTGCTGGTGCAGCTGTCCCTCCCTGCACTACTTGGTGCAGCACGTTTTTCTGGCCACAGTGTGGTCCACTAGCATCCTCACACTGTATCTGCATCTGTTCTTGTTGGCAGCATTGTAAACACTAGTGAACAAAGACAAGCTGCTGTTTCACCCTGATGCTTTGTGGAAGGGTTTGTCTTGCCGACAAAATCAAGATGGAATTTTGAGCTTACCCCTTTGGTATTGAGCAGCATTTTACAGGGTGTCAGCTAACAAAACAGCAAGCACACCCCTCTTACAAGTTTAGTACTACATATTTAGGTAACAGTTCATAGAAAGCATGTGTGTATTGTATAGAAATGTAGCCTGGTGCATTTTCTTCTACTTTCAAACTGCGTTGGGGAAAAAATTGAAGTTATAGCTTAGATATCTATTAAAAAACAATGCTAGCCACAAAAAAAATGGAATGTGGTGGGGAGCATAAAACCACCAGGACAAAACTCTATGGTCTCATGCATGTATGTGCAGTCTCTCCCCTCAAAGAGAGAGAGAGGAGGTTATTGCTTATAAAGCATGCAATCAAGTACATGTATATGCGCACGCACACATATATATCTCCCCCCTTTTTGAAGGGGAGGTAGTCAGTCAGTGCCTCCATGTTTTGATTTTTGTAGGTCTCAGTTTCCCCAGAAATATGGGAGAGGGAGACTGTATACTGCAGAAATCTGCATTCTAATATGTTGGCTCTACCCTGAGGAAATGCCCTGCAGGTATAAAAGCACTGCACACATCATACTTGGCCAGTCCAAAATGAGTACTTCTCCTCCTAACAAGGTCTCCTTTCACATGAGTCCTATAGGTTTCTATAAATGTGTTTTTAATAGCCCCACCACCACATTTAAAAATTTTTTGGGGAAATGTGGAATTAATTGCCTGCCTTCTCCTTGTTTAGGTATTTATAGGACTCTCTTTCCCGGATCCCTGTTAAAAGAACACGCTGCCATTCTTTACCCCATAAGGGCTGACTTAGCCACTGTTTTTGCATCAATTTGGCTGTTAAAAGTGTGTTAATATTTGACTGCAAAAAAAAAAAAAGTAGGTTTTGATTGACCTAAAACTTAAAGAAATCAGCAAATGTTTAAACCTTGAACAAACTGCATCCGAAGGGAAATGTTTTGTTCCAATTCCCATTAGTCCCTTTTCATAGTTAAAAGTTTGACTGTTTTCTGCTCTACATACCTGCCTGCTCTCACTATTGCTAGGTGCCAGCAGACACACTCAGGTCTTTGGGAGCTAGATCCAGTTACCCTCAGTTTGGTCTAATAGCTTCTCACTCTTCAGATACCCCACGGAGATCAGTAACAGGACTATGGGAGCAGGGTGAAAAACAGTCAGATTCTGACTGCTTGCAGAAAGCCATGATGGCTCTGATAGCTACATCTTTTTAATAAATGAATGGAGTCACTTTGGGATTGGAGCAGTCTAATCCTAGCAAATTCTAAGTCTTCCCCATTTCCATTGGCTTCAAAGGAATTTGTGTCTGTTTTTAAATTATTATTTTTTTTTGTGCTGTGCAAAAGCGCTTTAGCTCTTAAAATACTGTCTTCAGTGTGACGTGAACAGTCCCATTTGCCACCACTTGCCCAAGCAGCTCTGTGGTCTGTGAGCAGCACCAGGAAGGCATTTGAGTATGAAAGAAACTGTATATCAGGTGCTGAAGGAGAGGTTAAAATGTCTGTTTGCCCCAAGTCAGATAATGGTGTATATGTTACAGATAAATAGATGCACAGCTGTCCTTAATCTTTCATCCTTTTGTTTATATACAGAAATAAATGTGTTTCCTCAAATGTAAATTTACTGTACTCATTTAAACAAACACTATGTTTGTGTGGGAAATCTCAGCCTTTATCTAGTCCATAAAGGCAATAGAGATTTTATTTCCTCCTACTTCAGAGGAGCTTCTGGAAGAATAATCTCTTAGCCTTCCATTAAGTTTTTGCACTGTCCCTTGAATAACCTCGTGGAAGGCTGAAACAAATAGAAATTCCTGTGTGAGCAAATAGCAATATGCAGCAAAATGGGGATTACGCAGAATTCATGTCACTTCTCCAGTAACAGATTGCCATTAAGGAATGTGAGCAATAAGGCAAACTCTCTGCCTGCACTGAATAAAGGAAGTAGTGCCTGCCCTGACCTTCCTATGTTTTTTTCACCAGGGGACTAAGATTTAATTTCCATATACGATAGAGGTTTTTGAGGGCTGGAATTTCTGTAGTGATGGAGCTAAGCACCCCTGAGAGTACTCTCGTTTACACTCCTGTGGTATGCACTGCCTGTGCTTGCAGACAGGTTGTTTTTTTGGTTTGGGTTTGTTTTTTTTTTTTTTTTTTAACTTGAATTCTGCTCACCTCCACATCTGGCTTGTCTGTTGTGAGCTGATAAGTTATCAGCATATCTAAACGAGGAGCACGAGTCGTCTTGCTCTATTCTTCCCCTCCTGTGATTTGTAAGTGTTAAAGCACTCATCTGTTCTGGCAGTTAATGTATGCAGCCTCTCAATAGCTAATATCCTGTCATAGGCAGTGCAAACCAGCTTAATCTGGTTCAATGCTTTAGCAAGTAGTTGAGAAAATATAGGTGAAATGAAGAACTCTGCTACTAGCTGGGAGACTAGCGATTGCCCTGCTGCAGAGCAATACAGAAATATTACACAGAAGATTGTGCCTGTAACAAAAAGATCTGCACTTTGTTGCTCACAACAGATTGGCCATAGCTCTTTGTATCACTCTGCAGCTCTGAAGTCTATTACTTTGCAATATGAACATTTATGTTTGAGGGTTTAAAATGCAGATGCAAAAAATCTGCAATGAATTGTAACTTGGCAAAGATGACCAAAAATGGGGAGAAAAATTGATTTCTATGTCTGCAGAATCCATCATCCTAGATTTTTTTGGAAGTGAGTTGCATTTGCTTTGGTAATAAAAAATAAATAAATTTAGTCATTTGGGCTCCAAATGCTCCTCTGCCCTGATATGCTGGGGAAGGAGTTAATAAAAACAATTCAAAACCGAGGCTCTGAGAACCGAACAAAGTCTTTTGCACCTACGGAAAATCTGGCAGAATTAACCTCTGTCATTTTACTTGCCAGCTTTGCCTTTTCTTCCGAGTTCCCCTTAACATTTTCACAACTTTCCCTCCCACCTTCCCCTGTGCTTTGACAATACAAATAATAAGAGAGTGCAAACTCAGCTGAACCTGCGTTTTAAAGTTCAGCATCCCTGCTTTGAACTTGTGTCATTTCCAGGGTTTTGTTTTATGGTGCACCCGAAATTATACAGTATCTCATAAGAGCAGTGGAAACTGGAAGTGACTTACGTAGTGCATGTTTTTGGTCCCCTGGAAAAAGCAGTGAGGTTAGAGTGGTTTTGGGGATCTATGTTAGAGCCAGCTCTTGCTGTGCCAGCCAGTCACTTTTTTTGGGTAGATGAATGGTAGAAACAGCCAGAGCTACTGTGCAGCAAAGCAAGAGTAAGACTCTCTGCCTCTTTTTAAGAAGGCCAGGTGGGGTTTTAAAAACTAAGAGATGGTGGCAGGGCTGGGCCACCTTTCTTGCGGTGATGCGGCCCCTTTCCTGGGGCTGCTGTGGTGTGGGGGCGAGGGGAGGGCACTGTCGCAGCTTACTCTGCAGTCCTCCCTCTCTGACCAGATACTGCCTGTGGCTTGTCATGGCTCAGTCTGGCTGTTTGTAGAGAGGTGTGATAGCACAAGATGACCTATACCATGTATATTTGTGGCTATATTAACTGCATGGTTCTGAAGCTTAGGAGATGTGTTTTGCAAATGTTGGAAATACGCTGTAATTATCATGGAGCAGTGTGTGTATGTTTGTGTGTGGTTTTAGTAACGAGCTTGCTATTATCTACATCAATATGAGGGTCCTGTATGGCTGTAGTACCTTACCCTATCTCTGCCTGGTAAAAAAGTCTTTAACCACCTTACTCCTCTCTCTACTTGTCTGTTAAGGGAATAAATTGCAGGATTTGCTTTATAACAATGGAAGGAGCTCGTCCATCTCAGGTTGACATGTGTCCTCCTGAGGTGCAGAGGTTATGGTTATGCTGTCTGTTCTTCTTTTAATGATAAACAAAGGCATGGCTTATTGATCTGCCTCTGAATGCTGGCTTGCTGCCTTTTCTTTTTTTTTTGAAAGTAGAGGTGACATATGAATCATTAGCTTTTCTACTGTTCTAGCCAAGTTACAACTTGTTACAGGGGGAGCTGGCAGTGACCTCTCTGAAGAGACTTCCTACCACCTCTCATTAGAAGGTTTTTTTGCAGTATCTAGAGAAGCTCAGCGCCTCCACTGTGTGCATCTCCAGCCTTTGTAAGTCAGCAGAGGAAAGCCCTAAGGCTGTGACAGTGCTGTTTCTTTGTTGTTTTAAACTCTGTTCCATCTTAGCTCAGATGTATGATGATGATAATCTTAACTCCCCTTCTGTTGTTTCTTTTTGTACAATAAAAATGCTGGCATCAGACCCAACTGTAGCTTCTATGGTAAAAGTTAAAAGACAGTTTTTGTGGCACTGCCAGAGCCTCAGAGGCTGCTTCTTGAGGAATGAATGCCTGGGGGGGCTTGCAGGGACAGGGATGGATGTATGCTGGACTTGCCTCCTGACTCTTCATAGATCAGCCCTTGGGGAAGTTATTTTAGAGCTTGTGTGCCCTATAGCCATGATCCCAGAGCTTTTGAATGTTGACTATACTCTGTAGCCACCATTTGAAAAATGTTATCTATTGCTCCAGAGTCTGATCTCACTGAAGCAAGTCCTCTTGGCAGAGTCACTTGGTCCTTGTAACCGTGGAGACAAACCAGATGTTCTTTGCTGTCTTAAGGAGCCAAATTTGGTCACCTTGCCCCAGTGGTTACTTGGATAATTTTTTTTTTTTAATTCCCCCCTGCCCAGGATAACAGCCTTCTTCTGCTGCCAGCAACTATATTTAGTCTTGCAGAAGCACGGTAAATATGCAATGTGGTAGACATTTGTTTGTAATCAGCTACCTTTCGTTGCATGATACCCCAGCGCACTGAGCAGACACACAGGAAGGTAGGATAAAGATTGCACGTTTCCCTGAATCTGAATTCCCTAGCTTGAGCGTGTGTCATATTGCCTTATAAGTAACATTCTAGTAATACAATTTGTGGCTTTGAGTTTGCACACAGGGTTCCATTTTGTGTACTCGTGCTTTCTATAAAGTTAAGGTTTTTACACTGATCTCCTTTTAATGCTTGCATTTTCTCACTAGTATTTTGTGTAGGGAGTGTTCTCTCAAACTTCTACCCCATTGTTTTTAAGGGAGCACTGTGGGATGCCATTATCATACTTGCATAATCCACTTTGTGCTTGGCCTTTTTTATTGCAGAACAGTTAGTGCACGCTGTGTTTTGTGCTGCTTAGGTAGCAAGTATGTGAATTTTATCAATCGGAGAAGGATCTGCTCATCCCTGGCCTTGTTCTCTACCTTTCATATAGATTTTATGGCGGTGTGAGTTCATTGATTATAGTGAAGTTCATACCGGTAAAAAAAAAAAAAACACCCAGCAAACTAACTGGCCTCACAGACATCCGGATCATGTCTTACAGAAGGGTGATTAGACCAGTAATATTTTCTGAGTTATAGGAATAATGGAGAATTTATAAAAATGAAAATATATTAATAATGCATAAATTGGTGATAAGTAAAATAAAGTTACCAGAAAGAAAATGAATCTTGAGCACTCCTTTCAACAGGGTGATTATTCTAAAAAATAATGCCTGTAAAGGCTAGCAGCTCTAAAGCACAGTGGAAAGCTCTGAGAGAGTGCTTTCTCAGCCTTTGAAATCTGTGCCTCGCTTCAGTCTGCTGTAAAACCTTTGTGTGCTTGGCCATGCTGTGAGTCACACGAGTGTACCAAAGGTCCTCGCACCTTTCTTGTGTAAAGCCACGCTTCAGATCTAGGGGAGATGACTGCTTTCAAGCTGACAGCAAGGAATACTTTGTTCTCAATACAAACACTAATAGTAGTCTGATACGTATTTCACTTTATCTCTTCATGTGTAGCTACAATACGCAGTTTTAAGAACGCTGTATTACCAAAAAGTCATCTTTGCAGCAATGAGAAATGGGGATTATACACTTCTGATTTTTCTACCTGTGCAGTGCTGCTGCTGGCTTAGAGTGTGGTAAATGTGAGCTGAATAGAGCTGTCAACCTCTATCAGGTATAAATCTTCATGTGATAACTAAGCATGAAGGCTAAACAAAGTGTTATAGGTCATTCTTTGGTCGCTTTCTGATATTACACTTTGTCCACTAGTGTTGTTGTTATGGTAATAATAGAGATGGTAAGGGGAAAAATGCATGCTAAAATGGAGCTTCTGCTTCATTCTAATTAAAAACTTTTTTATTTATTAAATGCTCTTTTCAGTTTGCCAAAATCCTTGTGCTTTGTTGGTTGGCTGATACAGGACAAATCGCATGGGGACACAGGGTGGTGTTGGTGATCCGAGTTCCTCAGCTTTTGTGGGGCTCCTGAGAGACAGTGTCATCACACAGAACAAGCAGCAGAATCAAATGGTTGCCACTGAAAAAGTTGCCCCATTTAATCTGTATGTTTTAATCTGGTGTGTAAATTCAAACCACAGCTTCGCTTATCCTTCCTAACTTATCTCAGTCACTAAACAGTAACAACAGCTCATGTGTGGCTCCTACAGCTCCTTTGGCAAAAACTTGGGGAATATTTGTAGGCAGGCAGCTACAACCTGTCTCCATTAAAGGATTTCTTTTGAAATTTTTATTTTGGGGAAATGTAATTAAAGCAGACTCTTCAGAAGGAGGTGTAGCTATTTATAGATTATTATATGTTCACTTTGAGTGAGGACTAAAGAGGCAGACGCATTCCCCCCGACTGTTTGCCTGTCACCATCTGATTTAGATAAATTGTTGTGTCCCAAAGATGAATTCTTAAGTTCTGCTGATGACATCGGCACATGGGGATGCATGCTGGGCACTGCCTGCTTCCACAGGCTGCTTGAGGCATGAAAAGCTGTAAAGGCTTCTCAGTCACAGGTACTCATTTCTATCAACTTGTCCTGCTGCGCTCAGATGGCCACTTACGCAAATCTCTGCAATGAGGAGGTGGATACTGAGGAGCTACTGGCCACCCATTAGCGAGCTGCCAGAGTGCAGGTAATGAAAGGAGAATGTGGATGGAAACAGGAACCGTTTTGTGGAACAAAACACTCTAGTTCTGTAAAGTTCCTTGTGGCAAAGAGTGTGAATGGGGAGATCAACCAATGTGCTCAGTGTGCCCATGGCATTGCCATTTTCATTTCCTGAATAGAGAGGTTGCACCGAGAAAGACAAACCTGTGTACGTAAGAGAAGGAGGCTTGTAAAAACCCTTTGTTATGACAAACACTATTTGGGTTTTTACTACTTAGTTCAGAATTTTTATTATGTTCCTTACAGAGGAAAGTGTCTGGGTCGATCAAGTGGAACGCCCTGGGAGGATCTTGCTTCCTCAGGGGAGTGATTGGGCAAGTGCAATTTTTCAGAAGCTAGCAGGCAGGGGAAGGAGTGGAAAGACATACCTGAAGCCAGAAGCCTTGAAGATGGTGGTGAGGAGTATGGACCAGTCAGGCAGGCTTTAGGGGATATTGTACGCATGTTTTGCTACAGCTCAGTCACTGAGTTAACTGAAAACAGACCTGGAAGTAGCGAGCCTGCCTGGAGGGACACAGCAGGCAAGGGGAGATTCAGTAAAAGCCCTTAAAACACTTCTGTTGTGCTTTTATCTAATGAAATGAGTTTAAAAGAATGCTTCTACTCCAGATGGAGGGTTGAGATTTATTATTATTTTTTTTTAAAAAAAATTGAAGTGCTGTTGTCTTTGGATGCAGATATTACTTCTGGTTTAGTTGTCTGTATTTAAGTAGCCCAGGATTCACTGCAAGGCCAGATTGTTTGAGATTTCTGTTATAGGCTAGATCTTTTAAAACTTCATTGTGTAGAAGCTGGACTTTTCCATGTCTCTGTTTTCTGTGTGTACTTATCCTCTAAAATGAAATTATGCAAAAAGCTTGAATTTTCAGTTTCTCTCATCTGAATTAGTGGTACCCAGCTGCTGCACAAAGACAGTGAAGGAGGGGAGAGGAGTTTGTACTTGGGTCTCTTTTTTCATTGGCTCTTTGGACTTGACCTCTCTGGGTACAGCTGAATTTCATAACATGAGCTGAATGCAAAGACCAATGTTACGGTCCACAAACAAAATAAGAAGCAGACTGTGGAATTTGTTTGCAGGAATTTTGAAGAGTCAATGAATAAGACTTAATGGAAACAATTTTTTTCCCCTCTTTTCTACTTGTAAATGCTTTTGCTGAATTCCTGCAGAGCACTTACATATGTCGTAGCTTGTGACCCTGTGACATAAAAGACTTTGATTCCCTCTAGAGGAAGTGGTCTGGTTAGGAGTCAGACCAAGCATAGACAAAAGCACAGTAATTCCCAGAGAGTTTGACTCCAGCTGTTGCTAAGTTAAAAGCTACTTTTCTGGCACTATGAATGTAACAAAGCAAGACAAAGAAAAAGAAAAATCCAGGACATTCAAATGTGACTGTGTTACACTTTCAGTTGAAAAAAAGTATTTTCTTAATCAAATGTGAAATTTTTAAACTCTTAAGATATATTCTTTCATTGAGATCTCCCCCCACCCATAGACACAAGCTTATTTCCTAACTCAGCCTGGCAAATTGAAGGGTGGAACACGCTTTCCTGGTTCAACTAAACCTCCCCTGAAATCTCTGGCAATGTTTCTTGATAAATACAGAATTTATCTCCTAAAGCACATCCATTGTTTTTTAAGGCTTAAATGTTGGTAGTGTTTAGGAAAGCAGCATTTGGCTCTTGTGGAAATCGGGTCCTTATAAAAGGTCTTAGGGAATGATTTTTATCTGGGCTGTGCTAAGTAGTTTGGCAGTACAGAGAGGTATGCACCCTCACCATGTGTGATCCTTCTGCTCCCAGGATGGAACGGTGTTCTGTGACATGGCTGGGTTTCTAAGCAAAAGAGGAGTCTCCTAGGTTTATTTAAAGTTCATCAGGTCTGTCCTAAACATCCCTTCCTGAACTTTTAAGCTATAAAAATAGAGATCAAAGCAAAACAGGAGCAGACTTGGAGTGAAAGTAACACTTTAAGCTCCTCTGCTTTTGTTTAAGCAGATGTTGGACTAAGTCAACACTTGATGCTCTAGGCAGTCTCATTTGTAATAGTCCTATACAGCCTGTGACATACTGGAGCAATGAGGGAACCTTTAGCCTGTGGTGAAACTTGTTATGTACAATTGCCTCTGCTCCTTGCTTCGCAATAAGCCTTCTCCAAGTGATGTGACGGAGCATGAAGAGATTTAAGTTATAACTAAGGACCACTGCCTGCCAGTTTGGTAATGACGTGTATCCTCCTGTGGTTTGCAGGAGAACTGGGTCCCACCAGTTCTCAGGTACCTGTTTGACCTTCTAAACTGTTGTCTGTCCTTCAGACACAGTATCAGTGTCCTTGCATGATAGCTATTCTTTTGAGCAAAATGAAGTTTCAGATGGAATCTTTACTACACTAAAATAGGAACGTGTATTTTCAAAATTTGGAACACGGAATTGTAGATCAAATTTCGTAGAAACTCACATGGTGTGCAAGAGAGTAAAACATTTTTTTTCAGTTGGGTATTTTCAAAAGACTCAACTTGCATTGCTGGCAAAATTGACAAGAATAAAGTGGGCTGTCAGCCACCATGACATGAGGTGAGCGATGCATGTTGCTGTATTGCCGCCTAATGGTGAGGTAGATAAGGAAGTGGTGCCATATTGCTAGCGGTGTTTTGGCAGCGGTAGGGAAGGAACTTGAACAGAAAAGGCCAGTTGAGCACCAGTCTCCTGTGACTGGGTCATAAATATTAAAGTAGGAGCTTCTGATAGGATTGAACATGAACTACAAGAGAGATGAATGACTGGGAAGCACTTGTTGGCCTTTCAAAAGCAATACTGGAGGGAATGAAATGGTCATCACTGATTGTTTACTTGAATGTTTTAGTTTGAACTCTTTAGTCTTTCTCATTTTGAATTTTCTGCAGAACAGCTGATTTTGCAACAGCTATCTTGAGGGATCGGTGTATCTTTCATATATAAATGTATGGCCAGGGTACGCCCAACTTCATGTTTTCAATAAAAGTGCAGCCACAGGAGCTTGGGACAATAGTTAAGAGCATCTTAATGCTGTATTCCCATAAATATACTTTTAAAAATCATAAATTGTCCATATATTTTAAACATGTTTAGCTGAAAGGGGTATTTGCCTTATGTACTCTATTTCTAAATTAAATGTATTCTGGATTTAAAGAGCTAGGATCAAATATTCAGTGTCATCTACTGGAAGTATATTCTGACACTTCTACAACTTGCAAGAACACACTTTAGAGGCACTGGCAAGTTATGTAAATGAACAGAGCCCTTTTTGCTGATTTTATGCTTGTTTAAGTATTTGTTGTGAGTGTATATACCTGTTGGATGTTTATGCTAATAACCATTTAGAAATACTCAAAGGTTTAAGCAGTAGGATTAGTGTTATCAACCCCCAAAATTGCAAATGCTAGCATTCACCCTGAGAAGTTGTATGCTTACAAAATTCTGAGGTTTCTTTTGTGCCTGTTGCTAATTATTTTTCAGTTAGTGGGTGAAGCTACTCCTCCCAGGGCTGAAAAGATTAGTCTTGGCCCTCAGGCACGGCAATTTGGCCACCTACTAGAGGAAACTACACTTTGTCTTCTCTTCTCTTTCTTGCTACGGTGGGCGAGAAGGGTCTAAAAAGAGAGGGTGAAGGACAGCTGCTGTTCATTCACATAATAGGTCTAAAGTTTACATAAGAGAGAGTTGTCAGTGTGTTCTCTGTACCTCTTTCCTTTTTGGAGAATCTGAACTTTTTCACAACAAAAATTAGAGTGGAAGAAACCCAAGTCTGCATCAGAGAGATCTCCTCTTACTGAATAACCTTCAAGACACCACAGCTTGGTATGGCTTTGTACGGGGGTAATGATGCATTTTGCCAACAAAATACAGTTTATTCTGTTTTAAACAGTCTTGCCCTTATTTTAAGGGTGGTATCATGGCATATTTTTCTCTCTTAATTATAAAATCTATATAGTCCAGTTCAGAGTATTTAATCATGATTTTGAGTGCAGTGAAGAAGGTGTTTCCTTCCACCTTCAAAGGAATTCTACTATTTGAAGTATAATATGGTGGGTTCTAGGCTATTTGTTTTAATGTTTACATCAAGATACAGTCTATGACAATTTTCTGCATGGAAAATATTTATATGCAAATATATGGTTGACAAATAGAAACTTATTTTCTGAGAGCGAAAGGCTATGCACAACCTCAGACCTAAGAACCTTGTTTTCTATTTTTTTGGGGGGTTTTGTTTGTTTTTTCTTTTTGTTGTTGTTTTGAGTTAAAGACTATATTTGGATGTGATACTGTGCCCACTGTAAGGCAGATAAGTAAGTAACATCCAAGGATTTCATTCCAGAGCACCGCATTGTTCAGACAATTCAAATTTTCTTCTGCGTTATACACAGATCATGATTTATACATTAAAAAAGTGTTTTCTTGCAGTTGCTTATCAGACTTGGCAGATGCTACTGCACAGAAGAATGTAGTTCTAGTATTTTGTCATACAGATACACCACTGTATAGAATCGCATTTTTCTGTCTGCAGTGCATTTATTATCATCACTGAAAGATTGTTAACATAAGGTAAATTCCACATTTACAGGAAGGCTAAAGGCGAAGTTAGACTTTATTAACAGAAGCCTACTTGACTAACAGCTGTGCAGTAGAGGAATTTTGATGCACAACCTGCAGGGTAGCCATCCTGGTCTAAAATAGGCATTTTCTTATTTACATACATACTAAGAGGGATCTCATTCCCAAATAAATGGCTTATCATTGTATGCAAACTCAAGGGGTGAAGTCTGCATGTTCTGGCAGGATCCAGACATGGGTTGCAAGTTCCCATGTAAGACAAAAAAAAACCCCAAGGTCTGGTTCTGTTATGGATTTAGAATATTTGTAAAGCCTTATAGGACACTTGGCTTGACTGTTATGGTATTTTAAATATAGGGTTGTATTTTTCTTAAAGAAAAGGAGCTATACCAATAGAAAAGACAAGGGTGTGAGGTAGGTGGGTAGGTGTGTGGGTTTTCTGTGTTTTTTTTTTTTTTTTTCCTGAGGATGAAAACCTGCAGTGAACACATTTTTCTTCACCTCTCACTATGCCCTATCTTTTTAACCAAGGAATCCCATAGACGACACTGCTAAGGAACTGAAATAAGACAGCTTTGTTGCACTGAGAGCTTTTTTTGACAGCTTTGGTGCTGCTTTGAATATGGTTGGAGAATGACAAGGCAGGAAAATCTTGACAAAGTGCCCATTCGCTATCCCCAAAGTTGCTGGTACTGCTGTTGAATGTTATTAATTTCAACTGGTGCTGGAAAGGGAGTATTCAGATGTTTTTCTTGGTCAGAATGTGTCCCTCTGCTGTAAATTAAATAGACAAACCTACTCACAGGTGGCTGGTGGTCTGTGTGAGCTCATGATAGGCAAGTTTTGAGGATGTGGGGTTTGGAGCTAGAAAGGTGGTGGTCTGGGAAATCAGTGCCTCGCCATTTATGCTAACAGCAGCATGGCCTTTCTTAACTCTGTGTAAGGTGAAAACTACACAGGGGGGGACAAAAATTGCTGTCACGAATTAAAAAATGATCCATGGAAACGTGCATACATAATGGACTCTGCTCTCCAGAGTGAATTTAGGTATCATCTCTGAAAAGCGAAAAACCCTGAGCGCTTGAGTGAAAAGAAGTGCTCACCGGTAACTGTTGCACAGAGGTCTATCCTTTTCAAAAACTCTTAAAAACATGGTCTTGACAGGCCACCTGTACCTGTTTCTGTAGCCTGTAATTTAGGCTCATTGAGAGCTCTGTGGAAACCTTGGTGTGTAAAAGTGGAGCCGGTTAAATTTTTTTTTTTTTTGGTCTTCCACTGAAAAGTGACAGCCTGCAACAAACCCAGACCATCTCCCAAGGCCATGCCTGAGCATCGAGTACCTAGTGTGCTTGCAGCTCCCTCCCTGGAAGGATGAGTTGCCTGGAGAGGGGTTGCTGGAAAATGTTGTGGGAAAATAGAGGGCCTGCTGGAGGTGCACTCTTTGGATAATGCAAATGTCTTGACCAGAAACTCCCAACCCAGGGTATGAAAACAGAACACGTGCACTGGGAAGGGGCAGTCAATTCTGCCCACATAAGGTAATTGCTGCATCTTTGTACAGGTACGAGGCATTTTCTGTGGGGTGGTGGAGCTGTACAGTTTTAGAATGCCTACTGCTGCTGTCAGTGACAGCAGGAGAAGAGTTATCCAGAGGGATGAGGTGGAGACAATTACCTGAATCTGGGACTTTTTTTGGGGGGGGAAAAAAAGGGGGAAGCTTGGGGTAAAAGCAAGTCTGAAACTAAAATAATTTTGCAGCTTTCCTTTTTATTTCTTAAATAGCTACTAAAGGCTTGATAAACTGTTGTGTTATACATTAAAAAAAAAAAATCCTTTAGAGGAGTTTGTGGAAATTGGCTTATTATTCCTTTTGCTTTATTACTTCTGTTTTACATGAGGTATGCATGGAAATATGCTGTTTAATGAAACGTTGGTGATCTCCCGCTGTGGAAAAGACTGGCTTATCTGAGACTGTCACACTTGCCTGATATTAATTGATTAAATATTCATTTGCTAATTTTGAATCCTGTGGTTTTGAGAGCACAATGAACAGCCTGCAGAGGTCACAGCCATTGCTGCAAGAGCAGGAACATCAAGTGGAGAGGGGCCGATGGCTGCTGGGAGGGGAAAAAGCAGAAGTGTCCATCCTGCACGTTTCCCCACCATATGTGCCTTTTGTGGTCCTCTGCGGTGTGTCCTGCACTCTGAGCCGGTGCTTCTGCTGTGCTTCTCTCCAGCTCCAGCTGCCTCGCTGTGTGACCTCCCTTCAGGTTGTGTTGCAGCATCCCTCAAGAGACTAGGTTCTGTTCTTGCCTGCTCCCACCTGCATCCAGTTACAGACCCAGGGGTCTTCCTCACCCTCAGTGGTGAGGGATCTTACCATGTCTCCTGTCCCCATGCATCTACCCACAGGCTGTCCAGGGTCTGGCTGTGCTTTTGAAAAATTGCTAGTGTTCACTGTGCTCTGGTACCAATTAATTCCTTGTATTGAACCGCAATGTACATCTTTAGGAATGAGACCTGTGTGAAAAACTGGTAGCTTTGCCAGAAAAATGGGAAAGTGCTCGCGATTAGATTTCAGCTACACAAGGAAAGAAGACAATAGCATTTTCGTCTCTTTATTCAGCCTGATTTCTTTTTAAACCATATTAAAATGCATCACAGGTGCCAGCCATTATAAAACTCCGAGATACCAAGCAAATGAGGTAAGTAAAATTAGCGGCAATTGTGCTCAGACTACATTCTACTAAGAAATATTAGCAAGATGGCTCCCCAGAGACAGCCTGGCTTTTAGGGGAAGCACTGAGACTGTTGTAGTGAGCTGCTGAGGTCTCATGACTTATTATGAGACATCAGATTTTTATTTTAAAACTTACATTATCAGAATTTCAATATTTTGTGTGCTGCTTCAGATATTTGTCTTAAGCCTGTACTCTTGTTGATGATTTTTACTCAGCCCCGCTTGAAAAGTGAGTCTGAATCTTAACAGGCGTATTGTACCAAAGCATTGCTCTGCATTTGACATTTGAAGGGAACATTGTTCAAATGATAGAACCAAAACACAAGCTTTGTCCAAATAGGTCTCAGAAATCAATAAAGCAGGGTGCAAAGTAAGCAATTAATTGAAACAAGGGAAGCTTGGTACGTTTGGGAGTTCTGAAAATGTAGTTAAAATTAGTAAATGGAACCAGGTTTAGCGTCTTTCTGCTGCTTCATTTTTATGAATATCTATACCACTTGGAGAAGGTTTTGTGGGTTTCTATATTTGCATGTCAATTAAAATATACAAACAGGATTTTAAAAATTTGTGCCTCCTGTTTTTGGTTGGTTCCCCCCCCCAGATTCTGGAAAGAAAAGATCTTATTTTTAAGACAGGCATCTGTTGATAAGTACCAATAAGCCAAGATCAGCCTGGGGGAGCTGGGTTTTCCTTTAGATGTCTAGGCAGTGCTGAAGGGGGGCCACAGGGAAACTAAGGGCGATGGTGGGGATTGGTGAGGGAGCAGTGAGCAGGGACAGCTGCAGGGACGCTGCTCCTGGACCTGGCCAGCAGCTTGCCAGCTGCCCCGAGCCTGGGTTTGTGTGCCTGTTGGCCCTGGGCTAGCAAGGTACAGGCTTTCCAGATGCTTGTATAGGGGAGCGATTTTTGGCAGGGGAATGAGTTACATGTCTGAAAATAAAATTACGCATCTTTGTCTCTTTCCTCGTCTCCTTTGACACAGCTGCCAATTTCTCTGAAGCTGGTAGAATTGTAATACTTTCAAAGAGCAAATGGAGCTCAATTTGGTCAGTGTGGTGAAAAGCTGCTGGGAGGACAGATAGCTGGACAAACACGTGTGTATAGTATGATTGCCCAAGGCTTATTTCTTTGGGGAAATTGGACAGAAAAATCTGCTTTGGACAGAAGTTTTCATATAAAGGATGCTTATATCTTCTCATTGTGTATGCATGAAACTTTATTTAACATTTACTAACATCAAAGGGGAGACCAGTTTCCTATAAAATTAGTTATGGGACACAACTCTTGTTTCCGTTTTTAAAAAAAATGTGGCCATTTCTAGGTTATAAAAATGGAAAAAGCTAATGTGAAGAATATTCTGGGATTCTTAATTAGTATTTGTACTCAGCAATGTCTGATGGCTGTTTTCACCAGATTTCAGGTCTAGTCTCTTAAAAATGTAATAAACTAAGCTGGTTTGTTTATACCACAAACTTTTGTATGCAGCATTCAGCTGTGGTGGACTGGTCAGGTGTGTGACTGGCTCTGAGATATTTTGGTTTTTTCCCCTCTTAAAAATGAGACTTTTATATGAACTGGGCTGTGCTTTCAGAGAATTCATAAGTCTGTGGGTTAAGGTCAAGAAACAACAATGCGGGAGTTGACTGGGGTTTTGAGCTTGCAAGCGTACAGATATAGTGCTTCAATTGACTCCTAACTGTTCACAATATACAGTTCATGAAAAAATCCTGTATTTGAAGAGTACTGCCAAAATCTGACTATAATGTGATTTCATCCTCCGTCTTTCCTACAATGTGCAATTAAACAATGGAAAAGGACATCTTGCCTTGAAAGCATGGAGGTGAGGAATTAGGATAGTTGTTGTCTTTGAATTATAGGAACTTCAGTACTGTTAACAAGCAACGTGTTACAGACCAATTTGTCTGTGTCGGTGCTGTTTGAACTAGAGAGTTTATTGTAGTTGCTAGCTGGATGGCTGGTTTTGACAGACTAGCAAATATAAGTCTTAGATAACCTCTGTTAAGTGATAGATTGGTGTATAACTGTAATGCTTCACTAACCAATCTCCTGATCCTGCCTCCCACGATAGATGCTGTCATTGAAGAGGCTGCCATTATTTATATAGCAGAATTAACCATCTCAAAGAACTTTTTTTTCACTGCTTCTGAAATACTGAGTATTTTCATAGGTATTCCTCTAGACTTTTTCAACACTCAAATAACTCCTGGCACCTACCATCTAATACAGTAAATGCAGCTGATCGCAGCCTTCATGACGTGCCATGCTGTTATGTCTTCACTGCCTGTACCTCGTTCCTTCAAGTTACCTAGATTTATTAAACTGGTTGGAAATTATGTGATTCAAAAATAACCATGTGAGTCTTGGTAGAAGAAAAGGAGAAAGCCAAGTCTAAATAGATTTTTACCAAGTTCACATGTTCTCTTATGACTCTGTAGAATTTTTGTATTGATTATTTGCTAAATTGATAGCTTTCTCACAGACACTTCTGTGAAGGTTCTCAATATTATCTAATCCATCCATACAGATCTACTTACTATAATAAGGGTATTCTTTACCCACATGTCTGAATATGTTGTCAGGAAAATCCTGCTGGAGGGATAAATGGATTTTCAGGACTGACGTGCTTGTCAGAAGGACCTGGTTTGGAAACATTAATTTTTGGGTCAAAAGTCTTGGAATGTCTTGCTGCTTTGGTATAATTTTGTAAAGGATGAAATTGGTGCAAAAACACTTAGTGCCAGTGAAAACTGCATGTGTCTGAATTTGCTATGTACTTATGGCCTTATAGAGCCAAGTACTTACAGTACTGTTCTACCCCTGTGCATGTATAACTTCCTACATTAGTATTTTCATATATAACTTGCAAGTATCTAATACCACAGGAAAAGTAAACTTTGAAAAACAGTCATTAATTCTAGTATATCCAATTTAAATGCCCTAAATTAACAAAGTAATTTCTTGATAAGTAATGCTCAGTTATGGGCTCTTGGGCAAATAATGCTCCAGCCAGCTCTTTCTTCATTACTGATTGCAAAACAAAATCAACAATGCTCTTCACCACGAGCCCTTTGCTGAGACAGGAGTTTGTTTCAACTTAAGGGACAGCATTATTCAATCTTTTTTTTTTAAAAAAAAACAAAAAACAAACAAAAAAAAACAAAACAAAAAAACCACCCCAAACAAACAAAACCAAGCAACCCTTATAAAGACTACAAGTAAATGAGATTCTTTCACTTGTTCCTAATTTAAAACTTTTTAAGAAAACTAAAAAGTTTTTATATTACTGACTGTAGTTTCTGCTGTAATTGGGAAATCCGTTCATTTGCAGGGACGATTGCATTTTCTGTTTTTTAAACTTGCTCTACTATGCCAGTATCAAATTGCTGTTAACAAGTTTGGCACATTAGCTGTATTCAAAATGTTTGCATTGGAGCAGGAAGAGGGAACCTTTCTTTTGTTCACAACTAAATATACTTTCCAAACACACTTGTTGTTAGGCACAATTGTGCTAATTCAATAGCGATGTAGGAAAAAAAAAATGCTATAGTCACCTATCTGGTTTCCCATTCCTCCTCTTGAAAATGAAGCAGTAGGCCTCCAGAAAAATAATTTTCTGAGACCATTTGTTTGCAATTCTTACTTAGGCTGCAGAGACCCATAATCTTGTTACCTAGTAAATACATTATTGCTATTTCAGATTTTTCTGGTAGGGTGAACAGATCGAAGAGGAGAGGTGATACGGCCAAGTCAATAATTCTGCAGTGTGCAAGTTATGTATGTGTCTAACTGTGAAATCATTATTATATCACATCACTTTCAGATTCAAGGTATTTTTTTTTATTTCATTACAGGCATTCATTTAGGAGGATATTGTGAGACCGCTTGGAGTCTCAGGAAAGAGCCTTTGTTTAACAGGTCAGTTCACTTATTGTTTTAATATAAACTGCAAAATTAGATTCTCAGCCTTTTTCTCTCTTCTGATATCCTTGTCAACTCAAAAGGCATGGGTACGTAGAACAACTTGTGATTGAAGCTACACTAGTGATGTTCTATCTCAGGGATACAATAACATGTTTTTTCCTTGTATGCTACATTCTCCACAAATTAAAGGGAATTGTAAAGTTGCTGATCGGCCTTAAATACAATGTTGAGGACATGTATTAATTCTAGGTATGGAGACTCATCTTTGTCTTTTAATTAATACATTTTGCCTTTAAAACTATGAAAATTCTTCTCTCTTTGATTCCAATTCCTTTTACCAGTGCTATCATGGGTGGTTTTGTATGCACTTGTGCAGCAATCTCATGTCCTGTGATTAACAACATCTACAAGCTATTTGAGATTCATAGTGCAACGTATTTGTTTTAGTTCAGCATATATATATTAATGAATTTTATATCATTATGTGGAAAGTATGTCTCCATTAGTTATTGATTTAGCTGGAAATTAATCTGGCAGGTCATCCAGAGTAAAACCAATTTCTTGTAGTGATTGGAAATAGATGTTTTTGTTTCAAATATTAAATATCTGAAAAGGCTTCTTGTGTATTTAGCTAATAAGATTGTGTATGAGTTGCTTCCAGTTGATGCAAGTGTAAGACATGCTGTCAGTAATTAGTATGCACTGCCAGACTTTGATTATACCAGCTCTTTGACCTATTTTTAACAGAAACTAGGGCAGTCCTTTGGATTGCCTTTCACTGTCCCTGGACACCCTGCTGTGTTATGCTCTTCATATTTGACATTATAACATTCAACTGTAGTGCCAAACTGCAGAATATTCCTTGAGGCTTTTCACTGAAACAGATGTAACAGATGTCTGCCCACCCTGGAGTGCACAGTGGTTTCTGATAAGTCACACAGTAAATTATTTTTCTGCATTGTTTATTAAAGATTACTTTAGTCAAGAGCACCTTTTGGAGCATATTGTGTGGATGATTCTTTTGGAAATAATTTTCAGACTGATCTGAAAGACTCCTTTCTTTCCCTCCCCACTATGTTCAATTGCATCTCAGGCTGCAAGGGTATGGCTAATGACTTAAGCTCCTAGGTATCCACCAGCCTATTAATAGTATTAACTATTAAACAATCACACATGCATACTACTGTAGATACATGCTAGCTATTGGCAATTAAAAAAAAGTCTAAAAGGCTACAGTCAGGATATTCAGTAATGCATGGCTTTGCTAGGAATGTGATTTAAGATGCTTTAAAATAATTGCAGCACTGCAGACTTCACATACTTTAGGAGTAGACCAAAACCTTTCACTTGGCTCTATTTAAAGCTGTTCCTTAATGTCTGTCTGTGCCTTTGAGTGTGTGAGTGGCAGTTTCTACACAAGTCAAACAGGCAGACTGAACTATGCTAAAAGAAGAGGGGAAGTGAGAGGTTGGCTGTGGATGTGAGAGTGGGCAAAGGAAGAGGAGGAGGAAAAGGTAACCAGAAAAAGTGGGAGCTGAGAACTCTGCCTAAGCAGGGATGTGTAGAACAACTGCTGAGGGCTGAAGTGGATATTTGCCTCACAAAGAAAAGTCTGGCCTGGATGCTGAAATGAAGGACAAAGAACATGGGAGGAAAGTGAGGCTTGGGTGGTAGATAAAGAAATGAGATGGTTTCACTGGAGGAACTGAAGGAGAAATTGTGACTGTCTTGAAGGGCGGTGGGCATGGGTGTGAGTCCACCCCTCTGTGTGCGGGAAGAAAGAGAAGGGAGCATGTGACGCTGTATGGAGGAGTGTGTGTGATTTTTTTTTTTCTTTTGGGAATAGCACTGCGTAGAAACTATCACCTGTGTTTGCCTCCATTTCTTCATGGCGTTCAGAAAAATATGTAGTCAGTCTGTACAGAAGCAGTTCTGTGACTGATTCTCCAGTATGTTTTCACCTCTGTCAATCCCTAATCCTCGGCAGTTAGCCCCCTTTCCTGTTTCAGCCTTTGGAAACTGAAACCTGTGGATGCTCTCCATCTCTCCTTACCTGTGCTGCTACTATTAGAAGCCGTCAGCGACTTGGGTGGTAGGAATGCTGTACTAGATGATGTTACTACTTTCCCTTGCTTCCATCCACTTCTGTACAACCTCCTTGTATTTGCATACAGCCTTCATGTGAGGATTAAATGGGTCATTAACTGGTATTGGCTTGCCTATGCACAGACTGTCGAAGGAGAAGCCATGTTCTTCACAGTTGATTGAACTAGCAAAAAGAATTTGGGCCCCCGTCCTGGTGAGAAATCTTGATGTTTCTTTTCAGGAAAGCAAGTTGTGGTCCAAAATAGGCAGGTGTTACTGTTTCCTACACAAATGGGGTGTAAATTGAGAGACTCTTCTGAATGTGAGGCTGTGAACCCACATGGCTCTCCCTGAGCATTTGCACTGCTCAGAGTCAAAAGAGTTTCTGAAGATCCCACTTGATATACTTGCCTGAGACAGGAAAGGTTTCTTTTAGTGTTACACTGAAAATGCCTACTTGTCTCTCTTGGGCTATGATAACACACACTCATTATTGAAGTTGTATCTGATTGCTACACAAAGACATTACTTGATTTTTAAATCAACATATTTGATTTTTTTGTCACACTTTATTAACAACATTGTCTTTTAGTTGGAAAATTAATTCCAAGCATCATGTACAGTGTTATCCTAGCAAGCAGGATCACCTCATGCATATGCAATACTCCTACCATTGTCATAATTTCTTATATTTTGCTGCTGCATTGGAGTAATGCTAGGACATGCTCTACTTTAAAAATATGTTACAGCACTTGAAGAGGTAAATCACTGCACGGTAGACTAAGTAATCTAGGGATGATTTATAAATCCTCTCAGAAGGTTCGTGCTTGGACGCATCTGCTTTGTTTGCCTAGATCCTTGCAGTTAGTGGAGTCCCCTTGGAGCCTCTGGGGGATCCCACTCTAGTGCAGGGATTCATCTGTAACAGTTTTGCAAGATGACAATTTTGAAGGCAGAAGATGGTGGAGAGACCAGTCGGACTCCTGAATGGTTGAGGAGGTAGGGCCGTTGTTTGAACTAGACCACACAATGCTATAATGATGATTAAGTTTCAGTCTTTTGGTGCTTCATAAGGTAGCATGTTTTTAACACTATATCTAATGAACTGAAAGTAACTAAAACTTCAGCTGAAACCCTAGATCTCTTGAAGACATCTTGTAAACTAAAACAACCAGGAAAAGCTCATATGTGGGTTCCTAGTACAGCGACTGACCTAGCACTGACTCTGACCCTGAGAAAGTGTTCTTTGTGCAGCTTCAAAGCCTACTTGCTTTGTCTCTGCATACGACCTGTGTGGAAATGTGAAATCAATGAAATTATGCTGCATCCTATCACTTCCTTCAGTGACCATCCTGCAATTCATTGCAAATGTGAACAGAGTAAAGATTAATGTCAGTGCTCTGTTCACAACATAGCTCTTGTCCTAGGCCCCGGTGATTGTAAAATCACATTAAGCAAGGACCCTACAGGCAGCTTAGAAAAGAGAATAGACAATGCAGAGGCAGAACTCATTTGTGAATTGGTAAAATAAAATGCCTCGAAACTTGTGCTGTGGACCTATAGTTGATTACTAAGCACTTTTTTCTTTTGTTACTACTTCAAGTATTACCCAGCATTCCCAGTTACAGTGCTGTGCAGCCCTCTAGGTTTTGGGTTATTGAAGTCACTGCAGCATTAAAAACTAGTGTCACTGTAGGCCTATGACAGAAATCACTAGGTTGTTCATGCTGTCCAAGCTCTTCTGTAAGAGTCATGTAGTACTGTGTTTACATTTATTTCCAAGGGAGCTGTGGCAGGTGACAAGACTGGTTGTCTGGTATTTACATGGAATAAATAAAATTAGTTCTTGGAACAGATATATATATATATACATTTTGGAGAACTGGACAGCCATAAATAGGTTTTGGGTCCATTTGATTTAGATTTCTGCAGATTAATTCCAAGGACTGTAGACACCTAACAAAATCTGGTTGCTTTTGAACTGAAGGCATGCTCTTTCCTTGGGTCACTGTCTTAGCTGGGTCAGTATGAGAATACTGATCTTCAGTTGTAAAGTACACAGGCTTGTTTTTTCATTTAGTATTGAAGTGATGATTACATGGTGGTAGGCTTGATCCAATCACGTCTCTAAGGCAGCAGCAGTCCCAGAATTTTGGAAAGCATAGAATATAAAAAGTAGTAATGAAAGAAAGTAGAAAAGATGCTTAAAGACATAGTTTTTTACAGTTATGAATTGTTTATAACTTCAATATTTCCATCACAAACAGCTGTACTGAGGTCTCTGTAAGTAACATTTATCAATTGTAAGGAGAGGGTACAGGTATTTACTTTTTTTGTTGTTGTTCCATTTTGTGCGTGGACTGAGTTGTTCTGTGTGGGAGAAATATTGATGCCAACAGATGATGTGGAAGAAAATTTGCTCTCTGTGACCAAGGACTTAGGTGAGAAAAGAAATCTGTGATAATCAGTCATGTATTTTTTTCTCTCTCACTTTGGTTTAAGCCCCTCTTCACATCCATGTTTAACTATAGAAGGATCGGAATATACCTTCTTACTCTGAAAAAACCTTGCATTCTAAACAAATTTGCAGCATATGCCACGTGCTTTGGTTTTTCATTCAGAAATTCACACAAATGAAAAATGCTATTACAAAGTACAGCCCGTTTCCTGATCTTAATCACTAATGTAGTATGCTAATCCTGGTCCTGTTTAAACGTGCATTCTTAACGGAATTTCAAATGTCAGTGGTGTTAAGGAGAGTGATATTTCTCCCTTTCTCTGCCTGTGAAAATGCAGCATAGATTTATAAAACTCTTAAGGGATGATGTGGCCTGTAAAGAATTTCATAGTGGTATACCCTTGAAGGAGGTACTGGCTTTTTTGTCTCTTTTTTTAAGCCATTTACCCCCTGAAGGTATTTTGTTGTGAAACACTTCTGCTTTCCAAAACGAGGACATTTTTGTCTTCTTTTGGGACTTAAAATATCTTGAATAAGAAAACTGTGGTGTGTTTTTTTTTTTTTCTTTTCCAAGAGTCTGCATGTGATCACTTTACTCCATTTACCATAAGATTTTTCAAAAGAGCACCAAAGTTTGACTATGGCCTTTTTGGGGTGTGCTGGTGAGCCTGAGACCTTTTCTCTGTATGCTTTTTGGACCCTTGTATCCTTGTAATTCAAGAAGGGGGGGGTATAGATGACTGATTTCTTTTTTAATTATTATTATTTTTCATATTATTTTTGGAAAGGAGTACATTGTTTTAAGAAGGGGAAAAAGGGATGACAGTGTAACAATAATTAAAAAAATCATAATAATTGGCTAGATGTGACCAAGAGTTCTGGGACAGAAAAGACATCATTCACTTTTTTCTTGTTCATTGCTCTGTTTTCTGATAGCTTCTTCAGAGCTAAAGCGGAGTAGTGTGCCTGAGGTGCTTATGTTGAAGATGATGGTAAAATTCCCTTGCTTTTCATCTTGTGACTCTCCACTCAGGGTATCCAGTGGTAAACCATGCAGAAATGTATAATTCCTCCTTGGTTTATTTCACTTCTTAAGTGTATTTTTTTCAGCATTGTTTGTTGGTTCAGTTTAATCACACAAAACAGCATGCCTTGAAAAAGTCATTAGCAGATGTTAGTAAAAAAAGCATTATTAGAGACAGTATTACCTATGGTGTAGATATTTTAAATTATTTTGGATTGTGAATTATTTCTCTTATAAATACAGGGAATGCTACAGAAACCACAGCAGCATTAATCTAGGTTGCATTAAATGCTATTTTCATGGTAACTTTTGCGAGTATCTTGCAAACTAGCAAATACCAGAAACCATCTTCTTTGGAAGGTGAGCCTTTTTGGGTTTATGCAGTGGTTGCTAAAGAAAAGTCTTGATCCTCCAAAACTTCTAACAAATTAAAAAAAACGTTCTTCTGGCTATGGATAGATTGCATGATTGAGGATTGCAAGATAAAATAATAGTTTGAAGATTGGGCTAGAAAGATTCAGCAGAAAACACCAGTTTGGAATAGAGGTGGCTTGAAAATGATTTTTTTTTTTTTTAGCTGTCTGACAGAAAGTGAACCTATCCTAGAAGAGAATAGGTGTTCTGTGACGGTATCTTTTTTTGTACAGTCATGGCATGTGTTAACTTTCCTGTTACAACCGCTCCTTCCCTTCAGCAAACAAAAAGCTGCAACAAGGCAGCCTGTCAGGCTATGTAATGATCTTGGTTGCTCTGTCGCAAAGTAGGATGTAGCAAAGATCTGTCAGGTTAAGAAGGAAACATACTCTGAAGTTAAGCAACTATGTGTGCCTCCTGAATATTACACTCTTACTTAATAAGGAAAGGTGAATGACGCTACAGCCAGAGGTCAGGCTGTGGATGCTTTTGGCTGGCTAGCTGTGTTACACTTGGCTCTGTTATAGTGCCATTTGCCAGTGTTGCTCAACACTCTTTTCTAAAGATGTTCATTTTGGAATTCAGTGAAGTTATGAACTAGCTTTTGGGGTAAACTTCTTCATACTTCAGGTTAAAGTTTTCTTTCATTTACACTAATGTGGTCATGTCCAAGAATGGTGATTGGAAAAAATAAAACCCTTTATCCCTTTAAAACAATCAACTTCCAAATATTTTCTTTACAAAACTGATTTTTATCATGCCAGTCATAGGATCTTCTTTCAATGGTCCAGGATGTATTTCTTCCTACACAAACCTACTCAAATCTGGCCAGACTTCGAGTGGACCTAGAAACATGAGTTGTGTTTAATTAAAATTTGATATTTAATTTCCTACCTCAGTATGAATGAGCAGTTTGCTTTCAAAGGCTAGTTACAATTAGTGCTTACAAATACTGAGCTGACTGGTAGATGTTTATTATTCCTTATAGTGACACTGGAGCTAGAACAGGAGGTTTTAACCAGATAACTGTGTGGTGTATTATTTCTTTACAAACCTCGCTTACGTGATTTGTATATAATGACAAGGGCAGCTTTCATACATTTTTGAAAAAAAAAAAAGTGACACCATTGCTGTGTTTTTATGACTGCCCTTGGGAGGATTTTGTATTGAATATATTTCTACCGATAATCCCAGTGTGTTTTTCATATTTGATGAAAAAAGTATTTATCACTATTAATAAGAAAGTGGTAAGACTTGTTACTCTTGACAAGTGGAGAATACTTTATTTTTTCAATACTTCATTTGAAAGCATTTACGGAAACATGCAGCATATGTTGAAAATAAGCAAATACCAACATGTCAGAGTGCCCCAACATTGACTTAATCAAAGCACAGACAGTATATTTCCCCAACTCCAGTGAGCTCAGACTTTGGCCCATTTATTAAACATTCTTTGTGTTGCTTAGTACTATTATTTTCTAAGCCTTTCCCTTCATACATTCCTGCTATTAACTGAAATATTTTACCATCTGGTTTTGGGTGGGGTAAGAAATCGATTACTGATTAAAATATTTCCAAGCCTATCTATAATTTAAATGTAAAAACATATCATTTTAAGTGTCATTGAGTTTAAATGGAAATTGTGAACAGATTAATGTGTTGAGCTTGTGTGATGGCACATCTCCAAAGCATCAGCTCAGTGCAAAGTGCTACATCTGCATTTCATGACTTCAGGGGAATGCCAAGATATTTCCACAGGGTCTAACTGCAGAGCCCTATAACAAGGCAATGGATGCCTTCTGGTGAAGAGAAACATAGCCAGTATTTGAGCTGCGTGTGGTCTAGTAGTACGTCTCCTTCACTGATATTGCAGAGGTTTATTCAGGGAATGTTTTAATACTGTTTATTTCTTCAACTTCTAGCACAATAACTGTTTAGTTTAGGCCCACAAGCGTGTAAGCAGGTAAGAGAATAAGTGAGATAGAAGGGATATGGTTAATAGTGAAATACCAGAGCATTCTGCTAACACATCTGTGCATGGGATTCTGTAAATCACAGAGTTACGTGGAGAATGGGTGCTCAGGTGCCTTGACCTTGGAATGGCTTAGAAGTTTGACGAATAGGAAGAGCAATTGGAAAGAAATCATGATTGATGGAGAGAGCTTCATTGTGAAGTATTAGCAAGCTCCTGTGTGAAGGTGTTTCTTGTGATTTCTGTCATATATCCAATAGCCATCACCATACAAACTAGAAACCGTATGCACTTCAAGCAAGAGAACTTCATGGGACTGTAACTATAGATGTGGATGTATGAATTTTTATGCCTGCTATAGGGAGCAGCCTTCTAAAATTCAGTTTCCCCTGGGAGAAGACCTGGATATCATTGCTTGGTTTAGCTTTTTTGTGGCTGCTAATAGATAATAAGGATTTTATTCATCTATACTATTTCTGCATTGGTTGAACTTCAGACTTGTGAGCTTATATAGATGGCAAAGTATGAGGCTTTGCTACCTGTTTTATTCTGAACAGATCAAAAGTTTTAAGACAAATGAAAGATCACATTCTCTGTAAGTTAAACCAAACGCAGCCCTTCACTGTGGTCTTCTAACACTTGTTCACACCATTTCTTTGCTGGTAATTTTTATCTTCTATTTTTATCTTTTGCTGTTAACTTTTTTTCATCTTAAAGTATCTTGACCTGAGGCAAAGTGAAGCTGGTGACTTAAAACCCGTGACAAATCAGTCAGAGGGCCAGAACACCATGCTGCCAGGCTCCTGTGTTGCTCCTGTACAGTTTTTGCAAATTAAACCATTAGCATATCTGTCTGGAGTGTGAGGTTCCAAATCATGGTCACAATAGACCTGTAATACACAATTTTCTCTTAAAATAAACTTGTAGTATGAGAGATAGAGCACAAAATTTCCTGCTTCCGTTCTTTTTAAGTTTTAGGAAGGAATCTGAATGATATTTAAAGACCAGATGGACTTTCTCTAAACAATGGCACTTGTTGTTTTCCAAATTTCAAGGACCTAGAAGATCATCAAAGTGTTACATTGCCTTTTCATATTTCTTATCACAAGACTAATGTACGCTGAGATTCTTCCTCAGCAATGCCAAGTATTAAGCAGTATTGATAGGAGACTTCCATATTATGAAATCCAAGGTGAATTTCTTATAGAGATAACGACCGCATCCATGAAGCAAAAATGATAAATAGCATAAGGATCCCCAATACACAGAGGTGTGGAGCCTTTTCATATCTAAAATCTTTCCTTCTGGATGAACTGTATGTTTCCCATATTGATTCATTCCATCTGAAATGTGTTTTGTACATTGTCTTGCATCTGAAGCAGGGAGAGGCAGTGAAAAGGCTGCAAAGGGACCAAAGCTATGGATTTGATTAGGTGTGTCAGGCAACCTAAACATGAGGTAAAATATGGAGCAGATAACCATCTTGGCTGAGGTTCAAATGGTGTTGGAATTAATTTTTTGACAGGGCTCCTTTCCTTGCTGCAGGAAGGCTTGCACACAGTCAGGGGATTGATTGGAAAGAATGTTTCTTTTTTTTTTTTTTTTTTTTTTTTCAAACTCTGTGTGTAGTTTGTGTTGGTTTGAATTGCTTGCAAAACTCCTTCCATTCTCTAGAAGCTTTGTGGAAAACAAAGCTTGTTAAGAACCGGCTGTTGGGGAACCAGTTCCCCAGTTGCTACCATAAGGAAACTGGACTTCTGCCTTGGTCGTTTTCTGTCTTAATAGAGAGGGGGTAAAACATTTCTGGAGGCGGTTAGCATCTGCTACCCAGATTTAGTTTGTTTCACATTGATTTCTAATAAGCTAGAAACATGATGAGAGCAGTAAGGAGCAGTGTGAGTGCCAAAACATCTCCATTACTTTCCAAGCAGCCATAGAAATTACTTGACGTGGTTTTGTCATACTGTTGGTCTGAAATGTATTGCCTCTCCAGGTACTTTGTGCAAATTTCAAATAGGCTTACAGGATATTGTGACAAGCCACCTAAGTTTCACCAGTTCCAGTAAGGCATGGATCCTGCATTTTGATCCTCCATTATCCATTCCTTACAATTACCTTGTATGTGTTGCAGTAATTAATGAACCTTGAAATTATCAAGAATGAAAACTCAGCCTTAAAAAAAAAAATAATAAATTTTTATGGAACAGAGGTTTGCCCTTACTAGGGTTGCCTGCAGCCATCAGACAGGCAGATCCACTGAAGGATGTTTCCCGGTGCATAGCTGTGTTATTACACCCCATTTTGGTTAACATGAGTTTCCCAGTGCATAGCTGTGTTATTACACCCCGTTTTGGTTAACGTGAGTTTCATTTCACTGTACTCCAAGCCCAAGTCTCTGCATTCAGACTTGCATGACTCTTGTTTCGCACTAATATCTTATTGTAGCAGATGGTGGAGGTGTCAGGGAGCTGCTGAAAACTGCCATGTTTATTATACCTTCTCAGAACAGAGTGGCTCATCTGATCCTGCTGGCAGTGGTTCCCAAGGGACGAGACGCCAATTAGGATATTCAAAACACATTGTGTCCTGGACATATTCTTGCCTGACTTTGCATACTCTTGCTTTTGACTGTAAGAAAAGACTTTGTATAGGTAGGAGTACATGTTGGAAAAATGTTCCAAGCCTTCTCCAAGTTGAATATATCCATAGCAAGCACGAAAGTGGGAAGAGTGACTGCTGCCAGGCACCCTAGTCCAGTTCTGCCATTGTATTCTTATATGGTGAAAGAGCAGGCCTTTGATAAATCCCGTAACTCCCATGACTACTGTTTGTAAGAGGGTAGGGTTACACAGGAGTTGCATTTCTGCAGTATAGCACGAAGATGCTGAAAGTAGTGTCAAATTTGGCTCAGCTGTCAGCACAGGAGCAGCTCTGGTAGCCCAAGCTGCCGGGGTCCTAATGTTTGAACTGTATTGTTGAAATCTAACCAGGTAAGCTGCATGAGTGTGGCTGTGTTGTATCCCTTTACACTTGAAGTTTTTAGATAAATCAAAACAGAGCACTTGAATTCCAAAGTTACATCATTGCTAAGTGTGTGAACATAATTGCATTATTCCTTTTGATTGCACTTCTGTGGACAGGCTTTTAGATTAGAACAGGAATGAATCTGCTTTCACCAATAAAATGTGTGTGTGTTTGTTTTAAGCTTCTATATAAAGGCAGTACTGTTAATGTACTTATTAATCACTTTAAGATTTGTAAAATAAATTGATGACAAGTATTTAGCTTAAGTGGTGTTAATGTAGACTAGGAGGTAGTTCAAGAGAACCTAACCAAACCAGGCAACAAGGCTGAGGTTGCATCTAATGTGGAAGGGAATGGTAACAAAATTTCAACCTTCTCCTTTTAGCATCTCTGGATGCCGCTGCATGCTCCAGGCTGTGTAATAGGCGAGATGCTGCATTCCCTTTCTGTCCCCAGCCCTGCGGTCACTGTTGTCTGTGTAGCTGTATCTAGCTCAGACAGCTTGACAGCAGATGAAAGACAGTATAGACAAGTGTGAGGTGTCTTGCCTCAAAATGAACAACTTTAAATTGTTTGCACACATTGCTGGATCTGAAATTAACTGCTCAGGAGAAAAAAAAAAAATCCCAAACCATCTTGGTGTCATTAGGGATACATCATTGAAAACATCTGTTCTTTACAAAGCTCTGGTCAAAAGAGGAAAGAAATTTCATCTCCAACCCAAACGATCAGTAGATTCCCTGGAGGACTGGGATGGATAATGTTTGAAGGGCCAAGTTTTCATCTGAGTATGCATGTTTGGACACAGCTCACTGACAATCGATGACATGAGCTTGCTGCTCGAAATCTACTCACCTTTCCTGCACACATTATGTCAGTTGCAGAAGTAACTCATTGTGTTATGTGATTGAAAGTCTGAAAGCTTCCATGCAGAAAAAGATGATGATGAAAATCCAGAATGACTTAAAAACAAAGAGAAAACAATGTTCTACCCTTAGCATGATATTAGCAGCTCTTTTGTTCTTGAGATCAATGGGTTTCTCTCAGGGAAACTGAGGTACTGTAGGTGGGAGTAGAACCATCTAGAAAGTAGGAATAATAAACCATAATTTGCTCTTAGTTAAGAGGTGAAACAGCCAAGTATACGTAAGTGAAGCAAAGCCTTTACTTTTTAATCTCAAAGTTTTCCCTTTGCTGATGTTTTCCATTAAGCTGAAAGTACATGAAATATTTTTACACAGGCTGTTTTGGGATTATTTTTATTTCCTCTCCATCTAAACAGACTAAAACCTAGTTGGGAATTAATTATTTGGGCCCAAAATTTTCATTTAGGAGCTTGACACACTATAAGGATTGTTAAATGTTACGGAGGAATAACAGAATGAAAGAGTTAACATATTTTCTGATTTTGACATTCCTCCTCTGGAAAAACTGCTGGCTGCAACTGGTGCATGTCTCTAGTATTTCGCTGTGTGCACAGCTCTGTAAGGAAAATACAGTGCTATGCGGTGACAAGTTTGCTACCTCCATTAAGAAAGAGACTTTTAGCTGTGGGCAATGAAAATCAATCAGATGAGATCACCTTTCTCCTTCAGTTGATTGGCAGTAGTGATGAAAATAGCTCAGGCACCAAAATCAGCTTCTGATGTTGAAAGACTCCCAGTGGCAGGATGACCTGAAGCTATTGACACAAAGTCTTTGTTTCCTTGTTGATTCCAGTACATCCTTGGCTATGAGTATAAAAACACCCAGGAAAAACTGTAAGGGTTTCCTTTAGGGAATTTACGTGAGCGCAGGATTCCACTGTTTACCTAGCTTCTTCCCATGGCCCTCTTCTGCCTTGTATGGAGTTCACATGCCCTTGGAGCTAACTTAGACTTGAGGACTTCAGAATAATCTCTCACAGATTTTATATGTAACACAGTGTTTTTGAATGTGTGCTGGGAGAGCTCATTAGCTTCTGTGACCTCAGTAATTTTTTTTTTTATTCCTGAAATGATATCCTGGTCCATGGTAAGAATTTGGCTTTAAAAATGTTGGAGCAATTGTTTTTACGGAGGTCTAGTCAAGAGGAAAAGATGTTTGCATTAAGGGCTTATCGTCTCATTACATAGAAAGAAAAGGATGTTAATTAAACCAATAGCAACTCCTTTTGTCATCCCTTTTGCTGTACCACTTGCTTTACACCATTACACCGGCAGTGTTGCCACAGCCCATGAGGGGTGTCCAGCGTGGGTGATGGAAGACTGACCTTTCAGAGCTTCCCAGGCATTTCCCTTAAGGAAGAAATGCAAAGCTGTGTCAAAGCACTAGTGTCGCCCTTGAAAATTTCCCCTCCTCTCCTCTCTGCCCTCACTTGCTTTTTCAGTTTGCTCTTCTAAAGGGCCAGACTGCCTTCTTTTTTTTGTTTGCTTTGTTTTGTTTCACTTGGGCTTCCAAAAAAATTTGGTCTCTAACAGGCCATTAGCATCTTAGTTAAGATTCATTTGCAAAATCGGAGGAATTTTCTGAGTAACACTATTTCATACTCCTCCACGTAAGAGTGGTGGGCATTGCCTGTGGAAAGTGTCCGCACTTTAGTAGAAATCTTGGTGGGATTAATCTCCTTTCTCTAGTAAAAAAAACCCCAAAACATAGTCTGTGAATTACTGGTGGTCCATGGAGACGTGACTGCTTATGTGATGCTGACTCCTCCTCTCTATATAGGTTGCTAAAACATATTATGTTACTTCTATAAGTAATATTACTTTTCTGTGTAGCTAATTGCTGTGGCTACCTCATGAGCTTTAGGAAATCAACAGTGGGCGGAGAAGTGCTAGTAAAACACACTGTATAATAAGTTGTGAATCATCCCATGAATAAGTTTGTGAGGCTTTTGCTTTAGAATGCAAAATTGATATCTGGGCAACCCACAGGTCATCCTTATTATGCAGTACAAGGTTTAAAAGATGCAGTAACTGGAGGACTGCTTTCAGGAAAAGTTAGCAGTGAATCTTTTGCAAATGACTTCAGCAAAGCTCTCTTGCATTTGGTGAGTTATCTCCGGCAGCTGGCTGAGGCAGAGCTTTTTAATTTCACCACTTGGTAATGACGCAAATTGTTGAGTTTGAGTTTAAAGTAAGTTGGAGATATTGTACAGTGTTAGAATATCTATTATGTTTGACTAAAATAAAATGCAGCTATATACTTTTAGTCTGAATGGGTTTATTTCATATCAAAACGATACAGAAAATAGACGTCTTCAGTAAAGGGATGAGATTGAATGTATCTCTAGCAGAACTGTCAGCTCAGAAGACTTCTGCAAAAATCTCATTATGTTTTGAGGTTTTCATAAAGGCTCACGTGATTAAGTCACTCTGGTCTATGTAGGAGGAGGTTTTTAGGATTTTTTTTTAATTATTATTATTATTCGTTTTTGGACAACGTTCTACAGTGTTCCCTATTGCATCACCTAGCTGAACTGCTTGGTTTGAATTTTTCTCCCTTGGCTGCCCCAAGCTTAACTTGATGGGAATGCTGTACTTGATGTCATGCAGGGAATACTTTCCTAACAAAAGCACAGCTCCCAGATAATAATGTGGTGCAGTTCAGGAAAAAAAGTATGTCTGTTTCTGATATTGTACTGCAGTTTGCTTGGTGAAAAATGGGCTGTCAGTTACTGTCCCCACAGGCCCATCCAGCATACCAGTAGAACTGTATAAATATATATCATGTGGTTGGAGGCTTTGAATAGCCAGACTAGACCATATTCCTAAAGGAACTTCTGCCATGTAAGAAAAGTATTCTGAACAGACACCCCCCATTTTCTTAATCTCTAAAATCATTGTTGATTAGTTGAATTTCTAGCTAAATTTTATTATGTTAAAAAATAAACCAATTGCTCATTATTTTTTCTTCTTTTTTAATATTTAGCCAATTTATAGCCTAGTTTCCACCTTAAATTACAGTATTAGGAGAGGTGGGAGCTTTGTTATTTGGGTCATTCTGGCCAAGTTCCTTGGTAACATCCCCAAAGGCCAAATGGAGTAATGTGCATATGATAAAAATATGTTTTAATAGGTCAGTGAATGACTTCCCTGCATGATAAGTGCTAGTTGTGCAACTAGCATAGAATGATTTAATAAAATCAATTCTCTCTTTTGTTATTGTGTGCTTTCTGTTATATCACCTCAACTGCCTGGTGCACTTGCTGTAATTTGTTTAGATATAAAAGGGCACTGTCATCAACAAAAATGTGTAGGTTTCTCTGAACGTCTTGGGCAGCTGATTTATGTAACATGAAAGAGAAATGGTCCTCTCTGGCTAGCATCTACAGGTAGCCAGTTTCAGCATGGGCTGAATTGGATAGTGTGTAATCAATTGAATATTTTCATTTTTGTTTCCTAAGATAAGATTGATATAACTGCAAGAACATCAGCCAGAAGATGATGTTGTATCTCAGTTTACTGTCAAAAAGCAACATGGGGTGTATTATATGTGTCATAACAATGCTGTCTAATCATGGAATCACAGAATTTTCAGAGTTGGGAGGGACCTCTAGAGATCATCTAGTCCAACTCCCCTGCTAAAGCAGGACTGCCTAGAGCACATTACTCAGGACTGCATCCAGGTGGGTCTTGAAAATCTCCAGAGAAGGGGACTCCACGACCTCTCTGGGCAGCCTGTTTCAGTGCTTTGTCACCCTAACCGTAAAGAAGTTTTTCCTAGTGTTTGAATGGAACTTCCTATGTTCCAACTTGTGCCTGTTGCCCCTCGTCCTGTCACTGGGAACCACTGAAAAGAGTCTGGCTCCACCCTCCTTCAACCCCCCCTTTAGATACTTATAAGCAATAATAAGGTCTCCCCTCAGCCTTCTCTTCTCCAGGCTAAAGAGTCCCAGCTCTCTCAGCCTTTCCTCACAAGGGTTCGTTATGGGAACCCCTTATTTCCTTATAATGGCTCCTCTGATCATTGGATGATGTTAAGACTCAATCACAGAATCACAGTGGAATGATAAATCTTCACTTAAAACCCCCCAAAATTGAAAAGTGCAAGGCATCCTACTGTCATTGTGAGTTTAGTCCTGAAGACTATAAGCTATCCTAGACTCTGAGAGAAAGGAATAGTTAGAGAAAGGAACTTAATAGTTTCTTTAATAGCAGACAAAAAAAAGAGCTGTGAAAGTTGCTAAGGATTCAGTTACTGGTGTTAGTATTTAGTGTTGGCCTATGATTCTGAGGACAGTTGGAAAAAAACAAAATTCCTTGTTTGAAAGTGCTCTTGCTTTTTGCTGTTTTCCACTTCTATACTTTTTTTTTTCTTTTCCTGTCTCCCCAAATTAACATTATAGGATGCCCAAAATAACCATGTAGCTAGATGAGCAGTCAGCTATCCCTACCAGCTGCAGTGAGTTGTCTTTTATTTCTGACCAGTAATCAATTTGTTGGTAAAAACACAGAGCATAGGAATAGAAGAATATTCTCACAAGTTATCTAGACTGTAGGTGCTAAGCAAGAGAACGGAAGAGTTGCTTTCAGGTGAAGAGAAGATTTGTGTACTTAAATCCAATAATTCTATCATCCAAACAATACCTTTTGGAGACAGTATGTTTAACTGCAAGCCACAGCTTATAGATGTAGTACGTAACTAAGAAAAATGTACCTTAAAACTTCTACTGTAGCTCAACTATGGAGAGAGACTGTTTATAGTACAAAAGAAATAATCCTTATTTCTTTAATTTTAAAGAAGCCATTGCAGGGGCATGACTAACCTGCATATGTGCAGGTATTATATACCGTGTTGTTATCAGAAAGACATGTTTGAACTGTGGGCCAGTTGTTGGGTGGATGGTTACACTTGGGTTTTCAAGCTTCCTTGTACCTTAAGGTCTGTATATACAGTATTAGTGATCTGTGAATAGGTGTACAAAGTGAAACCAGAAATAGACAATCTCTGGCACTTATTTACATGCTTTAAAAAAAAAGTAAATTCCACTTTGGTTTCATAAAGGTGATTATTTTGTAGATGAACCAAATGTTAACCTGTAATTATAAAGATCAGTACAGCATGATATTGCCACTTATTTAGGAAATCTGGAAGAATGTTCTGCATGAAATCAAACTCTTTTTTTCTTTGATTTATACATATTGCTTTTAACTTACTGAATGTAATATATTTATTTGAAACCATAGAAAAGTGTTCTCATCACTACCTTGAAACAACCTTATTTTTATATTGTATTTCTTTTAATTGGGGGCTAGGTAGAAGATCAAATTAAGCTCTCACTGAAGCTTTTAAATTGGGCCCTGAACAATTACTTTTGAAGAGCCTGTACTTTTATGACAGGGATTGTGGTCCAGGTTGATAAGAGAAAAAGTCAATTTAGACCTTTTCATATTTGAATTCATTAAATTGGTCTTACTCTATTAAAATAACAATTAATTTATGGCAGCCAATATTGTGCAATTGCATTGGAAGAGGAAAAATGCAAGGTAATAATGATGACAGATTTATCAAGTTACATGGTTGGAACTTACTACCTTGAGGGGCCGTAATTTTGTATTTGGTTAAAAGATTGCAGTTAATAATAATAGAGTATCCAAGGATCAGGATTTGAACTGATAGATCCCTCTATTCACTTTAGCTCTTTATGTTGCAAATAAGGAATTGGCACTGATGTAGCAATGAAAAAAGTCTTAACTGAAGCTCATTTTTATTCTCCAAATAAAATTTGGATAGGTCGTTAACTATGTTTTGTCTCCTCCTGGCACACTTTGTACTGGTACCTAAAAGCAAGCTTTAGTGAGATGTATTTATACGTAATTCTGTGGTTAATACACCAAATGTTCTTGAAAAGTATATTACTGTCTGCAAAATGTGTTTCTAGCTCTGTGGAAAGTGAAGCAATTAGTACCCAAGAGAGTCTCTTTTAGTTTTTCAGAAAGTGTTTACTGGTGTAGGTTAAAGACTGATGTTTACTACATGCTCTTACACAAAAGCTTTACTTGTTACATTGCTAGCCTATATACCATGAGGCACTTACATCTTATTGCATCCCAAATCCTAGGGTTTAGGACTACAGTGTATTTAAAGCCATTTTTGACTGGCTAGGTTGAAAAAAAAAAAAAAAAGCTGAATATGCCAGAATTTCTTAATGAGAATGGTCAGTTGAGGTACTGCAAATCCAAAAGAAATTTCCTAGGATTTTGGTGGTGTTTTTTACAGTTCTTGCTGAGACAGCTTTGAAGAAACCCAAGTAGAAAATGGTTTTTGGTAGCTGATGTATAAGCATCTCTAATATTCAGACTAACTTAGTGGTTTCAGTAAAGTGAGGAAAAAAAACCCTAAACAGTTATGTCATGTATGTGAACCCAAGTAGCTTTAATTATTGCTGGGTACCAATATCATCGTAGGTCTGACATAGCAGCCTGCCTGATATCAGCCCAACATACTGTCACTAGTGACGATGGGGGGGAACAAACACAAAACAGGAAAATATATTTTTTTTCCCAATTTTTTGATTTTCAATTTATATGATGCTAGGTCCTGCTAAGTTAACTTAGTCACAAGCACTGAAAGAGGCATCTGGTTGCAGAGTGTCCCAGCTGCCAGGCACAGGGGCTCTGCTCTGGCTGCCCAGCAGCATAGGGCTGGTGCCCACAGAGCCCGACAGCAAGGGCAGGTACCCCCATGCTGTCCCGTGCTGTGAGCTGTGTTATGCATCATGGACATGTGCCTGTGGAAACTGGGTTCTTCAATGGTACCATCGGAGATGCTCAACCAAACTGATATCAGTAGGATCTGTCTGCTGTATAAAAGTGGAATTTTACTCATTTATAAAAGACTGACGATAAATATCTGGTTTCAAGTGAACTAAAACTGAAATGAATAAACTAAATTCCTGCTTCCCCCTCTGTTCTTTCAACATGGCAGAAAACACAGTGGGATTGTGTTATGAATTAGGGTGGTTGCTTTAATTTTTCAATGAACTGCGATTATATGCATGGGAACCTAGTATCAGAAAAATAATCCTTTTAATATATTAGACTCATAGACTGGAAAACCAGATCTGCATGGCTTAATCTGTCATGCCAAAGGTGACAGCAGCACACCAGCTGTGGCACACCCTCTGTGCAAGTGTCCCAGCCTTCAGGGTGAGTGGAATATTTGTTTCACTTGAAATCATCTCTGTTAATGTAATCAAAGGCTTCCAAATTCCCATACTTGCTGCTGTAAAAGGAGGTGCTCTGTCTCCTGGGGCTAATATGAAATTGTAACATCCTGATTTATGGTAGTCTTGCTGTTTCAAGACCAATTAAATCTTTAGCTGTAGCAATGGTAGACTAGTTGATTTGAAAAATCTTTGGTTACAAATGAACTGGATAAGTAACTTTACCTTAGTACCATTCACGTTCCGGCACTGGTGTTACTCAAAGCTAAAAGATCCAATTTGGCTCAACAAGTAAGATTGCCTTTTCAGGGCCCTGAGGTCCTTCCGGGGGTGTGATGGTGTCTGGCTCAGCCACGATAAGGTTTGATTTGTTTTGTGGGCACATAGACCAAGGCCAACAACCTGTCAGAGGCCTCTGCTAGTTGCTTATGCTCTCTCTGGGTATCAGGCAAAATCAAAGGCAAAATGAATTCTTATATGTGTGTCCCTTAAAGGAAAAGGAAATGCAATATGCACACTGAGAGGCTTTCAGCTGAGACAACCTATCGGTAGTACTGATGGTATTTCAAAGCATATGAAAAATCCTGTTAAAGCAATTGCTATATCTAATTCCTTCTCTCCTCCTCCTTATTGATTTATTTCAAAAACTGGGTGGGAAAAGCCAAGTCAAAAGCACGAGTTCTACTCTTTGTTCTGACAGTGGCAAGAATCACAGCCTGACCTAATAATCCCTTGCAGACGTAAATGTCCCAGTTGCAGGCCAGCTGCTGAGAGCACGATTTCCCATGGCTGTGAATCTCAGCTGTGGGATGACCCCACTGAGCTGTTGCAGGAAGGAGGCCCACCTTATGGGTGCCTGAGGACAACCCCTAGGAAGGCTTTGAAGATTAGGGATGAAACTTTGTACTTGACTTGCGCTGAAAGGAAAGTTTTCAGCGTAGCACTTGGAGCCCTGCATGATGTGCTCCTGATGACTCCCAGTGAATCTATAGCAATAATATGGGCAGTAGTATAAAATGAGCAGAGCTTTGCTTAACTGAATGACACAACAAAACCGCTTTAAATTCAGCAGGAAAACCAGCACTGCACTGGTTGAGCACTGCACTGACATGAGTTTATTTAAAATCAAGGAGTTGTATATTGCTTCAAAATTGAGCAAGAGGATGAAGTGCAGGAGTAAAAATGTTTTAAGTAAAAAACCAAACCCAACCAAACAAAACCCTTAAACCAAACAGGGAGAGAGAGAAAGGTAGTGACTGATTTACAAATGCTGTCTCTAGTTCGGGGTTTCTGACTCGAGACCTGTTTCAAGATGCTAAATACTCCCAAGCAAGTGAGTCAGTAGAAAGGAACAGAATGTTTTGAAAAACTGTTTCTTGTCTAACTAGATTCCCAGATAATATTCATGAGTATGGTGGGATGCCTCATTATGATTGATTTTGAGCTCTTTGTTCACCAGTGGTTTACAACAGTTTAATGTGGTTCTTCACATAGGGGGGTGTTAGAAGCCTGCCCATTTCATGTGTTTTGTCCTCTTCAGAAGACAAGCAGAAAACCCCAAGAAGGTGAAAGTCAGCATTTCACATAAATAACCATGGAAACTGCTCACTGCGAAAACAACAGTTTTCCCCTTATGTGACTCTCCAAAAATCTTAACCAAGCTTCAGCAGATGCAAACACAGTGCAGACAGTCGCAGCAATTATGCTAACCAGCTATAAAAGCTTCCATTTGTGTGGCCATCCATATCTTTGATGCAATCACTTCCAATCGCAAAATACATCTAGCAGTTGGAAACCCAGAGCATTATTAGATTGCATTGACTCTGCTCCCCACAGCTGAGGGAATGCTCTCTCCTTGCAATACATTTTCCTAACAATTTCAGGACCATTGAGATACACCCTTGAGTCAATTAAAATTATCTCCACTAAACTAGACTGCAGCTTTTAAAGTGTTGTCTAATAGCTCATGCGAGCAGTGCCCATCTAGATTGCGGTTATGTACGATGGCTTTATAAAACATAATTTATATTCTCAGCATGTCAGTCCAGAATGGAATTCTTATTCATTTACTGTGATTTCATTTTACTAACAAAGCAGTGCATAAAGCCGCATAAAGCCATTTTTAGTACAATACAGACTATTGTATTCATCTTGCAAGAAAGAATGAACAAATGCAAAACGTTTTTTTTTTTTTGTTTGTTTGACTAAGTGTAGCTGCTTTTAGGTGTAGGGAAAACTCTACTTGGATAATGAGAGGCAGGTGACTAGGAAAACACAAAATGCTTATGTGCTGCTCACTATTTCTGCAGATCCTCTTTACTTTCTCCTGTTTGCTTTATAGCTTTTTCTGTGCTCATCTTCAGGTTCACTGGTAAGCTGTTGTTAAACTACTGCTGGACACAAGAACGGTTACAAAAGTGATTTTTGGCTATATGGTCTGAGCAAGTGTGGTAGTAAGCTTGTAAGCGACAAAGTTGATGGCAAATAGGCTAGTTCAACAGGGGATGAAGAATTTTCTCAATATATGCATCAAAAGTAGAGCTATTTAAATTCACTCTTCAATGTAAGCCTCAGTTCAGTGTTTTTTCTTGTTCAAAAAGAAACATGAAGCAATACTGCCTTTAATTTGACTTTTAGAAACCATACAGCTGTACTGTACAGGGCTGGAAGAAGACAACATATTTTCACGTGGTTGCATTGTGGCAGTTTGTCATTATAAATGTATCAAAGGATTATGAGGCAGAAATTAATGTTCTGAGCTTTTGTTTTTTTGAGGGATGCTGGTAGCTTAATTTAGTAGCAGTGGGCTTTGATAGGAGCAATTCTCAGAAACAATATATTGCTTAAAGATACTTGTGTTCTTAAACATAGTTGGAAGGATTAAATATCACTTCCAAAGGGGTGGTTTTGAGTACGGTCTAGAGGGCGATTCACTTGCTGTTGTCCTTTGATTGGGGGTATGAACATGGGACATAAGCGGTGTAATGTCAGATATGTGCTGAGTCTGGGACTGCTGTAAGCATCAGATTTTACATGATGTTTTAGGCATTATCTTGTATATTGTGAAGTGTTTCTTTAGCAAATTATTCATTACACATCTGTGAACTCTGGCGCAGCATCCTGCTATGGTTTGACAATTCTGGACTTGGTCATCTGTTCTGAAATGCAGTCTTGAGAACGTCCCAGAAACACTCCGTTACAGGAAATTCCCACATCCATGATTAGGCAATAAAAGATCTGCTAGATTCAGAATGAGATCACTTCCTAACGTTTCATCCTTTAGACAACTTATGGTGTGTGTGAGTCAAACCCAATACTGGCCTTAATGTATGTCAGTGAAAGACATAGAAAGGAGGAATATCACAGTGGGCCTTGGGAGTGTAATATTTGGCATTAGCTCTTCCATCCTTGAGGACACGGGTCTTGGCAGAAGCTCAGCCCTGATGTGACCTGAAGCTCTGGCCTCTTTCACTTTGCCTCTTCAGGTGCTTTAGAAATCTGCTTTCTTTTTTTTTTTTTTTTTTGTAAGATAGTAATGACTAGTTAAACTAGTAATGACTAATGACTAGTAAAATTCAACCTTTCTGCTGATTATGTATAAACCTCTCTCCCCAACTCTTGGGTTTTTCTCTCTATCAGGATGTTTGTGGA
This sequence comes from Ibidorhyncha struthersii, assembly GCA_013398815.1. Lineage (NCBI taxonomy): Eukaryota > Metazoa > Chordata > Aves > Charadriiformes > Charadriidae > Ibidorhyncha > Ibidorhyncha struthersii. Next base: position 470,227 of record VZSZ01001647.1, on the reverse strand, counting down.
CTTCGCTGTATGAAAGGATGTGGAAACAAAAATGGAATTTAAATTTATAGGAGTTGGATTTTGCCCAAAAAAGTCTTAAGGAAAGCTAAAGAGGTGATTTATCTAGACACCAGGCTTTGTTAAAGTAATGTCAGCCTTTGATTAATATTGGCAGTTGTAGAAGAATATTTCGTTCATTTTACCTAGTTTAGCTCAGTTAAATAGTGTATACTCTGTTTAGAAACCAGGTTAAGCCTGTAAAACTAGGAAAAGCTTCTCTTCCAATTCCCAAGTAAAAATTTGGTTCACTTGATCTAAACACTTTTTTCCAGTTCACTAACTACACCCATACTTGTTTTGTTTATTTAAATAACTCTCATTATTTTAAATAACTTGTGCATTTAAAAGAAACATTTTAACAAATCAAGACATTTTTAAAGTGTTTCTTTTCTGTATACAAATTGAGTTTCAATTTCCAAACAAGATCAGGTAGAAGACTTGAGTAAAAAGTTAGTCTTGTAAATAATTCATTGTATTTAGCCCTTTGACAGATCATGCAAAACTTAAAGCCTATGAAACACCAAGCAAAAACTGCTGAAGACAAGGAAAAACAATGCAAAATCAGAAACGTTCTAGCTCAATTTCAATCCATCGCTTATGGAAATCATGGCACATGTTGTGCAAGAAATGAAATTCAAATGAAAAACATAGTACGTTGTCAATGCCCATCAAGTAAGTTACCATTAAAAACAACAGTTTCCACTTAGAACACGAGTAGATGTCCAGATGAACAGCCATGGTGAAGTATTTCTAGCTGGTACTTTGTGTCATACTTACTTGACTAACCAATCTGGCCAAGACTGGATTTTTTTAATTTTTTTTTTTTGACCTCTGACAATGGAGTGGTGAGTTAGGGAAGTGTGTGGTGAGCGCGATGTACAATGGAGGTCTGCTTCGGGAATGAAGAAATAAATAACAATGTCGTGAACAATATTTATTTCTTGGTGACTAAATAAATAATGTTTTAGAGAGGAGATGAAATCAAAAACTTTGGGAAGCATATTTTGGAAAGAGTCTCTATAAGAAGCTTTTAATTACCTAAAGGGTTTATACTGAAGTTGCAAACTTTGGGAAGTAAGAAAATATCTTATCAAGGTTGAGGGAAGGATTTGCTGTCTATTAATGCAATGACCTTTATAAAGTTCAGAAACCTTTCAATATCCTGTGCAGGAGAATGAATGAAAAAGAAAAACTGAAAAAGGAAATTGAGGAAAGATGTGATTAGCAGTGGCTTCCTGGGAGTGGTTGCCTGTGTTTGCACTGGCTATGTCAGGGAGGGGAGAGGCTTTTACCCACATGTGGCTGAAGCATTATCTTGATGTGGGTTGTAAGGGAATGTGTTGTATGAGAAGATACTAAATTAATTTTAAAAAATACAGGTGAAAAAAAAGGTACAGGCTTGCCAAGTCTTTCATTAAAACAGCATTGGAACTGACGTGCTGTGAGAGACAGAAGATGAGACCCGAAATAATTCACAAGTTGAGGGGCAAGTGCTACTCTGGCAAAGAGGAAAAAAATACCTCTTTAGAACAAAGTTTTTTAAAAAAAAAAGTGTATTGATGATCATTCCATTTGAATTCTTGCTTGAGAGCAGATTACAACATTCAGTGGCTTGTGGAGGCTTTAGTGAAAGTAGATCAACATCTACTACCATAGGAACTTGTGAACTTGCAGAAGTGCTCCCCTCATACTAATATAGAAAACATTCCTTTTGCCATTGTATGTTACAAAAATCATGACAGCAACAGGTGAAAGAGTATTTGGAAAGGACCCATAAGGCGGCATATAGCAAACTTGGAAAGAAAGTGGTTTGTATTACAGTTTGGAGTAAAAGCACTCTTTTGGCACTGAAGAACAGGAGATTAAAATAGAGAGGCATACGTTAGCGCATGGCTTCATTTCATTCAATGTTGGGCTCCTGTGCAACCATTTTATTTCTTGAAAATCCTGAGACCTTGCTAGCCATAGAACTTACGGCCTTCTGCTTGTCCTGGCAATGCCCAGTGTGTCTTTAACAAGCGGCTCACAGAAGTGCTAACCCTTATCCCCACTTTATCCATCGGCAGACACGAAAGGGAGCGGGTGTAGAAGCTGGCAGACCTCTTGAGCTGTGCTCTCACAGTACTGAGTTTGGGTGGCTGGTGATGACCATGGCAGCAATGACAGTGTGTTGCTTCAACTGGAGACAGTGGGCTTTATAGACATTAAACTGTAAATAAGTGGAAAAGATGGGAGAAGGACGGCTAGAGATTGGCTAAGTGCTTTAAACCTGATCGGGACCATTACTTTGGTGTCAGATTTAGCCAATTTGGATCACCACCTCTATGTTTTAATTAAAACTGGGCCTGATGCCATTAACTGTATATTCCAATAACTTTAAATAATGCAGATTATTTTTATTCAGTTGTCCTCTCCTGGCCTTGCCCCACTGAGATCACTGTTAATTAGATACTACATTACATCTAGCGATGTCTTTATTGCTGTTAATGTTGCTGTCTATATTATCTGGATGGCTCCAAAGTGAGAACATGCTGAGAATTTAATAAGATGACTGGTAGCTGAGAAGCAGATATTAATGTGTTGTAAAACATCTCATATGACACAGTTTTTAATAAGTGACCATGTCACTCATAAAAGGGGATGATGCAATTCACAGTCAAAGCAAAGAGTTAACTAATTCAGCTGCTCGGAACACTTATATTAAGGCTTCTGAAGAAAAATAAAGTATATAGCTGCTGTACACAGATTTCAAAATGTCTCTTGCACACATTTGCCTTGTGTTGTGCAGGATGTGGATAAGCATCATTAGTAAACTGTTCATGTTTAATTTTTTTTGATGCTGCTGAATGGCAAGAGATGTGATAGCTGTATTCCTGGGGGGAGCAATAATCTGCTGGCTATGTCTGCTGCTGGGGGAGTTGGTTCCCAGATCCAGTTTGTCTGGAGGCTTCCAGACAGGTCCCTGACCTGTCACCTTTGGGAACAGGGGAATAGCTTAAGGTAACCCATCAGGCTCCACTGGGCAAAAGTATGTATATTCATATTTGCTTTTCTTTTTTTTTTTTTTTGTATTCTTCTCCATGAGGGTCAACCAGAAATTAAAACTTGGAAGGAAAGATTTGGTAAATCATGGAACTTCTGGCATTTTCAAAGTGGAAATGTATTTCTGTCAGTGTAATTCCTCTTGTTTTCACAGTGAACACAACGCCCCCCCCCCCGCCCCG